>BJKM01000551.1:0-377489 GCA_015082035.1 Chaenogobius annularis
CCTCTGGACTTCGTCCGAACCCGGATCCTGAGCGAACCCCACAGAGTCCGTCCAGTGGATGCTCTGGTAAACCTCATCAGGGGGCGCCTGCTTCCCTCCCGCTCGCTCTGGATAACCACTCGCCCCGCGGCGGCCAATCAGATCCCTGAGCGGCTCATCTCCATGGTGACAGAGGTGCGGGGATTCACCGACCCGCAGAAGGAGCAGTACTTCAGGAAGTGGTTCAGATACGAGTGCAAGTCACACGTATCATCTCCCACATCAAGAGCATCCGCAGCCTCCACATCATGTGCAAAATCCCGGTCTTCTGCTGGATCCTTTCCACAGTTCTGACGTTTCTGGAACAAACAAATAGATCAGAGCTGCCCCGGACTCTCACATGGATATATGTCCACTTCCTTGGCTAAAGTCCATAACATCCAGTATTACCTGGATCAGGGGAATACCTTCACTGGACTCCAGAGACCAGAGATGGTGCAGTCTCTGGGGAAACTGGCCTTTAAGCAGCTGCAGAAAGGAACCGGATCTTCACGAGTTTGACCTGAGCGAGGTGGGCTGACACTGCAGCAGTAGCTCGTTACTCTGAGTGTTCACACATGTTTTTAGAGAGGAGCCAGGCCTGTACCAGAACAAGGTCTACTGCTTCATTCATCTGAGTGTCAGGAGTTTCTGGCTCTCTTCATGTCCATCTGACCTTCTTCAGATCAGGACAGAACCTGCTGGAGCCACACACCCTGTGATTCTGAGTCAGTCTTTTACGTTGTGCTATGGACCAGGCCTTACAAAGTCCATACGGACACCTGGACCTGTTCCTGCACTTCCTCCTGGGACTGCCGCTGCTGACCAATCACAGCCTGCTGCAGATTCTGCTGCTTCAATGAGAAGTGATCGCTTATTTGGCTGCTCAGTTTGCAGAGACTAAGACAGACCAAGAGCATGCAGTAAACTACATCAAACAGAAGCTGAATGAAGAGGGTCTTCTGCAGAGAGAAGTCTGAATCTGCTCCACTGTCTGAAGGAGCTTGACGACTTCAGTCTGCTGGAGGAGATACAGAAGTACATGAGAGAAGGACCTCTCTCTGACAAACGCATGTCTCCTGCTCATGGTCGGCTCTGTGCTTCCTCTTACTCTCCTCAGACTCAGATCTGGAGAGTTTAACCTTCATAAAACTGTGCTTCAGAAAATTCTCCTGAGACTGCTGCCTGTGTCAAAGTTTCAGTATAGCTTTGTGAGTTCAGAACATTTATATTAAATGTGATGTTCATCCACAAAGAACTAACCTGAAGTTTGTCTCTACAGATTAAACTTCTGTAACCTGTCTCTTCGCTGCTGTGGTCCCTGGCCTCAGCCCTCACATCCTCCAGTCTCACATACCTGGATTTGAGTCACAATGACCTCCAGGACTCAGGAGTGGAGCTGCTGTGTGAGGGGCTGGAGAGCGCCCTCTGCAGACTGGAGACTCTCAGGTGCACTCTGCCCCCTTGTGTCCACATAAGTGTAACGCTGCCCCTTGTGTCCACATGAGTGTAATGCTGTGCGTCTTTAGGCTGGCTGCCTGTCTGGTCTCAGAAAGGGGTGGGACTGCTCTGGCCTCAGCTCTAAGCTCCGCCCACTCCCATCTGAGAGCATTAGACCTGAGCCACAACCACCCAGACCCTCAGCAGAGAAACTGACCGCTCTACGGGAGGATCCACACCCCTGCAGACAGTCAGTCCCAGGTCTGTCAGCCCACATGCCCCCTGCAGTCTGTCATTGAGACCACACTGCCCCCTGCAGTCTCAGGTGAGACCACACTGCCCCCTGCAGTCTGTCAGGTGAGCCCACACTGACCCCTGCAGTCTGTCAGGTGAGCCCACACTGCCCCCTGCAGTCTGTCAGGTGAGCCCACACTGACCCCTGCAGTCTGTCAGTGACAGCCCCCTCAGTCTGTCAGAGCCCACACTGACCCCTGCAGTCTGTCAGGTGAAGCCCACACTGCCCCCTGCAGTCTGTCAGGTGAGCCCACACTGCCCCCTGCAGTCTGTCAGGTGAGCCCACACACTGACCCTGCAGTCTGTCAGGTGAGCCCACACTGCCCCCTGCAGTCTGTCAGGTGAGACCCCCACCAACACCATTACTAGACACCATCGGGTGCTCAAGGGTTCATGGGCGTTCATCGTCGTTTCTCAGTCGCATGGCGACACTGACAAAGTATTTATTCACTGGCATTCCACTGGACTTCAGGTCAATGCATCTCAAAACTTCTGCCATGGAAACTGAGAATGGATACTACCGGAGCATTCTCTTGGAAGCAGGAGAAAAGGCCATCACAAAGAAGTGGATAACACAAACGCACAATAACTGACATTCACACATTTGGAACATATTTGCCTTAATCTTTTGTTGTCTTTTCACTCTGGTCAAAAAATAAATAAATACAATGTAATTGCCCTAGAAAACCAGCAGAGCACCATGTTCACGAGTAATCCTGTCTGTGTTCAGCTGGAGCCTTCTGGGCCGCAGTGGCTGAGCCCAGGTCTTCAGAAGTGTAAGTCGATTTTCCATCACTGCTCATTATGTCCTTGTCCTCCAGCAGTGTCTGAAGTATCCGAGTACGTTACGGTTCTTCTGGCCTTTGGTCGTTGTGTTGTCCTGTCTATGGCTTTTCTCTCTTTTGTGGTATTGACTTGGGGTGTTCTTCAATATTCACCTGAAAACGTTCACGTGAACCCCGTCATTACTGTGTTTTGTCTTTAGATTACACCCACGTGACTCTGGACCCAGACACGGTGAACGAGTTCCTCCAGCTCTCGGACGATCAAAGGAGCGTGACATCGTGAGAGGATCAGCTCCGCCCACACTCGTCGCAGAGGTTTGAGTGGCCGCAGGTCCTGAGCGCCTCTCCTCTGATTGGCCGCTGTTACTTGGAGGTGCGGTGGAGTGGGGGCGTGGTGGATGTCGCTGTTAGCTACAGAGATATTCAGCGCAGAGGAAAGAGGAGCAAGTGTGAGTTCGGGATCGACCACCGGTCCTGGAGGCTCAGGATCTCTCTGACGGGTTTCTCTGTTTGCCACAACGACATTGAAACTGTCGTGTCCTCCAGCGCCTCCTCACGGTCATTCACCTCAGGGCGTGTCGGCGTGTTCCTGGACTCTGATTCTCTCTCCTTCTATGACATCTCTTCAGGCGGTTCAGTCCTAATCCACACTTTTGACACCACTTTCACGGAGCCTGTGTTCGTGGGCTTCTGGCTCGTAAACCATGGCTCCTCAGTGTCTCTGGTGGATATGACACGACGCCCCCAAGTTACTGGTACCCCATCAGAAAGTTCACGATAGATGGACAAGGTGGATTGTAGAAAGGTATAGTTCAGCGAAGTTCTAACATTTTGCCTCATCAGAAACATACCTGGAGTGGTACTTAGCTTCATTCACACGTTTGATGAATCCTGGTTAGAAAGTATGTTCAACCTCCAACAGATGCAGATCTTTTTTTGAACGAGGCAATGGAAATAATTTTGCCTCTCAAAACTGCTTTAACAGCATTCCAGAGGATGAGCGGAGGAGTTTTTTCTCACAAAGGGCAGGCTGGCTTTGAACCTCCAAAGTATGTTTTTTCCAACAATTCCTCCAAATCAAACAACATATTTGGTGTGTTCGATTCCATAATACATCAAAGAGTTGTATCTCGTGTGCCAAAGCAGCACCCCTGCAGGTCTTGCCTGAATTGCACTCATTATAAGTCAATGAAGACATCAAAAACAGGAGTTCAATGTCCAATTTGTAGCATTGATCCAGATAAAAGAGGTTTTCTGATGACACTCAAAAAAAGGACCATGTGAATGTTTTATTTTTATAGATAGATAAAATTAAGTTACCTTTTTATCACCTATTATTTATGATAGTAAAGGAATTTGGCATGATTAAATAATGGATGTCACCAAAAGAGTTGCAGGAAAAGAAACGCTCAGCTTGTTGTCGACGAATATCTGCGGGGTGGTCCTGAGTGGAATAAACCTTCTTGCCGTTGACCCCCTCTCTATGCGCTTTCCCCAGAGTGAAGAGGGGGATCGTAACTGGGGTCCCAGATACAAGGTCCAGAACCACAGACTCCAAGAAACCTTCAATGTCGCTTTTTCTCCTCACCCTTCGAGACCCCCACGAGTCTTGGATTGTTTCTGCGAGACCTGGACTTCAAATCCAGAAGCTTGCTCTTCACAGCCTTGCTCTTCACAGCCTTGCTCTCCACAACCTTGCTCTTCACAGCTCTTCACAGCTCTTCACAGCCTTGCTCTTCCTTGCTCCTCACAGCCTTGCTCACAGCTCTCCTCACAGCCTGCTCCTCACAGCCTTGCTCCTCACCTTGCTCTTCACAGCCTTGCTCTTCACAGCCTTGCTCTCACCTTGCTCCTCACAGCCTTGCTCTCACAGCTCTTCACAGCCTTGCTCTTCACAGCCTTCTCTTCACAGCCTTGCTCTTCACCCTTGCCTTCACAGCCTTGCTCCTCACAGCCTTGCTCCTCCACAGCCTTGCTCCTCACAGCCTTGCCCTCTCACAGCCTTGTCTTCACAGCTTCTTAAGCCTTGTCTCCATAGCCTTGCTCCTCACAGCCGTTGCTCTCACAGCCTGCTTCTTCACAGCCTTGCATCTTCACAGCCTTGCTCTTCACAGCCTTGCTCTCCATACCTTGCTCCTCACAGCCTGCTCTTCACTCTTCACAGCCTTGCCTCCTCACAGCCTTGCTCCTCCTTGCTCTCACAGCCTTGCTCTTCACAGCCTTGCCCCTTGCTCTTCACAGCCTTGCTCCTCACAGCCTTGCCTCCTCACAGCTTGCTTCACAGCCTTGCTCTTCACAGCCTTGCTCTACATAGCCTTGCTCCTCACAGCCTTGCTCCTCACAGCTTGCTCCTCATAGCCTTGCTCTTCACAGCCTTGCTCAGCCTTGCTCTTCACAGGCCTTGCTCCTTCACAGCCTTGCTCTTCACAGCCTTGCTCTTCACAAGCCTTGCTCTCACAGCCTTGCTCCTCACAGCCTTGCTCCTTCAACAGCCTTGCTCTCACAGCCTTGCTCTCACAGCCTGCTCTCACAGCCTTGCCTCTTCACAGCCTTGCTTCCTCACAGCCTCTGTCTTCACAGCCTTGCCTTCACAGCTTGCTCTCTCACAGCCTTGCTCTTCACAGCCTCTGCTCTTTCACAGCCTTCTCCTCAGCCTTGCTCTTCACAGCCTTGCTCCTCACAGCCTTGCTCCTCACAGCCTTGCTCTTCACAGCCTTGCTCTTGTGTGTTTTATTTGATCTTTGCAGCAAAAAGAGGGAAGACAAAAGTCCATCAGGTGCAGTTACAATCTTCTCCAAAAGGGGCAGTGCTGATTAGAGTTTTATACAAGGGTCTTCAGGTCACACGGCTGAGCAGGAGGAGAGACTATGAAACCAGTTTGTACCGGACACTAAGTGATACTTTGTTATGATAGCAGTATCTCAAGGTCTTTTTTAGCAGTTTCACACAAAGCTTCATTCATTCAGTCATTTCCCATCACAACGCCATCTTGTGCTGCAACGCTATCGGCATCTCCACCTCGACCCCCCCGCTCAAGTGTGCTGCCCCCACATTCTGAGCCTGGTGGCGGTTAGCTGCAAGTGTTACAATCTGCCAGAGACTGTTCAGATGTCAAAAGAGTCTGATAAGAAATCTCGTTTCCTTGTTTTTGAGGGAAATGGAGGTTTTTAGTGCCAAAATGTCAGAGCAGATCGACCTGAGCTACTTTTTAATAAAGCTGTTCTTCTCATGGTCGTTTCCAGACTCCCACTTGATTAGTGTTGTACAATGTAACCGCACATTTACAATTACAACGCAGACAACCAGTAATTAGACGTGTTTGGAGAAATGTGACCATCAGAGGCACGTGTCACTGCAGCTGTGGACGGTTGTATTTGCAATCAACAACTCCACCACATGATCAGAAAAGTGACATAGTACACCTTTAACAAGTGAAACACAGTATGCCGCCTTTCTAACACTTCATAACTTATGTCACGCTCAGGGGCCCATTTCAAACTGAAGCGGTTCCTGAACCTCTGGAGCCTTTGTGAAGAGACTCTGGAGTTTTGGGCTCTGAAGTCTGATTTACTCTGAGCACAAGTGCAAACCAGCTCTGAACAGAGGAATCACATTTTAAATCCGCCTAGAGGTCCGAAGCTGGTTTCTGGAGGTCCGAAGCTGGTTTCTGGAGGTCCGAAGCTGGTTTCTGGAGGTCTGAAGCTGGTTTCTGGAGGTCTGAAGCTGGTTTCTGGAGGTCTGAAGCTGGTTTCTGGAGGTCTGAGTGTCCAGGCGTAATCCTATTCATTTTTCATTTCATTTTAGGTTCTTTATTTGTGGGTTTGGAGAACAGACTGACGCTTCCCAGAATGATGGGTTTGAAATAAGAGTTACAGCTTTATTTTTGTGAACAGCAGAAAAAGCATCTTGAAAGCTCTCTTTTATCAGCTGAGGACAAAATGGAATAAATATAGTAAAATACGTCTAGACCTTTTGATCCCCAAAAGTCTAGATTCATTCATCAGTATTTAACATTTTATATCTCACTAACGTTACAATTACTGCTAAAGTTGCTAAAAGTTAGTTTCAAATATAGAAACAGGGTCAGATTATCTTTAATCCTGTGATTTATTGTAAAGAGTTGTACAAAAATCGCTTATACAAATAAAAGACACAATATGAATAATATACTAGTAATAAATACAAATAAATAAAATAAATCACAGAGCACAAAGTTAAAAATGACCTCAGGAAAAACAATCACACATTAAATGAAAACTATATTTTCATTTATAAATACAAACAAACACTTCTGACACATGAACACTGAGATGCACCAAAACAGCCCTGGTCCTGGTCCTGGTCCTGGTCCTGGTCCGGTCCTGGTCCTGGTCCAGTCCTGGTCCGGTCCTGGATCGGCCCTGGTCCAGTCCCGGTACTGGTCCAGTCCTGGTCCTGGTCCAGTCCTGGATCGGCCCTGGTCCAGCCCCGGCCCTGGTCCGGTCCTGGTCCAGTCCCGGCCCTGGTCCAGTCCTGGTACTGGTACTGGTCTGGTCCTGGTCCAGTCCCGGCCCTGGTCCAGTCCTGGTCCTGGTCCAGTCCTGGTACTGGTCCAGTCCTGGTCCTGGTCCTAGTCCTGGTCCAATCCTGGATCAGGTCCAGTCCCGGCCCTGGTCCTGGTTCAGTCCTGGTCCTGGATCGGTCCTGGTCCAGCACCGGTACTGGTCCAACCCTTGTCCTGGTTCAGCCCTGGTCCTGGTTCAGCCCTGGATCAGGTCCAGTCCCGGCCCTGGTCCAGTCCTGGTCCAGTCCCAGTCCTGACCCAGTCCCGGTTCATGTGTGCGTGCGCTGGTGCTTCTTCAGCGTGTCTCCGTCACTAAAGCGGCGGTTGCAGAAGACGCAGGCGTACGGCCGCTCTCCCGTATGGATCCGTAGGTGGCGCCGTAGGTTCCCTCTCTGGCTGAAGGCCCTGGAGCAGAAGCCGCAGCGATGGGGCCGCTCTCCCGTGTGTGTCCGTAGGTGGCGCCGTAGATCCGCCGTCTGAGCGAAGGACTTACAGCAGAAGTCGCAGCAGTGCGGTTTCTTCATCTGCTGAAGGTGAAGCAGCAGAGCCGAGGTCGAGGCGAACGTGTCGCTGCAGCGCGGACAGCGGGGGTCGCTACGGGGCGGAGACACTGCCCGCGGCGCCACCTGCAGGACACAGGGTTATATTAGTTTGTCTAACAGTACGAAGTGTGGATGTTGATCAAACCAAAGGAGCAGCAAATATTACTTCAACACAAACACGGCAAACGCTCTAATAACATGACTTTGGAGGTTCTTGAACCTTCTGCAGCTAAAACTCCGCTGTAAACGTAGCAACGCTTTTGATTATGATGACTATAATCCTGAATATTGATATGTTTCTGACCTGTTCCACTGGGGGCGCTGCTCCCTCATTGCTGCTCACTGCCATGTGCTCCAGCTCGCTCTTCATCCACGACCCAGCGTCCTCCAGCTCCTCGTGTCTGCTCATCTCCACCTCGCTCTGTCTCTCCTCCTCTTCTCCTCCAATGTCCTCCTCCGTTTTTGTACCCTCCCCTCTTCTGTCCCATCCTGTCTCCTCCTCCTCCTCCTCCTCCTCTTCCTCCTCCTCCTCCTCCTCGCTCTCGGTCAGCCCTCGATCCTCCAGTTCCTCTTTCACGCTCACTGAAGTTGGAGTGAAAGCTGAAAAAGCGGTGGTCAGCCGCGTCCCTCTGCGCGTGCATGTCCCTCAGTGGTCCGCGGTCCCTACGGTGGTCCCTGGGCCCGTCGCAGTGCGCGGTCCTCTGGGCCTGTGGTCCCTCGGCGGTCCGTGGCCCCTCTGCGAGCTGCGTGGCCCTCTGCGGTCCCTCTGCTGTCGATGTTCTGACGTCGTTGGAGCTGGGCGGTTTGGTATCTTCAGCAATGTGAGCATGAAACCCTCTGCTGCTGCTCATCTGCAACCGTCAACCTGGAAAACAAATATTCTTCAGACAAAGACTCCCCCAGCTCGCCCCCCTCAGCCCGTTTGCACCTGTCCATCACCGCAAAACGTCCCCCAAGCTCTCCCCTCAAGCCCTTTCACCTGGTCCATCACCCAAACATCCCCCAGCTCTCCCCCTCGCCTCTTCAAACCTGTCCCATCCCCCAAACTCCCCCCAGCTCTCCCCCGTCCGTCCCCAGAGTGTTGTTGGGACTCACAGTGATAATAAAGGTCAGACCGACCCGGACCCCGTGTGAACCTCTTCTCGTGCCCTCTCTGACTGAGACATGCTCTTCACGTTCCCAGAGAGAACGCTGAGTCCCACAGACTCGAGTCTGAACCTCGATGTCGGATTCTTATGTAACAATCATTTTGAATGAATCATCTCATTTCTTCTCATAATCTTGACAAAAGCATGAGACAACAAAAGGGGGGGGGGGTCTTTTGGGATGTTTTCATCATTTGTACGGGGTTTGCACTGTTTTAAGTTTCCCCTGAATGAATCATCTTTGTTTGACAGTGGGATAAATATTAGAGTTCTCAGACTAGATCCACAGATTGAGAATGACTCTTGGATGAGAGTCGACATATCTTGTTTTTATTGTTTTTATTTATTATTTAAGAAATTAAGAGAGTCCAGAGAGCAAAAAAATAAAATAAGAAGTAATACATCATAATAGTAATAATAGTAATAATAGTAATAATAGTAATAATAATAATAATAATAATAATAATAACAATAAATCTGAAAAAAACTGCTGGGAACTGATGTTCAGAATGCAGTCGTTTTCAGTCTTTCATACACACACTTACATTTGGCATTATGTGTTCATTTTCAGGCTGATTTTCCCTAAAACCTCTAAACTACATCTTCTTCCAGTTCAATTTGAAGCCGTTTCTGAATCCTTTGGAGTGCAAACAATTGGCTGAGCTCGTAGTGACGCAGACGCTCTGTAGTTTTGCCCTCTGATGTCGCATTTGATCTAATTATAAGTGGGAACAAGCTCTGCACAGAGGAACTTCAGATTTATTTGAGTAAACAGAAAGAGTAAAGTGGAAGATCCCGATTTAGACTTTAGATTTATGGACTGGTATTGAAGTAAAAACTTCAGGTTGGTGAAATCCCTCCTTCGTCCA
This sequence comes from Chaenogobius annularis, assembly GCA_015082035.1. Classification (NCBI taxonomy): domain Eukaryota; kingdom Metazoa; phylum Chordata; class Actinopteri; order Gobiiformes; family Gobiidae; genus Chaenogobius; species Chaenogobius annularis. The sequence goes on from BJKM01000551.1 coordinate 9,637, forward strand.
GGAGTGGTCCATTGTAAAGAAAAATGTTCCGTTGCACGGTGGTGTCAGGATCAGGTCTAAACCAAGACTTTACAAAACAAGAAAGCCCTGGAAAAGGTCCCCTGAAGACCAGGTTTTTAATCAAATTTAGAGAGATTGTTTTGAACATGTGTGTGAAGACGGAGGACAGCGTTTACCTGAGGGCTGGGCACAAAGCTGGGGATGGGAGGAGTCACATTAGCGGGGTGGTCCGACAGAGACAGATGCTCCAGAAACGGCCCTGAAACGCAGCAGTTTCCGGTAAATGTCAGGACAGAATCTTTTCCTCTCGCGGCGGCTAAACCCGGTTCTGTGCTTTCGGACACATAATAAACACGGGTCTTTGTGAGGCTCAGTCGCTTTGGCTTGTCATTTCCTCTGAGTGCAAGTGTCACGAGCTCCGAGGAACAGCAGAGGGGTTTCGGTAAACATAATGACTGGGTCTATCGTATCTGATCCCATTCACGGTTCTCTGCATTTGCTCTTCAGGGTGGGCCATGCGTTCCCTTATATAGGACTGGTCGGGCGTGGTGAAAATATGAGACAGAAAACATCTCAAGGAACGTATCATGGACGCCATTCCAAGCACAGCTCCAACTGCACATAGGTTGCCCCCCCCCCCATGTATGGAAAGTTATTATGGCCCACCCTGTACATTTAACTAATGTGGCAAAATCATGTTTTCATTATGGTTTTTCTGGAGTTGGACGAATACTACACGACAATTACAACATATATATTTATTACACACTTTAGAACAAATTATACTTCTTGTAAAGCTTGGATACGGTATATTTCGCATTTGTTGTACGAGGAAAGCAAACGAGCTGACATTTCTGACCCTGGCGATTCAAAATAGTACCGTTAAAACGACTTAAAACCGTCAGTATTTTTCTATCTGATCTCATGGAAAACGTGTTCCGCGTCCGTTCTGTCATTTCGACCGTTCTGCCGCAGGAGCATTATAAGGACCGTAATGTTTCCGCAGCCCCGGTGTTCCGCAGCGCGCTCACCGGCTCGGGGCCACTCGGCGCGGGCCTCCAGCAGCAGCAGGTCCCGCAGTCATTCTGGCAATTCACGCAGGCCGTGGTTCTCTCTTCTCGGGTGTCGGGCCGTCCTCCTCCCGGTACTTTATATATCGGCGACCTGCCTCCTCCACCCGCGCGCAAGTGATCTTCCTTCAGCGGATACCTCCGCCAGGTACGCGGAGAGCAGCTTGCAGCGCCACTCATGTTCGGGTGCTTGTGGACGGGCTCAACACATTTTATTATGGCACAGTAGTTCACAACGGGATCCAGCCGCAGACCGAAGCGACACGGCACCGGGAACAGCAAACGCCGTGTGGAACCATCAACAAAACCACGCCCGGAGACAGCCGTGACTCCTCTCTCCTCCAAAATAAAAGCGCGTTCACGTTCACCGTATCGTCCCGCGCTCACGTTGGCCTCACCGAAGTCTCACCGATAAAATATGATATAAAGTTGATTCTGAGTCCCTTTCAGTCCGCGTAGAAACTCCTTTTCTCTCGAGATCGGAAGCCCAGCGTGAACTAATAAAACCGGAAAGAGAATTACAACGAAATGGCGGCGCTCGGGTCAACTTCCGGAATACGGTGTTCACAAAAAAAAAACATTCGAATTTCCGGAATGAAAGCAAAAGTTTGAGTGGAAAATGATGTAATTTCACCGGAGAAACTTTAATTAACCTCAGAATATGAAATCCGAAAGTAAAAGTACTCAGATACATGTGAGTGACATCAGAGCCTGGTTTAAAGATAAGTACCATTGTATTTTACATTACCAGTGGCTGTAGCATACTTTGCTTATTAAAACATCAGGTCAAAAATCATCTTCTTATTTGTTCTCCTGAGATCTTTCCGTAACCATTGATTTGTCCCAGGTTTTTACAAGACACGCCAACAGTAAAGCGGCCGATATATTGGTGTTTCTTTGGCAAAAATAGAGAAAACATTTTTAAAATACTCTCAGTTCCACTCATGGGAGCCTCTATATGTTATACTGAGTCTTAAATGAGCCGTGAAAGCTGTGAATGAAGGCATTAAAATGTACTTAACCCGGGTGTGTCGTTGTTTTTAATTTTGAAAAGCTGGTCTTCCTTATTCTAAACAGGTGGTCCAGACAGGTGATGGTCCTCAGAGAGGGGCCGAAGAGAGCTCTTGTCTCAAGAGGAGACCAGGATCGGGAACAGAGAGAAATATGTGAGACGCCACCTTTTTGCAAACATGCTCCACTTGTTTGTCAGACTTGATTGTCAGTTAACACATTCACCGAAATGTTGAGCCCATGAAATGTTTTTTCAATTTTATCTACAGATATATTACACATTCAGCACAAATTATACTTTTTGTGAATCTCAAATGCAATTTTGCAGCATCCTTTGTAATAGAGAGCAAACAACCTCACATTTCTGATAATCTACTTCATTTTACCTCCAGCTGCCTTGTCTGAGTTCTTGTTGGTCTTTCAGTGATTAAGGAAACATGGTTTCATTTATTAGACCATAAATAAACGTTTCCTGCTCATGTTCTTGCCTCATTTGTCCACATGAGGGCAGTAGACATTACTAAAACCCCTCTCCTCAGGAACATTCCCGTTCCCATTGCTAGAATGCGTAGTTTAAAGAGAGATCGGTATTGTGTTCAAAGTTAATAAATATGCGCCGCTTTCGGCTCTTCTCCGGTGAGTACGGGCAGATCTCAGCTCCGTGACCCACAGAAACACCGCCTCAAACTTTGAGAAGAACGACCTTCAGCCGCCGCAGAGAAGCTCTCTCTGAAGTGATTAATGACCTGCTCAAAACCACACTTTTCCCCTCTTCCAGCCCCGCACCGTCTCTTACGCTTGAGAAGCCTGTTTAAAGCCCGTTTAAAGCCCGTTTAAAGCCCGTTTAAAGCCCGTTTAAAGCCCGTTTAAAGCCCGTTTAAAAGCCCGTTCAAGTCCGTTTAAAGCCTGTTTAAGAGCCGTTTAAAGCCCGTTTAAAAGCCCGTTTAAAGCCCCGTTTAAAAGCCCGTTTAAAGCCGTTTTTAGCGCCCGTTTAAAGCCCGTTTCAAAGTCCCGTTTAAAGCCCGTGTTTAAGCCAGCCCGTTATTAAAGCCCGTTTAGAGCCCGTTTATAAAGCCGTTTAAAGCCCGTTCAAAGCCTGTTCAAAGCCCGTTTAAAGCCCGTTTAAAAGCCCGTTTAAATCCCGTTTAAAGCCCGTTTAGAGCCCGTTTAAAGCCCGTTTAGAGCCCGTTTAGAGCCCGTTCAAAGCCCGTTTAAAGCCCGTTTAAAGCCCGTTTGAATCCGTTCAAAGCCCCGTTCAAAGCCCGTTCAAGCCCGTTCAAAGCCCGTTCAAAGCCCGTTCAAAACGCCTGTTTTAAAGCTCGTTTAAAGCCCGTTCAAAGCCCGTTCAAAGCCTGTTTAAAGCTCGTTTAAAGCCCGTTTAAAGCCCGTTTAAAGCCTGTTTAAAGCCTTTGAAGGCCTTTTAAAGCCTTTGAAATGTCTTTTTAAAGGCTTTTTAGAGCCGTGACCGGCCGACTTTAGCCCGTGTTGACGCGCTGTGACTAGTGTTCGTTCAAGTATTCTGACACTACAGTGTGATAAATGTATTTACAGTATTGACTCAGCAGTTTATCAGATTGTTCCACGGCTTTTATGTTAATTTAAGCAATACAAAAATAAACCAAAATCATAAGTAAGGAATTTTAAGGTGTGTAAACAAAGCAGACTTAAATAAACTGAACGTGAGGGAAAGCTCGGGTTTCTCTACATTTAAGAAATATGTGTAATTGAGGGAGACGAACACGTGATCATGTGTGAGTTTAAGTATTTGCACATGTGCAATGTTAAACTGCAGCGTAGATTGTGTGTCACTTTCTGGGGTATTTAATGTTTGTAGTCACATGATCCTGCAGCAGCCGGCCGACAGAAATCATCTTGCATATTTACATTTATTTAAAAGTTCATTCATATGAATTCATGTTTATTATTAACCGATTATTATTAAACCAGTTTTGAACCAAATTAAAATCAAGTTGCTGCTGACTTTGTGCCTATGAAAGATCAGTTAGAGGTATAAATGACAGAGTAATTAGCACAGATATTTATCTGTTTGAAGTCATTTTTGGAAGTTTGTTTTGAGTAATTGAGAATAAAAGGGGGCCTAGAGTGGAGCCTTGAGGCACGCCTTTGTCAGTTATACACTTGTCAGCCTGAACACCATGAGTGACAACACATTAAGATCTATTGTAGAGATAAGAGTTGAAAAATAACATTGCATTTGTATCTCGACTCATTACATAGTTTGTCGAAGCAAATAATGGTCTACAAGATCAAAGGCTTTGGATAAATCAAGAAATATGGATTCCAACATATTTATTTGGATCTAAAGAAGTAAATATGTCATTAGTGAATTTAACGCAGTTGTGGGCTTCCCCTGTATAAAAAAATAAAATAATGAATACATTAAAAATATATATCATATCAAATGAAACATATCGGTCCAATATTGAAATGATCCGATGTTTGGCACAGTTTGTCCTCAGCATCAGTGAAATATCGGCACGTTTTACACAATCATAAATGTTTATCCTACATTTTGTTATAATTTTTACAAGAATGAAGAATGTATTAAAAAAATAAAATAATTTGTGAATCATATTACTAATCGAATATAAAAAATAATGTTGTATTTCTCTAATGTTTATGTTTGACTGGACTAAACGCTCTAAAACACATGCGAAAAAACAGTGGCATTATTAAATCCAAATGTCAAAAAAGAATGAACTAGTTCTGATTTTCATCAATAACACACTTTATTCATATATTCATATCTTCTGTCACATATTTACACCTTTATTTGGTTAAAATGTGTTTAAAAAGTCGAATGTTCAATAGAAATAATCGTTAGTTGCAGGTCTAGTGTCGGTTAAATATCAGTTATTGGCCACGTCAGCAAAACATCAAATCTGTATTTCACCCTCCACATTTTAAGACCCTGGTTTAGTCTGTCGAGTCCCAGTCGGGTCCTGGTCGGGTCCCGGTCGGGTCCCGGTCTTGTCCTGGTCGGGTCCCGGTCAGGTCCTGGTCAGGTCCTGGTCAGGTCCTGGTCAGGTCCTGGTCTTGTCCTGGTCGGGTCCCGGTCGGGTCCCGGTCTTGTCCTGGTCAGGTCGCTGGGTAGGTCCTGAGTCGGGTCCGGTCGGAGGTCCGTCTGTCTGGTCATGGTCCGGTCGGCCTGGAGCCCTCGGTCTGTCTGTCGGTCGGTCCCGGTCGGGTCCGGTCAAGGTCCTGGTCAGGTTCGGTCTTGTCCTGGTCAGGTCCTGGTCAGGTCCTGTCGGGGTCCTGGTCGGGTCCGCTGGTCAGAGTCCTGGTCAGGTCCTGGTCAGGTCCTGGTCGAGGTCCTGGTCAGAGTCCCCGGTCGGGTCCTGGTCGGGTCTGGTCAGGTCCTGGTCAGGTCCTGGTCGGGTTCCCTGGTCGGGTCCCTGGCTTTCCAAACGCTCAGGGTGGGCATTGTGGGGATTGTGGCTAAAATCAGCAGAAACGCCACAGGAAGTCCCTCAGCTGCGGCCGTGCCCGTCACAATCAAAGCCAGTTTGTTTCACCGCATTGCTGCATTTAGACTCGTTTTAACGGTTATATATGCAGAGAAGTGGGTGCAGAGGAGGTGTAAATGAGGTGAAGAGAGGAGGTGTAGATGGTTAACGAAGGAGGTGTATGGAGCGAGGGGAAAGGAAGCAAGAAGGAGCGTAGATGAGGTGAAGAGAGGTGTAGAAGGAGGAAAGAAGCAAGGGCGAGGTGTAAATGAGGTGGAGAGGAGGTGTAGAGGAGGAGAAGAAAGACAAGAGGATGGTGTAGATGAGGTGAAGAGGTGGTGTAGCGGAGGAGAAGAAGCAAGAGGATGGTGTAGTGAGGTGAGAAGCAAGAGGAAGGTGTTAGAGGAGGAGAAGAAGCAAAGAGGAGGTTGTACGAGGAGGAGAAGAAGCAGAGGAGATGTAAGATGAGGTGAAGAGGAGTGTAGAGGAGGAGAAGAAGCAAGAGGAAGGTGTAGAATAAAAGTCAGAATAAAACGTAAGATGAGTGAAGAGGAGGTGTAGAGGAAGGAGATAGAAGCAAGGGGAGCTGTGTAAATGCAGGTGAAGAGGAAGCGTGTTAGAGAAGGGAAGAAGCAAGAGGAGGTGTAGATGAGGTTGAAGAGGTGTAGAGGAGGAGAAGAAAGCAAGAGGAGGTTGTACGAGGAGGAGATAAGCAGAGAGGGTGTAGGTAGGAGAAAGAAGCAAGAGGAGGTGTAAGATGAGGTGAAGAGGAGGTGTAGGGAGGAGAAGAAGCAAGAGGAGGTGTAGAGGAGCGAGCAAAGAAGCAAGAGGAAGGTTGGTAGAGAGGAAGGAAGATGCAAGAGGAGGCGTAGACAACCAGAAAAACAACCAGAGACACACAAACCAGACACACAACAGACACACAACCAGGGACACAGCAACCAGACGCACAACGCAGACAGACAACCAGACACACAACGGCAGACTCACACAACCAGACACCATACACACGAACGGACAAGGAACATCACAACCAGCACACACAACCAGACACACAACCAACGGACAAAGGACATACACACAGACACAAACGACACCACAACAGAACATAACACACGGGCATGACGATTGGCACAGAGGGCCACAGATCCAGGCACGAGGGACCACACAACACAGACACACAAGCAAGCCAACCAACACCAGACGGACAAACACACCAGCACACAGCCGACACACAACCGACGGAGCAAGGACACACAACCAGCACACACAACAACAGACGGACAAGGACCATCACAACCAAGACACAAACGCAGAGCACCAACCAGACGGAGCAACGGACACATAAGGACAGATTCCTGGTCAGGATTTAATTTCGATCTGACTGCCAAAGCACAGGTTTTTGTGTCGACATGGTTTGAATGATTTCTTGGTTATTTGACTTTATTTAGGAGGAAGAACCGGTTTTTAAAAGTTTGGAGAAGACAGCCGTTTGACAAACAGTAGCGGAGGTTTCCTCTGTGGATGTCATAGATTTGCAACCAGGACAGTAACATTTCAACCCACAACATGAGGGCAGACTGGGAATTAAAATCTGTTAAAATCTTAAATATAAATATGAGAGACCATCGCCCTGTCCCACTTGGGCGGCCGTTATACACAAATGCGCACTGGTCACTCACCAGGGGGCCGCGACTCACAGCATGGGACGGCAGCGCTGGTGTCGGTGGTGTTTTGCTTGTGTCGGCTCATTACCTCCTCACATCTGCACAACAGAAACGCTATTTATCACTGCTTTTTTCTCCCTACGTCGCCCTCTCTTCCTAATTATCTTCTCGCGTTCAACGTTCTTACAACCATCTCTTACTCCGTCCCTCTCAATCATCGTCTCAACCGGAACCCATCTGCTAATTCCTGTCCCCTCCCCTACTCTTCTCCTTCTCTCATCCGCGTTCTCTCGTCCCTCCTCTTCTTCTGACCTCCTCCTTATCGTACTTCGTGGCGTATCGTCATCTTTCGATCCACTCCCTCGTCTCTCTCTCTCTCTCATCTCCTCCCTCACTCTCTCTTTGTTCTCCCTCCGTCTCTCTCTCCTCGCTCCTCTCTCTCTCTCAGTCTCTTCCTCTCTACCTCCTTCTCTCTCTCTCCTCTCATAATTCTTACGACGCCAGTCTACTCTCTCTCTCTATCTCTTGTACTACTCCCTGCCCATCTCGTCTTCTCATCATCGTATGGCTCATTCTCTCTCTCTTCGTCTTCTCTCCCTCCCAATCCTCTCTCATCTCTCTCCTTCTCGGGTTCACTTCTTCTCACTTCTCTCTCTCTCTCTCCACCCTCTCTCGTCTCTCTCTTCTCTGCTCGCTCCTCTCTTCTCTCTCGATCTCTGCTCTGTTCCACCTCCCTCCCTCTCTCTTCTTCTCTCTGCCTCTCTACACTAGTCTTGGGGTGCACTTCTCCCTCTCTTCAATCCTTCATCCACTCTCTCTCGTCCTCTCTCCACTTCGTCCTCTCTACTCTACTTCTCCCTCTCTCTTTCTCTCTCCCTCTGCTCTCCTCTCTCTCTCTACACTCTCCCGTCCTCGCCTCTCATCATCCTCTCCCTCTCTCTCTTCTCTCTCCTCTCTGTCTCCTCTCTCTCCTTCTCTCTCCTCCTCCCTCTCTCTTAGTCTCCCTCTCACTTCACTTCACTTGCGGTGCAACATTCTCCTCTCTCTCACTTCTCATTCCCTCTCGTTCAATCCCTCTATATCGTCGTCTCTCAGATACAAATTACCTCTCTCTTCTTGCTAGTCAGATCTCTACCTCGTATCCTCTCTCTGCTCTCTGGCTCTCCTCTCTCTCTCTCTCTCCTTCTTCTCTCTCTCTCTCTCTCTCTTCCTTCTATCCTCTCCCATCGCTCTTTCATCGTTCTCTGGGTGCACTTGCTCTCTCCTCTCACTCCCTCTCTCTCTCTCTCTCTCTCTCTCTCTCTTCTCTCTCTCTCTCCTCCTCTCTCTCTCTCTCCCTCTCTGCGGTGCACTTCTCTCTCTCTCCCTCCCTCCCTCTCTCTCCGCTCTCCCTCTCTCACTTCTTGCAGTCTCCCGTTGGTCCGCAGCATCTCCATCCTTCTCTGCATCCAAGCCGGTTCAACATTAGCCCACACACAAACCTCCCTTTTCCTTCCCTCCTCCTTCATCCTTCCCTTCTGTTCGCGCCAAGATCGTTTTCATTCACTTATTTATCCCGCATAGAATCTTCCAGAAGCCCCCGGACAGAACGAGGAAGCCCGGACTGGGACATGGAACGCCAGATGCTTCACAATTAGGTACGAAGATGCACTTTTTAATCATTTTCAAGGGGAAATGCATTTAGTTTTAATTTTTTTTATGATTTTCCGCAGCTGCGTTTAGCCGCATTTGGCCCCCGGGCCGTAGTTTGGACATGCCTGATTTAGATGAATGGTTGTGTCTTTCCATTCATCCATGAAACAAGAGATGGACCGAGATTAACTGATGGTTTAATCAAGGATTTAAAATTGAGCCTGATCTCATTTGAATTTGAAATTTAGTCCTGGTTTTGTTCTTGGTTTTGCCTGGTTTTGTTTCGTTGTGTAACCAGTTGTGTCTCAGTCCCGGCTCCTTGACATAATGAAGATGAACGATCCTCGTTTTACTCTGGTTTAGCTCTGTTTTAGTCCTATTTTAGTCCTGTTTTAGCCCTGGTTTAGTCCTGTTTTAGCCCTGTTTTAGCCCCAGTTTTAGCCCCAGTTTTAGCCCTGGTTTTAGTCCTAGTTTAGTCCTGTTTTAGCCCTGGGTTTAGCCCCAGTTTAGTCTTGTTTTAGCCCTGGTTATAGTCCTGGGTTAGTCCTGCTTTAGCCCTAGTTTTAGTCCTGTTTTAGTCCTGGTTTTAGTTCTGGTTCTACTAATGGTTCAGTCCTGTTTTAGTCCTGGTAGTAGTCCTGGTTTTAGTTCTGGTTTTAGTCCTGGTTAAGTCCTGTTTAACCCTGGTTTTAGTCCTGCTTTATTCCTGTTTTAGTCCTGGTTATAGCCCTGGTTTAGTCCTGTTTTAGCCCTGGGTTTAGTCCTGTTTTAGTCCTGGTTATAGTCCTGGTTTTGTCCTACTTTTAGTCCTGTTTTAGTCCTGGTTTTAGTCCTGGTTTAGGCCTGAGAAACAATGGAATTAAAGGTGCACTATGTAGATTTTGTGCTCATTTTGCTGAATGCCCCTCTCTGTCCTGTCCAATAAAAGCTCAAAGTGAAATCTGCTCATGAGAAAAGTAATGACCGTTTAAACCTCTGACTGTTTATCAAGGTTTATAAATCAGAACTTTCAAGGGAAATAACAATCCGGACTCTTGTACTAATGGGAAAGAGAGAGTCCTTTTGTTTTGACAGATGAAGAGTGGGAAAGTGTGTGTACATCCCAGTGGAGGACCTCAAAATCACATGTTCGGAGGGAATTCTGTTGGGAAAATGTGTCACGTTTTTTCATAACACCGTGTCAAAGTGCTCATTGGTCACAAGGAAAGGCTGAATGTTGGAGAGATTGTGGTGGACAAGAGGCAAACCACTATCACGTGTCAAAAATATTGGACTGAAGTTAACAATGCACTATGTATCTGGGCCTCGAAACTCCTGCCATGGACACAACAAACGGATACCTTTGGAATGAAAAAAGGCCATCACAAAGAAATGTATGACTTGATAAATTCCAAATAAATAAATCTGCACATGCTCCGAAGCTTCTGCGCAAACGTTGGTCTGTTACTACGGCAACACGTACGAGGGCAAACTAACGTTATACATATGTTTTATCTTTAAACATATTTATTATAAGTTAAATATGAGCTCAGTGTTTTTTACAACACAGCATTTAAAACGACATTTTACATGTTTTTAAAAATAAAACAATGAATCTGAATTCCGTGCCACTGGAGACAAGCAGGGGGCGGTCCCTCCATGTGACCAAGTTACAGGTCAGGTTTATGGAAAGGCAAGACCACTGTGAGGATTAGGATTTAAAGTGAGGTTAAAGAACCCACAAGAAGCTCTGCTTGTGTTCAAGTCTGTCCATGGTCTCCACCGGCCTCCTGCTGGTGCCACAGTCAGGACTAAACATGGACCAGCCTCCTGCTGGTGCCACAGTCAGGACTAAACGTGGACCGGCCTCCTGCTGGTGCCACAGTCAGGACTAAACATGGACCGGCCTCCTGCTGGTGCCAGAGTCAGGACTAAACGTGGACCGGCCTCCTGCTGGTGCCAGAGTCAGACTAAACTTGGACCGGCCTCCTGCTGGTGCCAGAGTCAGGACTAAACTGGACCGGCCTCCCTGCTGGTGCCACAGTCAGGAGCTAAACGTGGACCGGCCTCCTGCTGGTGCCAGAAGTCAGGACTAAACGTGGACCGGCCTCCTGCTGGTGCCAGAGTCAGGACTAAACGTGGACCGGCCTCCTGCTGGTGCCCACAGTCAGGACTAAACTGTGGACCAGGCCTCCTGCTGTGCCAACAGTCAGGACTAAACGTGTGGCCGGCCCTCCTGCTGGTGCCAAGATCAAGGACTAAACGTGGACCGGCCTTCCTGCTGGTGCCAGAGTCAGGACTAAAGGACAGTAGGACTACGGCCTCCTGCTGGTTGCACAGTCAGGACTAAACGTGGACCGGCCTCTGCTGGTGCCAGAGTCAGGACTAAACATGGACCATGTGACCATTTGATGTTTTTATGGTATTTTGTCTTAGCCTTTTATGAATGGCGCTTTACCAATAAATCCTGATTGATTGATGGACCTGGTTTGGCACGAAACAAGGACCGATCGTATCGGCTCTGTTTTAGAGTGCAGTGCTCTTTTCATTAGGTGTTGTGTGTGTGTGAGTGTGTGTGTGAGTGTGTGTGTGTGGTGTGTGTGGTGTGTGTGGTGTGGGTGTGAGTGGTGTGTGAGTGTGTGTGTAGTGGTGTGAGTGTGTGTGTGTGTGTGAGTGTGTGTGTGTGTGTGTGTGTGAGTGTGTGTGAGGAGTGTGTGAGTGTGTGTGTGTGGTGTGAGTGAGTGTGTGTGTATGTGCGTGTGTGTGTGTAGTGTGTGTGTTAGCGTGTGTGTGTATGCTGTTAGCGTGTGTATGTGTGTGAGTGTGAGATGTGTGTTAGCGTGTGTGTGTGTATGTATGTGTTTAGCGTGTGTATGTGTGTGAGTGTGAGTAGTTGTTGTTAGCGTCGTGTATGTGTGTGTGTGAGTGTGTGTATGTGTGGTATGTGTGTTAGCGTGTGTATGTGTGTATGTTGTTAGCGTGTGTATGTGTGGGTATGGTGTGAGTGTGTGTATGTGTGTGTATGTGTGTGAGTGTGGTGTGTGTGTGTGTATGTGTGTGTATGTGTGTTAGCGTGTGTGTGTGTGTATGTGTGTATTAGCTGGTGTGTGTATGTGTGTGAGTGTCTGTATGTGTGTATGTGTGTTAGCGTGTGTGTGTGTGTGTGTGTGTGTATTTTTTGTTATGTGAATGTGTATGTGTGTGAGTGTGTGTTAGCGTGTGTGTGTATATGAGTGTGTGTAACAGTAGATTCTGTCCTCGCTGCACTCTTGAATCGTTGCCGTGGTAAAATGACTCACGTCGGCCTTTTGTCCGTCACAAACTTCACAATCACGTCTCAAACTCTGAGACGATGAAAAGTTGAATATTAAATGAAGTAAAAGCTTGTGTTTCTGGGACATTTTGGGTGATAAGTGCAGCGCGGCGTAACACAATCCGCTGCTCGTGTCAGCGTTTGGAGGGGCCGCAGTGGCTCCTGAGGGACCGCCATTGTCCTCGAGATCAGAGCCGCGATCAGAGCCGAGTCCAGACCGTGCCAAGATCCGGGAACACAAGAACTTTTCAGTCTCACTAAAAACCAACTGCGTGTGTTTGAACGCAGCGGCTCAAAGCGGAGAGAACTACACGGACCATGATGCTTTGCTACAGCCGCATTTTACAACAACTGTCACTCACAAAATCCCACCGTAAAAAAGCCAAACCGACTTGATCAGACTGAAGTGAACATTTGTGAACGACACGAAAACAAAAGCACAAAACTACACAACAGCGAGAACTTTACCTTTACACGAGGAGAAACAGAACGTGTGGCATAGTGACCCTCCGCTCTAGAGCACATTTACATTTGACTTTACGCACTGAAAACGCCCAATGTCCTGCACCCACAGAAGGACACCCAGAGTTCACAGAGGTGGTCTGGCCCCCCACTCTCTGTTGTGACTCTCAGAGACTTCATTACGGTAACAGAACCTTCACATCATGAGCCAGTGTGATGATCTTTGAAGACTGCTCTTGGTCTAGAATGAGGGGTCTTAATCAGGGGGATGCTCTCTGTTCTTACTGTGAAGTGAGCGTGCTAACCACTCTGCCACTGTGCTGCCTCATCAAAGGTCCTTCACTGGCGTCAGGAGGTTTCAGTCTCGTGCTTCTTTCCTTCAATTGATTTCAAATCATAAATCAAACGCAGGAAAAATGGAAATGGTTCTGTTTTTACCTTTGATTTTTCCTCATTTAATGTTGATCTTGAACTTTGAAAACATAAATATTGAAATACGAGCCTGAAGAATGTTTATTATTACATTTGTTTTACATGACCTGGAAGTTGATTCTGTGCTCGGCTCCAAGCGACAGGTCAGAGGTCAGAGGTCAGAGTGTTTCATACTTTTGCCCTCGTTCTCCTCAGATCTCGCCGTGTTCGTTTCCCGCCCGTGACCTTCGCTCTCGACCCGAGCCCCACCCATCGATCCGGCAGCATGGAGGAGCAGCCAATCAGCGCGCAGCCTGACTCACAAGCCCCGCCCCCCGCCTCAGAGGAGGGGCAGCACATGGCCCACCTGACCGTGGCCAACGACGCCTCCGAGAGCAGTAAGAGGGCACATGGAGGGGGGCATTGTGGGTAAAACAGTCCAACTCGATCTCTGACATATGTGTGTGTGTGTGTCTGCACGTGTGTGTGTGTGTGTGTGTCTGCGTGTGTGTGTGTGTCTGCACGTGTGTGTGTGTGTCTGCACGTGTGTGTGTGTGGTGCCGACAGTGTCGCGTGTGTGGTGTGTGTGTGTGTCCTGCACGTGTGTGTGTGTGTGTGTGTGTGTGCTGCGTGTGTGTGTTGCACACGTGCGTGCGTGTTTTCAGGTAACGGCGTGGTGCCCGTCCTCAGCTCGCCACAGCGTCCAAACCCAAGCCCGGCAGCAGGTCTGGTTCTGTGGCCGGAGGTTCCCCCAGGCCGTCCCTGAGCCGCCGGCCCAGCGCCTGCCCCGAGGCCCTCAGGACGGGTCCAAACCACGGGACTACCTGTTTCCTGGCCATCCTGTCCTGCTTCTGCCCTTGTGGCAATCAACATCGTCGCGCTCACGTTCTCCGTCATGGTACGAGAAAAGTGTCTCACTTGGACCAGAGACAGATCAGGACCAGACAGAGCAGTACCGAGGACCAGAGACAGACCAGGACCAGAGACAGACCAGAGACAGACCAGGACCAGAGACAGACCAGAGACAGACCAGGACCAAAGACAGACCAGGACCAGTGACAGACCAAACCTGGACCAGAGACAGACCAAACCTGGACCAGAGACAGACCAGGACCAGAGACAGACCAAACCCCCAAACGGCGCACAGAGCTATTGGAGATGTTGGTGATAATAGGCTTATTCACTTGCACTGGTCTAAAGTGATTCTGCTCTCTGCTCCCCCTTGTGGCCAGTCGAGGAACAGCCTGCAGCAGGGCAACATGGACGGGGCCCGGCGTTTGGGTCGGAACGCCATGATTCTGTCGGTGGTGTCCATTCTGGGAGGAATCGCCATCATCGCCACTGCCCTCGTCTTCAACTGGGGCCGTAAGTGTGACGCCCGCCAGACTCTTTAGAGATGACCGTAAAGGTGCACTGCGGAACCTTTCTGTGCCCCGCTTGTCCCAGTGGTTACCGCATCGTTTTTGGCATCAAACGCATCTATTTTATTGCTCAAAGATTCCGTGAAAAACCTCAATTCTTACTGTGAGTGCGCTCGCCTCGTCACAGATCTGACCTGTAGCTTGGCCCGTTGGCGTCATCAGAAAAGTAACGCAGTGCACCTTTAAAGGGGACATGTGCTGCCAAATCAACTTTGAATGATCTTTGAACCTCGTTTCAACAGCGTTTGCTCATCGTCCGTTCAATCACAGCGGTATTTTGATTGATCCGAGTTTGAGTCAATCGTGTCCTGCAACTGACGCTATCGTGGTCAGAAAAGTCCTGTTTTCACCTACCCCCTAGCCCCGCCCATGTCCCTGTACTTACTGTGATCAGTTGGATAAATGAATACCCCGAGTGATGCACATTGGGTTAAAACATGTTCAAATGCACCTGCGATGAACATTTGAGACCGTTAACTTATACTCACCGTAGATGGGGGCGGGGATAGGGGGTAGGTGAAAACAGGCATTTTACTCGCGCCTCAGCTGTGGGACCAAACAGGATGAACTCAAACATGCAAGAATCACTCGAAACACAACTCTGAACCGTGATGTAACAAGGTTAAAATGTAATTTCAGTTGATTTAACAAAATACCCTGCCTTTCCAAAGAAATGTCAAATGGACAAATGGCTCCTCCTGCTGGAGAACTGCTGAGTGTGATGATCTTTCAGCCGCAACTCGGTATTTAAACCCAAATGATGCAGTGCGTGGCTTTTCTAAAACAACCCTGTGGAAAGACGAATCCCGTGGTCATGAGAGTGTTTGGGCGTGGCAGTGGTCACTCTCTCTCTGATCTGAAAAATAATGACGCTTTGGAATGAAATGAATCTTCTGACATTCGTTTGTCTGTTTATAACGTGAATATTCGGTCCTTGCGTCTCTCTCTGCAGTGATCCTGAAGTCCTGATGGGGCCTGTCCTCGGGCTCTGGCCACATCTGTCTCTCTTCGCTTCCAAACGCCTGCTCCTCCTCCTCCTCTGAAGCTCCTCCTCCTCCTCAGAAGCTGCTCCTCCTCCTCAGAAGCTCCTCCTCCTTCCCTCAAACCTCTGAAAATATTTAAAATCTCCAGTTTGGGTTTGTTTTTCCCCCCTTTGCCGTTTGCTGCTGCACGTCACGCATGGTCTTCCGCCCGACTCTACCTCGGACACGAGTGCACAAGCGGCACCACAGCGCCCCCCCGCCCCACTGTTCCTCTGTGGGAGCGACGCCCGTTTCAATCTGTGGAAAAACTCCGCTCCAAAACTGAACGGTTTACGCCAAAAACCAAACTGAAAAATGCTGCTGCTGCGAAATGTTTTTCAAGAGTGAAGAAAACGATGCAAGTGAACGCGCGCACGAGAGCCGCGGATGCTAACGCTGCTAGCTCTTCAGTCCGTTTACAAAAACCCCAATCTTTACTTCCAAAATGTTCTGGTTCACCCAATCACCAATGTTTTCACGGATTGCCTTCTTTTGAGACTTTTTTTAACGATGTTTCACACGCTGAGAGAAAAGGGACGTTTCTGCTGATTCTCGACCGTTGGGATCTTAAAAAAGCACCAAAAACACAAACAAAGAACAATGAATAAAACTAGACAAAACCCAGTCAAAACCCTGACAAAAGAGGTTTAATAATGGATTGGTCTACGCTCAAATAGAAGCAAGACAAAATGTTGAAGTAGAGCTGGGCAATATGGGAAAAAAACATGATTTTATTTGTCCTCGTATTGATCGATCTCAACTTTTAATCAAAAATACAAAACAGAACAGAAAAAATGAAGACACAAAGTCAAAATGACCCTTTTTCCAAATGAATTCAGAATCTGATTTGTGCTTTCGTAAGTCAATCACCATGACGATTGTTGGCTGAGTTTGTGTCGTCCTTTATTTTGTAACGGCCCTAAAAGTGCGTTCCAACGGTATCCATCCATCGAGTCCGCGGCAGGAGTTTTGAGGCCCAGATACAACGTTCTGGAATCGTTAACATCCAAAGTCAACTATCAGTAAATGAACGATGAGGTTCAAATGTTTGCATAATATGTCCAACACAAAAATGTCTCCCTCCAAAGTCGGCCTTCTGTTCCAAACGAGCATGTTTTTACAGAGGATCTTTCCCTTAATTGCCCAGCCCTGCGTTAAAGTGAAACTGAATATTTGAATATTAAAATCCATAAAGAGCAGAAGACGCATGAACCACACTTTGAGACCCGCTGTGCAAACACTGAGCTAATGCACACGGAAAGTTTACAGTGAAAGTAACTTTAAATGTGAGAGACCGACGACAGAACTATGATCATATTAGATTAGAGATGAACCAAACGTTTAAAACCTCGAAATCTGCAGAAGTCACAGGAAATGATCTTAGAGTTTTCATATAAAAACTAAATGTAAAGTGTAAAGTTTGTGCTTTCAGCCTTATGTAAAACCTCTCTAAAGTTTAACATAATGTAACTTTTCATCCTAGAATTGTTTAAGCGTGAACCAAAGTGCCCAAAACGTGGAAAACCCAGTCGGCTGCGGTCTAGACTTTTGTGTGTAAAAGTGAATTTGCAGAAGCATTTTAAAATTTAATCAGGGTTTGAATAATGGATTGGCCCTGAAAAGACTTTATTCAATTATTGACCACAGAAGCAGCAAGAGAGGACTTCTATTCATTTACAGCTGAGCCGCGGTGTCACATGACCTCACACACGGACCGAAGCGTCACATGACCTCACACACGGACCGAAGCGTCACATGACCTCACACACGGACCGAAGCGTCACATGACCTCACACACGGACCGAAGCGTCACATGGACCGAAGCAGCGTCACATGACCTCAGAATGAAGCATCACATGACCTCACACACGGACCGAAGCGCTCACATGACCTCACACACGGACGAAGCGTCACATGACCTCCACACGGACCGAAGCGTCACATGACCTCACACGCGACCGAAGCGTCACATGACCTCAGACTGAAGCGTCACATGACCTCACACACGGACCGAAGCGTCACATGACCTCACACACGGACTGAGCGTCACATGACCTCACAGGACTGAAGCGTCACATGACCTCACCACGGACCGAAGCGTCACATGACCTCACACACGACCGAAGCGTCACATGACCTCAATAAGTCACAACTCACACACGGACCGAAGCGTCACATGACCTCACACACGGACTGAAGCGTCACATGACCTCACAGACTGAAGCGTCAATGACCTCACACACCGGACCGAAGCGTCACATGGACCTCAGGACTAGCATCACATGACCATCACACACGGACGAAGCGTCACATGACCTCACACGACCGAAGCGTCAAGACCTCAGACGTCACATGACCTCAGACTGAAGCGTCACATGACCTCACACACGGACCGAAGCGTCACATGACCTCACACCCGGACCGAAGCGTCACATGACCTCAGACTGAAGCGTCACATGACCTCACACACAGCGAAACGAGTACAGATTTGTACTTTACGGTACAACACTGTGTTATTTCAACAATTCATATTTTAATAATTGACAATAAATTAATAAAAACATGAAAAACCTATGGGTCATTTCAAAAACATTTCAAGTTTACAGAATTTATATTAAAAACTTTTAATCGTTTTTCAAGCTAATTGATTGTTAAATTTTATTAAGTTATAGAATGTAAAGACACATTTTTAAATATTGAAAAAGTACTACGCTTTTATTCTGAAGTTTACGTACACATTTAAATATTGTTGAAAACAGACTTATTATTTATGTATTTAGTTACTTGAGCAACTTACAGAAACGTTTTTGCACATTGATTAGAATTGTTTTAAAAGCCTTTGTACTAAAAAGTAAATGGTTCTAAGAAGTTACAAAGTCGTTATACAACTTATTTAAAAAACATTTTAAGAGTAATTGTCAAGCTAAAATGTCTAAAAGGTTTCCCACACTCGGCCCTTTCAGGTGAAATCAGATCATGTGCCTCATCATTTGAACTTGTAACGTTTGGACTGTTGACGCTGAAGCAGACTTGAATGTTGATTTTGGGACAGATTCACGTTTCGATTGAGATTTAAACTCCTCGTCTTCCTAAATCACGACGACGCTGAAGAATCTGCGGCGGACGCACTCACAGATCTTGCCTGTTTTTGAATGTGACTTTTGGATCCTGTGCATGTTTACAATATTTACTACGAACAGCTATCGGCTCCGTTAGCCATGGGAGCTAACAGGCGCTAACAGACGCTAACAGAAAAGCACCATGTACATAAACTAGAACATGTGCAATGTTTGCCTGAAGATTTTATCATGAACTTTGAACTTTTGAGGGGGAAAAACCGCACTGTCACTTGAGTTACTCTGCGCCACAAAATGCACACTCGATCTAAACGTTGAGCTCTTTCACAGCGACCAAGCTTCAATGTGGCTTTTGGATTTTACTTTCTAAAAACTGGTTCCCAGAAATATAATCTTGTCACAACGCTTGGCACAACTGTAACATAACGTTTCTGCTGTGTCGGGAGCGGACAAATGTTCCCACGTCTATGGAAGTTCTGTGTGAACCATGGAAATATAAAAGGAGGATGAAGCAAAGATGTTTCGATGGCCTGGGCTCCATTACGTCTTCAACTCGAGCCGGGATCAGTTCTGACTTTAGGATTTTAGTCAGATGTGTCCATTTTTGTGTCCACCCTCCTAAAGCCCAAAGCAGCTCAGCACAACTTTGTTTCAGAAGTAGCTCAGAGCTTGGTCGCTGTGAAAGGAACGTCTGCTGTGATGCTAACGCTATTTTGAAATGACCTAAAATTATATCATTTTAAATGCATTCTTGCCTTTCAAATAGTGTCTGTTCGAAGAAAGATTCCGAGTGTCACAGCTCTAACATTGTTCTGAGCTGGGTTAGCTTCAGGGTTAGCTTAAGGGTTAGCATCAGGGTTAGCTTCAGGGTTAGCTTCAGGGTTAGCATCAGGGTTAGCTTCAGGGTTAGCTTCAGGGTTAGCATCAGGGTTAGCGTCACAGCTCTAACATTGTTCTGAGCTGGGTTAGCTTCAGGGTTAGCTTAAGGGTTAGCTTCAGGGTTAGCATCAGGGTTAGCGTCACAGCTCTAACATTGTTCTGAGCTGGGTTAGCTTCAGGGTTAGCTTCAGGGTTAGGGTTAGCCTTCACGGGTTAGCTCAAGGTAGGGTTTAGCTCAGGGTAGCGTCTTACAGGGTTAGGGTTAGCTTCCAGGGTTAGCATCAGTTAGGTTAGGGTTACTTCGGTGGGTTAGCTCGGTTCAAGTGGTTAGGTGTTGGTGTTAGCTTCAGGTTAGAATTCAGGGTAAATAGGGTTAGTTAGTTCAGGTTAGCTTCAGGATTAGGAGTTAGGACATCAAGTTAGGTTAGCTTCAGGTTAGGGTTAGCTTCAGGGTTAGGGTTAGCGTTCAGGAGTTAGCATCAGGTGTAGTGTTAGTTCAGGGTTAGCTTCGAGGGTTAGGGTTAGCGTTCAGGGTTAGCATCAGGGTAGGGTTAGCCTTCAGGTTAGCACAGGGTTAGCATCACAGCTCTAACATTGTTCTGAGCTGGGTTAAGCTCAGGGTTAGGTTAGCATCAGGGTTAGGTTAGCATCAGGGTTAGCGTCACAGCTCTAACATTGTTCTGAGCTGGGTTAGCTTCAGGCGTTAGGGGTTAGCACAGAGTATAGGTGGTTAGCCATCAAGGGGTTAGCGTCACAGCTCTAACAGTGTTCTGAGCTGATTCGGGTTAGTTACAGGGTTAGTTCCAGAATTAGCGTCAGGGTTAGCTTCAGGGTTAGCATCAGGGTTAGGGATTAGCTTTCAGAGGTAAGCATCAGGGTAAGCTCAGGGTTAGCATCAGGGTTAGCGTCACAGCTCTAACATTGTTCTGAGCTCGGTTAGCTTTCAGGGTTAGGGTTAGCATCAGGGTTAGGTTAGCATCAGGGTTTAGGCGTCACAGCTCTAACAGTGTTCTGAGCTGATTCATGGTAGTTACAGGGTTAGTTCCGAATTAGCGTCAGGCGTTAGCTTCAGGGTTAGCATTCAGGGTTAGGCGTTAGCTTCAGGGTAAGCATCAGGGTAAGCATCAGGGTTTAGCTTCAAGGGATTAGCGTCAACAGCTCTAACATTGTTATGCAGCTGGGTTAGCTTCAGGGTTAGGGTTAGCGATCAGGGATTAGCATCAGGGTTAGGCGTTAGGCTTCAGGTAGCATCAGGTATGGGTTAGCTTCAGGGTAGCATCAGTGTTAGCCGTCACAGCTCTAACATTGTTCTGAGCTGGGTTAGCTTCAGGGTTAGGGTTAGCATCAGGGTTAGGGTTAGCATCAGGGTTAGCGTCACAGCTCTAACATTGTTCTGAGCTAGGTTAGCTTCAGGGTTAGGGTTAGCATCAGGGTTAGGGTTAGCATCAGGGTTAGCGTCGCAGCTCTAACAGTGTTCTGAGCTGATTCGGGGTTAGTTACAGGGTTAGTTTCAGAATTAGCGTCAGGGTTAGCTTCAGGGTTAGGGTTAGCATCAGGGTTAGCGTCACAGCTCCAACAGTGTTCCGAGCTGATTCGGGGTTAGCGTCAGGGTTAGCTTCAGGGTTAGTCTAAGGGTTAGGTGAAGGATTTAGCGTCAAGGTTAGCTTCAGGGTTAGCGTCCCAGCTTTAACATTGTTCAGATCTTATTCGGGGTTAGCTTCAGGATTAGCGTCAAGGTTAGCGTCACAGCTCTAACGCGCTTTAGCACCGCCCTGCGCCTGTGTGACCTGCAGGCAGGGGGCAGTGTTCCCTCCTCGGCTCGTACTGTATGTAGCATGTCTCTAATAATCACAAAATGCAAAAACGTGAATGCTGTTGGACAGATGCTGCTTTCGTCTGGATTCAGACTGTTAACGCTCTTCATTTCGCTCGAGACGCGTTCACGCAGGACCAGGCTTTTACCCCCTGAACGCACACTTCATTAGCTCTAATTAGTGTTTCATTTGTGAAGGAGTTCCTGGAGCAAAACCTGCAGATTAACTGTAGACTCTCAGTTAAACCTTGCAGGAATCTCAAAGGATCTGGTGGTTTTTAGTTGGTCCTGTGTGAAAGATGAAATGGTTTCATGAAAAGCGCTCGTCACGTATTTAATCCGCTCTGTATCGTGTATCGTGTATGTTCCTAGGGATGACACCTGCTCGTTTAGCTCATATTTACTTTTACACAACGTATATTACAACTATACCCCAATATTGAGCATTTAATGGAAAAGTAAATGAAAAACTGTGTCATTTTGGTTTTTGTGTTAAACTGAGTGAGGATGATTGTGAGAAAAACAAAAGGAAAATGACAATTGACACGATTTCTGACCGTTTTTATTCACTCACACATATCTATGTCGTCAACTTTTTTAATTCACACACATTTTAAAAGTGATTTACAAAATAGCGTTTTAACCTTTGGAGAATATATCCACGGATTCCAAACAAACTCTTGGGTTTCTCGCAGTTCTCCACCAGTGACTTTTCACTTCCTGATGTTCCTGTATTTAACGAGCTGAGGATCTGAAGGTGCAAGAGACGTTTTGGGCAAAAGTCAGGTTTAGAATCAAATGAAACGTTAAAATAATACAAAAACTGTATGTGTACAAAGTAAAAAAGTGTTTGGAGATCAAATTCGTAATCATTCAAACTGAAAAATTTAAATGTGAAGGTTTTAATGTTGAACCGCGAAAAATGATGAATTGATTTCCTTAAAAAAAATTTTTAAAAATCATAATTTATTTCTTATTTTCAATTTTGAAATTCGTCCCATCTTGTGAAGTTTAAAATCATTTTCAAATTCAATTTCGAGTTCATGAACGTTTTTTTCCAATTCAAACTTGTTGGTCTGGACTTGAAGGCCCCGCCCCTTCACCGCAACAAGCTAAAAAGTAAAACTGCCTTGAAATGAGAACGAAAGACTAGATTAGATTTGTTGACATTTCACAATATTTTCTGGAAGTTTCTATGTTTTGTTCCCGCCAAGTTCAACATTAAAACTTGCTTTTTCAGTTTTCAATATGATGAAATATGTTTCTGCTCCACAGAACCAAACCAAACAGAACCTCATTTAAAACCAATTCAACCCGTGATTCAGAGCTTAACACCAGAAGATCTTTGTGGTCTTTGAGGACACGTCTCTGGAGGTCCTTCTCCTGAGGCTGTGGAGGCAGAACGTCCCTTCGGCCTCAGATCCTCAGCTTCACTTTGTGTTCAAGCGTTGAATGTTTGGGTTTGAAGCGGCTCCAGAGATCTTTGTGGACTCTCTCTCTCTCTCTCTCGTTGTTTTTTCACGTTTGTTCTTTTGTACGTTTGTATTTTTGTACGCCGGTGGTCTGATGTTCGGAGCATGACATTCATTAGCTGCAGAACGCGCCGCTGCATGTGTCTGTGAGCGACCGGGCCTCACGCAACAATAAAACACAAACACCTCCGACCCCTGACCTCCCGTCTCTTTCAGTGTTCACGCTCTGGTCTCTGGTTCGGGTCCGAATCCCCAGGTGGACCCGGTTTAGCGCCGGCTCACGCCTCTTTGGTTACTGGGCCGATCCGCACCAAACGAAAACGGGCACAAAGTTTGGTCGGTTTAAATGATCGTTCAAAGACTGAATCCAAGAGGAGGTGGCGTGACCAAAGAGTTTTCGAGCATTTCGGGCAGATTTGAACCCGTTTTGGGTCGAAGGCGGCGGCGGCGGCGAAAAGGTGAGTTCTGCGCAGACTTTCGACGGGGTGTTCAGTCCGACTTTCTGATCTGGAGTGAGTCGCGGCGTGTGGGAGCGGCAACGGCGAAGACTTCAGGGTTTCAGCTGCAGGGGGCGACGTGGGGGGACGGAGGTGGGACCTCAATGTGTTTTTTAATCAGCGTTGCAATCCAACATGGCCGCCCGTGTCCTTGGATACAGTTCAACAACAGCTAAAGTACTGATAGTGTCCTTTTCTCCTGTCGTCGTCTGGGAAGCGACGCAAACGCGCTGCTATGCTAATGTTGCTAACGTCTGCGCGGCGCTAATGACAATCACAGCAAAGACACTGATTTAAAAACTCACCAAAGTCTGGGCTAATCTACATTTTTCGAGCACTTTCACCACTTTTTGAGTCACTGAACATAAAGTATTTTCCGGTCAAACAGCTGAACTTTGTGTTAAAACCCCCATATTCTCACGCACACGTTCAGTCCGTTTCCCCTCACGCAAAGCAAGCAGCTACTGTTGTTAGCCTTATTCACGCTGCCTCCCTCCTCTGCGCAGTGTCGTGTCGTTGAGAGCTGAAAAAAGCAGCACATCTGGCGCTTTAAACGCGTCTAAACGTCTGCTTTTTTCCCCTCATCCCGTTTCTAGGGCGAGCTGGAGTTGGTTGTCAGGGCAACCGTCGCTACGGGACTGGGCTGCGGCTCCATCACAATCCTCTGCTGTTCTTCTCTCAACTCTCTCTCTCTCTCTCTCTCTCTCTCTCTCTCTCTCTCTCTCTCTCCCTCTCCTTTCTCCCTCTCTCATCTCTCTCTCTCTCTCTCTCTCTTCTCTCTCTCTCTCTCTCTCTCTCTCTCTCTCTCTCTCTCTCGTCTCTCTCTCTCTCTCTCTCTCTCTCTCTCTCTCTCTCTCTCTCTCTCTCTCTCCTCTCTCTCTCTCTCCTCCTCCTCTCTCTCTCTCTCCTCCCTCCTCTCTCCTTCCTCCCTCACAGTCTCTCTGTTTCCCCTCTCCTTTTCTTCTGAGAGCCGTCTGCTGCGCGGGTCATTTGAATTTAAGATGGTGATAAATTATTAAAAACACTGTCCGCAGCGAAAGACAAGAGGCAGAGGGAGATAAGGGGGAGGGGATAACAGCAGAGTGAGGGGGAGGAGAGAGGAAAGAGAGAGGGGGGGAAGAGAGAGAGAGGGAGGGGAGTAACAGCAGAGTGAGGGGAGGAGAGAGGAAGAGAGGGGGAGGAGGAGAGGAGAGGGAGGGAGTAGTACAGCAGAGTGAGGGGGGAGGAGAGAGAGGAAGAGTAAGGGGGGAGGAGAGAGGAAGAGAGAGGGGTGAAGAGAGAAAGAGAGCAAGGGGATGAGGAGAGGAGGGATAACAGAGAAAGGAGGGGGACAGGAGGGAGGAGAAGAGGAAGGGAGATGGGGAGGAAGAGAAGAGGAAGAGAGAGAGAAAGAGAGAGAGAAGGAGAGCAGAGGCAAGAGAGGGGAGAGAGAGGGAGGAGGAGAGGCAGGAGAAGAGGAGGAGAGAAGAGGGAGGCGGAGAAGGAGGAGAGGAGGAGGAGAGCAGGAGAAGACAGGAGGAAAGCAGGAGGAAAGGGAGGGAGGAGAGAGGAGAGAGAGGGAGAGAGGGAGGAAGAGAGCAGGAGGAAGAGAGAGGAGGAAGAGGAGGAGACGGAGGGCGCGTGAAAAAAGTCGTGTTTCAGTGAAGACAAGACGGGCAGAGACAGGTGTCATAATGCAGAGGGGGCGGGCTTCCACTTGCATCAGCGCACAAAGGATCAGACCAGTTCGTGTCTTGACCCTGTGTCAGATCGCCCTCCCGTCCCGCCGTGTCAGGACCTGCTCCGGAACTGAGATCTCAGTGGAAACATACAATGAATGTTTCACAGACGGTAAACCATTTCTATTGGAATGTAACTGGAAACAACGTTTGGATCGTACTTTATGCGGCCACATCACCCCCTGACCGTCCAAGCGCGAAGTCAAACCGCGTCTGTGTTTTAAAACAGAAGTATTCACTTTTCTTAGGTTAGGATTTTTCTTTTAGACTGTTAAGAGCGCCCCTCGTGGAAAATGAAATGTAGCACTAATCAGCGCGCAATTGGACTAAACCAGGTTAAACCACTAAACGTGATTAAACAGCGGACTAAACCAGGTCTAAACCACTAAACCCAGATTTAAACCTAGGACTAAAACCACGTTGAAACCCACTAAAATGAATTAATCATTAGGACTAAACCAGTCTATACCATAACTTGAACTTAAACAGTCTAAACCCATAAACAGAGATTAACTAGGACTAACACAGGTCGACACCACTAAAACTGAGATTTAAACTGAGGACTAAACCAGGTCTGAAACCACTAAACCCAATTAACCTAGGACTACAAACAAGGCCAAACCATTAAAACTGTGATTAAACAGAACTAAACCAGTCTGAACCACTAAACTGTGATAAAAAACTAAGGACTAAACAGCGTCTAAACCACTAAACTGGATTAACTAGACTAAACCAGGTCTGAACGCACTAATACCTGTGATTAAACTATGACTAAACGCAGGTCTAACCACTAAACCCAGACTCTACACTAGGACTAAACCAGTCTGAACCACTAAACCCATATTTTAACTAGAGTAAACCAGGTCTAAACCACTAAACACCCAGTTACTAACTAGGACTAAACCAAGGCTAAACCCACTAAACTGAGCTTTAAACTAGACTAAAACCAGTCTAAACCACTAAACTGTGATTAAACTAGGACTAAACCCATGTCTGAACACTAAAACCTGAGATTAACTAGGACAAAACCAGTCTAAAACCACTAAACTGTTGAATTAAACTAGGACTAAACCAGGTCTGAACCGAACAAGACCTGAGTAAAACTAGGACTAAACAGTCTGAAACCACTAAACTAGATTAAACTGAATTAAACTAAGGATAAACCAGGTCTAACCAACTAAAACTGAGTGTTAAACTAGGACTAAACCAGGTCTGGAGAAACCACTAACCCAGATCAAACTAGACAAACCAGTCTAAACCCACTAAAATTGTAAAACTAGGATAAACCAGGGTCTAAACCACCATAAACTGTGATTAAACTAGGACTACCCACGCAGTAACAACACTTAAAACTGACATGTTTAACTAAGGATTAAACCAGGTCTAACCATAAAACTGTGATTAAATAGGGACTAACCGAGGTCTAAAACCACTAAACTGAGGTTAAACTGGACAAACCAAGTCTAAACCACAACTGAAATAAACCTAAGACCTAAACGTCTAAACAAACCAATAAACTGAGATTAAAACTAGGATAAACAGAGCTGAACCACTAAACTGAGATTAAACTAGCCTAAACCAAGCATCTAAACCACTAAACCAGATTAAATTAGGACTAAACCATTAAACCATATAACTGTGAATTAATAACCACGTCTAAAAAACCACTAAAACAGAGATTAAACTCAGGACTAACCAGGTCTACACCACCTAAACAACTGAGATTAAACTAGACCTAAACCAGTCTGACGCACTAAACCCAGATTTAAACCTAGGACTAAACAAGGCCCAAACCCATTAAACTGTGATTAAACTAGCTAAACCATCTGGAACCCCCTAAACTGTGATTATACAACTAGGACTAAACCAGTCTGAACCACTAAACCCAGTTATAACTAGGACTAAACCAGGTCTAAACCACTAAACAACCTTCATTATAACTAGGACGATAAACCAGGTCTAATACCACCTAAACAGATTAAACCTAGCTAAAAGCCGGTTCTAACACTAAACTTGAGATTAAACTAGGACTAAAACCAGGTCTTATAACCAACTAACCCAGATCAAAGGCATAGCTAAACTACAAATTGAAAAAAGGACTAAACCAGTCTAAACCACTAAACCATTAAACTAGTAACCAGGTAACAAAGCCTGTTAATGACTAACCACGAACCACTAAACCCAGATAAACTAGCCTAAACCAGGTCTAAAACCATCATAAAACATGATGATTAAGATAGGACTAAAACCAGGTCTTGAACCACTAAAACCACGATTTAACTACAGCGCCTAAACCAGTCTAAGAAACCACTACAATCCTGTATTAAACATGACCTAAACCAGTATCTGTAACCACTAAACCCGATTAAACCTAGGCTACAACCAGGTCTGAACCACTAAACGTCAGATAAACTAGCCGAGGCCTAAAACGCAGGTCTGAACCACTAAACCCAGATTTAAACTGAGGCCCTAAACCAGGTCTATAAGTACCACCTAAATCCCTCCAGATTAAACTAGGGCCAACCACAGGTCTAAACCTGCAACTAAAAAATACCCAGATCCTAAGGCACGTACTGCGATCATTAAAGACCACGTCAACTAACACCACCACAAAACCCACAATTACAAACCTGTTGCCTTAACAGCACTAAAAACCGGTCTAACACCACTAAAATACACGCCAGATTACACTGAGGCACTGAAACCATCCGTCAAACCATAACCAGGATTAAACTAGCCTAGAAACCAGGTTCTGAACCACTTAAACAATACAACTAGGAACTACAGGACCTAAACAAATACAGTAAACGTCTTAACCACTAAACCCAGAATTACTAGGCTAACCAGGTCTAACCACTACCAATAAACACTAGACGATAACCAGTGCATAAACCACCTAAACCCAGATTACCACCTGCAAAACCGTCAAACCACTAACAGAACATAAACTAACAGGCTAACCTTAATGAATACCAACCACCAGAGTTAACTAAACCCCAGATTAAACTTATAGGACAAACCAGTCATAACCACTAACCCAGATTACCACTAAGGACTAAACCATGTACTGAACACTAAACCCAGATTAAACACTAACTAAACCAGTTCCAAACACTAAACCCACATTAAACTAGACTAACCAGTCAAACCACTAACCCAGATTACACTAGGACTAAACCAGGTCTAAACACTAAAACTAGATAAACTAGCCTAAACCAAGTCTGACACCACTAAACCCAGATTAAACTAGGACTAAACCAGTCTAAACACTAAACCCCAGATTACACTAGGCCTTAAACCAGGTCTGAAGCGCAGACAGTTCTTTGACTTTTGTGGTTAAAAACGTCAGGAGACAGAATAACAGCACTTCATTCTATTTAAGGCTTTGAAACAAAAAAAAAGAAATGCCATCCAAATGTAAAACCTGCTCAACTTCAGAACTTTGTTTGAGAAAGAAACAACAAACTAAAGCGTAAACGACGTCACCCACAGGCGCATGGTCGAGCACTCATTGACAATTCACAACGTTCTTCTGGATTGTCAAACAATAAAGTTATTTTCTATAAGATGTAGGCCAAGCAACGTGACCCCGAAGAAAAAGACCTGCATTAAACCTTCATTATTCACCCATGCGGTATGAAAAGCCGTCTGAATTCAAGGCATTTTCATCCTACATGGACTCCTGCCCTCCCGGCAGCGCCCCAGCACCTGTGGCGGTGGTAAAACAGGTTATGGGGAATTCCGCTGTGAGAGATGGACTTCAGCCCCAGCGCCGCAGCCAGCTTCACCGGAAACACAAACGTCTGAGCGTGAGCAAAACGCAGACCACCGATCTAGAGACCACCGACAGAACCACCACAAAAGACCACTACAAGACCACCGACAGAGACCACCACAGAGACACCGACAAGACCACCACAGAACCACGACAGAGCACCACCGCACATAAGACCACTATCTGCGCTCAGGGCAACAAGCTCTGACATCACACAGTATTGAGAAGCAACTGAATCCACATCCATGTCCACGTGCTGGTTCACACCGGGGTGCTGAACCTACTCTGGACCCCGCGTAGTCCGACTCGGACCCGCTTATGTTCCCGACTCGGACCCGCTTTAGTCCGACTCGACACGCTTAGTCCGACTCGACCCGCTTAAGTCCGACTCGGGACCCGCTTTAGCCTACTCGCGGACCCGCTTTAGTCTACTCGGACCCCTTTAGTCCTACGTCGGAACACCCCTTATCCACTCGTGGACCCGCTTTAGTCCTACTCGGACCCGCTTTAAGTCCCGCTTCTAGTCCGCTCGGACTCCGCCTTTAGTCCGATCGGACCCGCTTTAGTCGACTCGGGACCGCTAGTCCTACTCGACCGTATCCCGCCCTTTAGTCCTACTCGGGACCGCTTACTACACTCTAGTTCGGACCTTCGCTTTGAACTCCTGGAGACGCTTGTCCCGCTTGTCCCCTATCCCGGACGGCTTTAGTCCCGCTTTGGTGCTTCCGCTTTGTCCCGCTATGGCCGCTTTGTCCTGCTTAGCCGCTTAGCCCTGCTTAGTCCCGCTTTGATCCCGCTTTAGCCTCTTTAGACCCCTTTAGACCCCGCCTTTAGACCGGCTTTTAGTCCTGCTTTATCCGCTTAGTCCGCGCTTCTAGTCCGCTTAGACCCGCTTATCACTGCTTAGTCCTCTTAGTGCTACCGCTTTAGACCTGCTTTAGACTGCTTCCTGCTAAGTACGCACGCTCGCTTTAAAGTCGCTGCTTAGTCCTGCTTTATCTGTTAACCCGCTTTAGCCTGCTTTAGTTCCCTGCCTTAGCCTCTTTAGAGCTTTAGTCCTGCTTTAGTCCTGCTTTAGTCCCGCTTTAGTCCCGCTTTAGTCCCGCTTTAGACCCGCTTTAGTCCTGCTTTAGTCCCGCTTTAGACCCGCTTTAGTCCCACAAAGTCATATTAAATAAAGTGATTAGACTCTGCACCGGAAAACAAAGAATATTAGTTTCAGGTGAAACTCAAAGTGTAAACAAAAGCAGTACAGGCTGTCATCAGGAGGCTCCGCCCGGAGAGTCTCAGACGATACAACTGAACCTTCTGTACAATACGTCTAGAATCAGGTCAGATGTTCTTTCCACAGACGTCGGACGTATTTCCTAAACGTGACGCTTCATCCAGCCCTTGATCTTACACAAACTGTGTAGACAGGTTTTGTTACCTTCAGTTGAGGCGCAGGACGACACACGCACACGTTTACTCTGTTGCCCGGTAACCAAACAAGGGTCAAAATACATATAAACAAGACAAAAGTTCTAAATTGACCAACGATTGGTAAAACTATGAAACATGTGTCCGTGAAGTGTAAATATCCCTGTATTTTTAATGGCACGTCGCATTTTGATGACATCACAGAGGGAACTGGGCTCTACTTCCTCCTGTTGGAATCCTTCACTATTTTTGACTCACTGAGAGTTACAGTTACGCAGCAGGTCTGGGAATAAGGGGCACATTAGGCGTTGACCTTATCCGGCCCCGCCCACTTGATTCCTTCTGGAATAAGGTGAATAAAGTCTAGTGTGTGATCAAACGTACAGTGGATATGAATACAGACTGTCGACATGTCTCAGATTCATTTTGTGATTGTGGTTCACCTGCAGCTCGGGCCCCGCCTTGGCCATCTCCTTGAGCGTGTCGGCCCCCAGGCTCAGCACCAGCTGACTGAACTTTTGACTCTCGATCTGGGCCAGCTTCTCCTGCTTCTCCACCTCCAGATGGTCCATGTTCTTCTTGTAGCTCAGCTCCTGCTCTCGAGCCTGAGCGAGGCGCTGCAGCTCGGCCTCCTGGAGAACCACAGTGAGACAGTGAGACACGCCCACACAGAGTGAGACATGACACGCCCACACAGAGTGAGACACGACACGCCCACACAGAGTGAGACACGACACGCCCACACAGAGTGAGACATGACACGCCCACACAGAGTGACACACAACACGCACACACAGAGTGAGACACAACACGCACACACAGAGTGAGACACAACACGCACACACAGAGTGAGACACAACACGCACACACAGAGTGAGACACAACACGCACACACAGAGTGACACACAACACGCACACACAGAGAGTGAGAACACACACGCACACACAGAGTGAGACACAACACGCACACACCAGAGTGAGACACAACACGCACACACAAGAGTGACACACAACAACACGCACACACAGAGTGACACAACACGCACACACAGAGTAGTGACACACAACACGCACCACACAGAGTGAGACACAACATCGCACACAAAGATCACAGTCACATGTTGGAGCAGACTCACGGCCTCGATCCTCTGGGCCTCGGCTTCAGCTTGGCCTCGTTCACCGCAGCTTCACCCTGGATCCGAGCCGTTCTGCCCTGGACTGAGCCTCGGCTTTGGCCGCTCCGGTGCTCTCACCGCCGCACTGACGGCACAACAGCACTGTTAAACACTAAATACTGTCAGCGTTTTATTAGTCTATCAGCTGAACTAGGGGTCTGGTCCGTCTCGTGCGTCCGGTCTCTGGTCCGGTCTCTGGTCCGGTCTCTGGTCCGGTCTTGGTCCCCGGTTCTTTGGTCCGTCTCGGTCCGGTCTCTGTCCGGTCTCTGTCCGGTCTCTGGTCGGTCTCTGGTCCGTCTCTGGTCGGTCTCTGGTCCGGTCTCTGGTCCGTCTCTGGCTCCGGTCTCTGCCCGTCTCTGGTCCCGTCTCTGGGTCCCGTCTCTGTCCGTCTCTGGTCCCGTCTCTGGTCCCGTCTCTGGTCCCGTTCTTCTTGGTCTTACCTGAGGGCCTCCAGCTCCAGTAGCTCCGCTCGGAGTTCTCTCAGCTGCTGCTTGGTCTGTGATCTTCTGACGCTCCAGTTTCCTCTGGCCTCCTGCTCCAGACGCTCCGCCTCGTGACTGAAAGAACAAACTTATTTTCAACCGCGGCGCCCCCCGTGCGCTGCGCGGCGCCCCTGTGTGCGTTGGCGGTACTGCTCACCGTGCGTGGCCTCCTGGGAGTTGTTGTGGTGATCTCTGATGGCGAGCTGCACACTCTTCTGCAGAGCGTCCCTCCTCCTTGGTCCACAGGGCTCCACAGACTGAATGTCCACGCTGGTGATGACCAAACGATTCTGAGCGAACTCCAGACCAGCGACGGGATGTTCACCTTCTCATCGAAGCCGAAAACCGCAGAGCAGATGATCCGGTTTGAGTTCTGACACAGAGAAAGCGGTAAATCCTCTGCAACATGGAGTGTTGAGTCAAGCGTTCTGTAATTTCGGTGTTCTGAGCACGAAGATCGCAGATGCATCACGTTGGAGACTTGAGACGTTTTCAGTCCTTCCTGTCTTCATCCTTCTTCTCCTCTCATCCTCTTCTGACCTCTCTCTTCTCTCCTCTTTCTGACCTTCTCTCTTCATCCTCCTTTCTTTCTGACCTTCTCCTCTTCATCCTCTCTTTCTGACCTTCTCTCTTCATCCTCCTCTTTCTGACCTCTCCTCTTCATCTCCTTCTGAAACTCTCTCCTCCTCCTCTTCTACCTTTCTCCTTTCTTCTCCTCCTCGGTTCTGACCTCCTCCTCTTCATCCTTCTCTCTTTCTGACCTCCTCCTCTTCATCCTTCTCCTCTTTCTGACCTCCTCCTCTTCATCCTTCTCCTCTTTCTGACTTCTCCTCTTCATCCTTCTCCTCTTCATCCTTCTCCTCTTTCTACCTTCTCCTCTTTCTTGACCTTCTCCTCTTCACCTTCTCCTCTTCAATCCTTCTCCTCTTCATCCTTCTCCTCTTTCTGACTTCTCCTCTTCATCCTCCTCTTTTGACCTTCTCCTCTTCATCCTCCTCTTTCTGACCTTCTTCTTCATCCTCCTCTTTCCCTTCTTCCTTCTTCATCCCCCTTCTTCTGACTTCTCCTCTTCATCCCCTCTTCTCTGACCCTCTCTTCATTCCTCCTCTTTCTGACCTTCTCTTCATCCTCCTCTTTCTGACCTCCTCCTCTTCATCTCTTCTCCTCTTTTCTGACCTTCTCCTCTTCATCCTTTCCTCTTTCTGACCTTCTCCTCGTTCATCCTTCTCCTCTTTCTGACCTTCTCCTCTTATCCTTCTTCTTTCTACCTTTCCTCTTCATCCTTCTCCTCTTTTCTGACTTCTCCTCTTCATCCTTCTCCTTCTTCTTATCTCTTACTTTCCTCTCTTGACCTTATCCTCTTCATTCCTCCTCTTTCTGACCTTATTCCTCTTCATCCTCCTCTTTCTGACCTTCTCCTCCCTTCATCCTCCTTCTTTCTGACCTTTCCTCTCATCCTTCCCTTTCTGACCTTCTCCTTTCATCCTCCTCTCTTCACCTCTCCTCTTCATCCTCCTCCTCTTCATCCTTCTCTCTCTTCATCCTTCTCCTCTCATCCTTCTCCTCTTTCATCCTTCTCCTTTTCATCCTTTCTCCTCTTCATCCTTCTCCTCTTCATCCTCCTCCTTTCGACCTTCTCCTCTTTACTGACCCTTCTCCCCTTTCTGACCTTCTCCTCTTTCTGACCTTTCTCCTCTTTCTGACCTTCTTCCTCTTTCTGACCTTCTCTCTCTTTCTGAACCTTCTCCTCTTTCTGACTTTCCTCCTCTTCATCCTTCTCCTTTTGACCTTCTCCTCTTATCTGCCTTCTCCTCTTCTGACCTTCCCTCTTTCTGACCTTCTCTTCTTCATCCTTCTCTTCTTTCTGACTTCTCCTCTTTCACCTCTTTCTGACCTTCTTCCTCTTCATCCTTCCCTTTCTGACCTTCTCCTCTTCTTCTCACCTTTGTGGAAGTCGTCGAACTGCACGGAGCCACAGCTCCTCTGATCTTGGAGGCGATGGCTTACAGGCGTCGCCCACAAAGTCTGGACGGAGAAGAGAGCGGCCGCGTGTTCGCGTCACCGGGCTCTTTACGTCAAAGTAACTCTGCAACAGACACACACAGACACACACACAGACACACACACAGACACACACACACAGACACACACACAGACACACACACAGACAAACACACACAGACAAACACACACAGACACACACACAGACACACACACACACAGACAGACAAACACACACATAGAACACACAACATGTTAGTAATTCCACTTTGCCTACACCAGGGGCGTCAAACTCATTTTGGGCCACGGGCCGAATTTCGACGCTCAGGCTGAGTCTCGGGCTGAAGATAATGTAAAAAATAAAACAATTAAAAAATATGTCTTGTTGTTAGCTTCACATTAGCACCGCTTTTAGCACAGCTCTAACGTCCACAAAACCGCCTCCTTTCTTTATTCCCCCTCGGCCCCCTCGGCCCCCTCGGCCCCCTCGGCCCCCTCGGCCCCCTCGGCCCCCTCGGCCCCCTCGGCCCCCTCGGCCCCCTCGGCCCTCGCGCTGGCAACACACACAGCAGCACGGGGGCGGGGCCGCGGCTGCAAAGAGGTGTGGGAATTGTAGTTCTAGCGATAAAAACGCTATACATCTATTGGAAATTAATAAATAAACTAGAAATGTTAGGTGGGCCAGATTAAAACGTCTGGCGGGCCACATCTGTTGGGCAGATGTTTGGGTGTCGCTAACACCACAGGGACACAGCCGTTTACTTCATGACCATTACTATAAAACCACTATTACCTACTGTTAAAAACATGTTCACATTAGTTTGGTAGATAAAGTGTGAGTTCTTTAGTCGAATTTTCCAACACAACATGGAGCTGAAACTGGACGTGGGGCACTACAGGTTACCATGGCAACGCGAGCTCTAGACTTTATATTAACCCACTGCTCTAATGCCAAAACCATTTGTTTTTAATAGTGTCATGAGTGTGTGAAAGCGCAGAAGTCACATAAAAGTTGTACTGGTATAACACTGTCAGTAGTACAGTAGTACAGTAGTACTAAGTGTAACGTACCAGTTGTACGAGAGCTGCAGCTGCAGGCGGGCGTGGTCAGCAGTTTCTATGGTGATGATGTCGGTGCAGAAGTCTGGTCCAAGCAGCAGACACACGGCTTTGATCACGTTCGCTCGCTTCGGTTTGTCTCCGGACAGAGAGAGAACGGTGAACTGTTCATCAGGACCGAGCATGACGAGCTCCGGGCCAAACACCACCCTGAAACATGTAATAACATCCTGAAACATGTAACAACATACATATAACAGCCTGTACACATGTAATAACATACATATAACAGCCTGTACACATGTAATAACAGCCTGAAAAATGTTATAACATACATGTTATAACATACATGTAACAGCCTGAAACATGTAATAACATACATATAACAGCCTGAACCATGTAACAACATACATGTAACAGCCTGAAACATGTAACAACATACATGTAACAGCCTGAACCATGTAAGGACAGCCTGAACCATGTAAGGACAGCCTGAACCATGTAAGGACAGCCTGAACCATGTAAGGACAGCCTGAACCATGTAAGGACAGCCTGAACCATGTAAGGACAGCCTGAACCATGTAACGACAGCCTGAACCATGTAACGACAGCCTGAAACATGTAACGACAGCCTGAAACATGTAACGACAGCCTGAAACATGTAACGACAGCCTGAAACATGTAACGACACACATATAACAGCCTGAAACATGTAATGACATACATGTAACAGCCTGAAACATGTTATAACAGCCTGAAACATGTAATAACATACATGTAACAGCCTGAAACATGTAATAACATACGTGTAACAGCCTGAAACATGTAATAACATACATGTAACAGCCTGAAACATGTAATAACATACATGTAACAGCCTGAAACATGCTATAACAGCCTGAAACATGTAATAACATACATGTAACAGCCTGAAACATGTAATAACACACATGTAACAGCCTGAAACATGTTATAATTTCGCGCAGGAGCAACATTGCGCAGGAGAGTTAACCCCCGTCTTCACAGACATTTTTAACACCTCCCTGGAGTCATGCCATGTCCCAGCCTGCTTCAAGTCTGCCATCATTGTCCCTGTCCCCAAGAAGCCCCGAATCACTGGACTTAATGACTACAGGCCTGTGGCAGCTGACGTCTTAGTCATGAAGTCAATTGAACGGCCTGGTCTGACCCACTCATAGTCCTTCACCTCCTCGCTGCTGACCCCTGCAGTTCGCCTACAAGAGCAACAGTCTGTACGACACCATCAACCTGGCACTCCACTCATCTGCAGCATCTGACTCCGGGAACCTACGCCAGGATCTGTTTGTGACTTGCAGCTCTAGTTTCACACACATCTTCTGCTCTGCGCTCAGACAAGCTCTCCCAGTCAACGTGCTGTCCACCTGCAGTAGGATCACTGATTCCTGACTGGGAATCGAGATGGCAGTGCGTTCGCTGGAAGAATGTTCAGACACTCGGACCTATCAGCCAACGGAGTCCCAGGTGTGTGACATGTCATCCCTCTCTGCTTCTTTCCCTGTACACAAGACTGCTGCACCTCTGACCACTACAATCACAGTAAATCTCAATCAAGTTTGCGGACAGGACAGAAGCCACCCTCAATCGGCTCATCCTCGGACGGGAGAGTCGGTCTACCAGGAGGGAGGTGAGACCGGCTGGTTCCTGGTGCAAAGGCGTAACAATCTGGAGTTCAACGCCCAGAAACAGTGGAAGGATGATGATTGTGGACTTTCAGATAAGCCAACAGCCCCGACAGCCCAGCCCCAGCCACCCCCTCATCGATGACAGAGACTCCCCCACACCACCAGTGGACTCCTTTTCCGCTTCCTGGGACCACCATCACCCAGGACTCAAAGTGGACTCCATCGCTCTCTCATCAAGAAGGCCAAGCAGAGGGATGTACTATCAGCAGAAAGACCGACTAACCCTATGAGGAAACCAGCTCCAATGCGCTAGGAATGATCGGTGCAGTTCTACACTAGCGCGCACTCCATTGAGTCCATCCGACGTCCTGCTCACCGTGTGGTAGCGCGGGCTGGAGCACACAGCAGCACGGATGAACAGCAGATGTCAATACAGGCGCCCTCTGACTGCGAGACCAAGCAGGGACAAACAGATGACTACAACGCGCATTGTTCGTTCTGCTGAGAAGTGATCGAGACTGCAGACTTCCATCTCTGCAGGACCATGTACGTCTCCAGGGCTCTGGACGAGCAGGTCGATCACAAGCTGACCTCTCACCCTGGACATAGGTCTTTTTGAACCACCTCCCCTCAGGAGGCAGGACTATGGTCCATCCTGCCAGTAACCTCCGCCACAAAGAATAGTTTCTTTCCCTCTGCTGTTGACTCATCGAACCACCGTCAAAAACACTGTACTTTAACTGCAAATATTCAACCACTCACTGCACTTTCAACTTTCTGCACTCAAACTGTAAATTAACTATAACTCTTTGTGTACTAGAAAATGCCTATTTTATTATTATTGTCGTAATTTTAAATTGTTTCTTAATGCATGCCCTTTTTTGATTGAATATATGTTGTTTTTAGTACTCGAGTGCTTTTATGTTGGCACCTTAAAGGCCGAGACAAGTTCCTACGTTTTTGAATTTTGTTCAGTGACATGGCAATAAACTCTTTCTATTCCTCGATAACAGCCAGACAACATGTAATAACATACATGTAACAGCCTGAATGTTATAACAAGCATAAACATTATAAAACATGTAACAGCCTGAAACATGTAAACATACATCGTTATCACATTATCAACATACACGACTTCAGCCGGACCTCAGCCGGACCTCAGCCGGACCTCAGCCGGACTTCAGCCGGACCTCAGCCGGACCTCAGCCGGACCTCAGCCGGACTTCAGCCGGACCTCAGCCGGACCTCAGCCGGACCTCAGCCGGACCTCAGCCGGACCTCAGCCGGACCTCAGCCGGACCTCAGCCGGACCTCTACAAAACTTCATCCTAACTTCGTCCCGTTTATGTGACTGACCGTGCCTTCTTCTCTCTGTAGTCGTACACCTGCACCGCAGCGTTGTGTGGGACTCTGTATGACACCACGTGGGTCTTGTCTCGGGGTATGAGGTCCAATGTTTGATTCCGGTCGGACCGATCTGCCAAAGGGTCGAGAGGAGACGCCAACAGCGCCTCCACGTTTGCCGGCAGCTCCTTCTGCCACAGCTCCTCGTCCTGAGTCAGCATGTACGTGTGTCCGATCACCGCTCGCACCTGAGGGGAGGCCCAAGGGCACAACGTCAGAGAGAGAGAGGCCCGAGGGCACAACGTCAGAGAGAAGCCCGAGGGCACAACGTCAGAGAGAGAGAGAGGCCCGAGGGCACAACACGAGAGACAGAGAGAGGCCCGAGGGCACAACGTCAGAGAGAGAGAGAGAGGCCCGTGGGCACAACATCAGAGAGAAACATCTAAAAATCATCTAAAATGCTAAATGTGAGTCATAATGTGCAGTTAAATCTGCAGTAAATACAGTCAAATCCAGTGTTAAATGAGTTTAAAGCAGCTCTGACGTCACCACGTGTCTGAGGCTTTGACTGACACGGAATCATTTTGAGACGTTCTGAGGTTAATCCCAGTTTCATGTTCCACTCAAACATTTAGAACATGACGGAGTTTGCAATGTGTTTGTTTAAAACCTGTTAGAGAGTCTCAGGTACAGGGGGGAACAGTGATGCAGAGGAAGAGGACTCACTTTCCCGGTCTTGATGTCCCTGACGTAGATTCCTTCGTTCTCGTCCAGAGGAATGGCCTGGCGCCGCAGTACCACCTCCACAGCAGCAGGGGGCACGTACTCGATGGGGCCGCGGAGCATCCAGCGGTCTCCGGGGCGACGCAGGACTCCCATGCGGCGTCTGCGCTTGGCTCCGCCCTCGTCCTCGTCCTCCTCATCCTCCTCAAACAGCTCCAGCTACCACCACCAGGGGGCAGCACACACCATCAGGCATTTTACAGTGTTTTATTATGAAACAGTCTAAGGGTTTAACCAGGATGAGACGAAGATTAAATTAAAAGCTTTTCCATTTCAAACCCCGTTCCAACAGTGTTTCCTCATCATTTTCTCACCCACAGTTGGATTTTGATTGATTCCTACATGTTTGTTTAATCCTGTATTGTCCTGCAACAGAGGCTCGAGTGTTTTCACCTACCCCGCAGCTCCGCCCACATCCCTGTACCTGTGATTCTTTAAGAAATGTAGACTGCGTTGTCATTTTCCTAAAAACACCTAAATAAAAACATATGCTGGTTGTTACAGTGAAAAACCAATATGAAGAGGCGGGGCTTATCACTGTGAAGAGGCGAGGCTTATCAGTTCTGGAGAAAGGACGTTTGGTTTGTATTATTAAAGCAGTTTAAATGTAAAATAAGAGTTTGTTTTGCGTCTGAGCCTCACGTGAGTCTCTAGAAGTGAACTAAAGATGGCGACATATTAGTTTCAATGGTCTGTGCTCGGTGGCACCTGACTCCGCCCTCTGTGTGACGACAGAAAGGCGACCGTTTCAAAACAAACTTTTTGGACCGGATCAGAGATGGACCGAGCATTCACAATCTGGGCAGACGGATCCGGAGTCAAATCTAAAGTGTATTGTGAAAGCGCCTGAACCAGGTCTGACCCAGGACTTACAGTGTTCTAACCCTCTCTCTGTGCTCGTGTTAAGGTGGATTTACTGTAGTTCAGACGTGGCTTTGTGGCATTGGACCTGTTTGAACGGGACTCTCCACATGCCGATCCGCCCCAGCGCGCAAAGATAAGTAAGGTTACACCGTTCTTCATTATCCTCGTCCTGCTTTAGCTGCGGCGTGGCCGAGGTGTGTCCGAGCGAAGCGTGTCCGAGCGAGGCGTGTCCGAACGAGGCGTGTCCGAGGTCCTGATTCATCACACAAACGGAAACACGTCTTGGACAAACACATTTTTCTTCGCTGCACCTTCTGTCAAACTCTGACCTCATTAATCTAAGAACAAACTGTGGGAACGAACAGAACACTGCAGCAACACGAGGCAATCCAGACGGGCCGGGCCCAGGCCAGGCCCGGACCAGGCACAGGCCAGGCCCAACCCAGACCAGACCCGGGCCAGGCACAGGCCAGGCCCAACCCAGACCAGACCCGGGCCGGGCCCAGGCCAGGCCCGGACCAGGCACGGGCCAGGCCCGACCCAGGCACAGGCCAGGCCCGACCCAGGCACAGGCCAGGTCCGACCCAGACCAGACCCGGGCCGGGCCCAGGCCAGGCCCGGACCAGGCACGGGCCAGGCCCGAGCCAGGCCCGGGCCAGGCACAGGCCAGGCCCGACCCAGGCCCGACCCAGGCCCGACCCAGACCCGGGCCAGGCCCGACCCAGGCACAGGCCAGGCCCGACCCAGACCAGACCCGACCCAGACCAGACCCGGGTCAGGCATGGGCCTGGCCCGGGTTAGCCACGTTTCGACTGGCCCCGATTCACTTTAGTGCGCTGGCACAGTTCCTGTTGCCTGTGTCCTTTGCAGTGACAGCGCAGCAACTCTCACGAATCGCGTTTAATAACCGCTCGGACAATCTTAACCATCATACTCGTGTTTAACGGCTGTAATTACCCTACGAGTCGCTGCAATTAGGTTGGAGTGTTCATTCTTTTTCAAAGGATTTGGCTCGTAGGCTTTATTGACAGGTGAGCGTGAAATGGGGATGAGAGAGAAGGGAGGACATGCAGTAAACTCTGGGAGTCGGGACTCGAACTCTCGACACTGCGGCCGGCTGCACATGGAGCCTGGCATGTGTGCTGCCGTCTTAACCACTCGACCACCGGGCAGAACGGGGTTTTGGTTTTTCCACATCAACGGAGCGTCTCCAGGGTTTTCAGCAGGAAACACAGGACAAGGATGTGTCGTGTCAAAACAAACATGCTCTTTCAAAATGTGTTTCCTAAAACATGTAAAGACATGATTCACATCCTGATCGTCCAGGACCTCGTGCATCGATTCATGACAGAGTAAGACGAGTTTATCATCAAACTGGAGAAATACAACCTACTTTACCACGTCAAACAACAATTTTACAAAGACAACTTAAAACAAGAGAAGGAATGAAAAGTTAAGCAGCCCAATTACGACAAACACTGCAGCCACGGAGTAAAGAACTGTCCTTCTGATTCACTTTTGTCACATTTTATAGCCTACTTTATCCGACCAACATTTAAGATGTAAGAAATATGAAAGTTTGGCGTTTCAGCGGCGTGCAGATCCACAGACTGACGAACCCGAGCCTCTGGTGTGGATTGTCTGTTGTTTTGGTGTAAACGATCCTGTTTTCTTCATAAATCTAATCTAAATCCTCCTGAATGATACGTTTTAATCCTGAGGTCACAAAAAGGCATTTAGTAATTCCAAGTTTGTGTGTGAGGGGCGTGGCTAAAGATAGAGTAAACAGGAACAATTTTGCCTCATTTCTTTGCCTTCTGTGCAAAGCCTCTACGCCACATTTGACCCGCTCTTTATGGAAATATTAGATTTTGGTTCTTGACAAAGCGAGTGCCGTGCATCGATAAACAGGAAACAGCTGTTGCTAACGTGTTTTGCTAGCTTTGTTTTGCTAAGGCTCAACATAAGTATAACTTTAGCTAGTTCCTCTCTTCAGACTCCTCAAACTGGGTGCTACAGTTCACTTGGAGCAGTGGAAACACATCGCATCGCTCCCATGGAAACGCGGCTAAAGTGAAACAGTGGAAACGTGGCTTTTGAGACCTGGTTTAGCCCTGGATTAGCCCTTCTAGTCCTGGTCTAGTCCTGGTTCTTACCGGGTCAATGTCGTCGAAAGCCTCCACGGCTCTCAGCACCACTCCTTCATCCTCAGAAAGAACAAAGACGTCCTGGATCCCATTCTCCAGATGTTCTCCAGGTCGAAGGAAGAACGACTTCTCGCCCTGAAGGAGAACATCGTCAGGAGAACATTGTCAGGAGATCGTCGTCAGGAGAACGTCAAAGGAGAATCTGAGCAGTGCCAGTTAAAATAATTGCTGGAAAATGTATGGGAAATTGAATAAAATGTAAAGAAAAGCAGACAATAAGCTTCAAGTATTCGACCAGTCCTCATCAAACAGATGATCAGACAGAAAAGACAAGGATCAAAAGAATAAAACCTATTATTGTCATGTTGATTAAGTTACATATAAACGTATAAAAGCGTAAACTCTGTCGGCTGCTCGCTGTGTAGGCTGTGTAGGCTGCTCGCTGTGTAGGCTGCTCGCTGTGTAGGCTGTGTAGGCTGCTCGCTGTGTAGGCTGCTCGCTGTGTAAGGCTGTGTAGGCTGCTGGTGGTGCTCGGCTTTAGGCTGCTCGCTGTGTAGGCTGCTGGTGTAGGCTAGGCTGTGTAGGCTGCTCGTGTGTAGGCTGCTCAGGATGTGTAGGCTCGTGTAGGGTGCTCGCTGTGTAGCTGCTCGCTGTGTAGGCTGTGTAGGTTGCTGGTGTGTAGGCTTAGGCTCTCGCTGTGTAGGCTGCTCGCTGTGTAGGCTGCTGTGCTGCTCAGGCTGTGTAGGCTGCTCGCTGTGTAGGCTGCTGGCTGCTCAGGCTGTGTAGGCTGCTCGCTGGTGTGGCTGCTCGCTGTGTAGGCTGTGTAGGCTGTGTAGGCTGCTCGCTGTGTAGGCTGCTGGTTGTGTAGGCCCAACATTACACAATATACATCGTTAACCTTTGATGAAACTCATCATGTCTTTTATAAATTGGGGGGCATGTGGAGCGCAGGAGCAGCCGGACCTCACCTTTACGACCCTCTTCTGTCCGAGCTGGGGTTTCCCGTCCTCACCCACAGGGTCCAGGATGACGCAGTACTGTCGGCTGCTCAGCGTGGTTACCGGCGACGACGCCCACACCATCCTCAGACACCGACGGCACATGAGCCTCGCGGTCTGCCATCGTCACCAGCCACTCCTCACCCGTACGCCGTCTCGCCCGCCCGCATCTTAAAGGACCGGATCGCACGCACGTGCAGCGCCCTCTGCAGGAGGCAAGAGGAACACAGAGGTTCAGACCGGGTTCAGACCGGGTTCAGACCGGGTTCAGACCGGGTTTCAGACCGGGTTCAGACCGGGTTGAGTCTCACCTTGTCTGTGAGAATAAAAGCGTTGACGATGTCGATGACTTCCTCATGAGCTCCAGGGAGATACGCCCCGACTTTGGACACAAGCCACTCTTCTCCTGCAGGACACAAACACACGTTTAATCAGCTGATATACAGGGTGGTTCTTGGCGTGTTCTTGGCGTGTTCTTGGCGTGTTCTTGGCGTGTTCTTGGCGTGTTCTTGGCGTGTTCTTGGCGTGTTCTTGGCGTGTTCTTGGCGTGTTCTTGGCGTGTTTTACCTGTGACTCTCTTGACTCCACTACGGTCCACTCCTTCTTTCCGCGCTCTCAGTCTGATGGCCTGGTTCTCGCGGATCACTGTGGCTTTGATGGTCTCCAGAACCACAACCTCCTTACGTGGAATGTAGGTCCCTGTAGCACAAAGACCGGCTCAGAACCAGGATGGAACCAGGACTAAATTAAGAACATAATTAGGTCTAAACTAGGCCTAAACTAGGCCTAAGCTAGGTCTAAACCAGATCTAAACCAGATCTGAAGTCAGTGTCCACTGTACAATTTTGTCCGTCTGTGACAAAGATTGGAAAATCTTG
This sequence comes from Chaenogobius annularis, assembly GCA_015082035.1. NCBI lineage: Eukaryota > Metazoa > Chordata > Actinopteri > Gobiiformes > Gobiidae > Chaenogobius > Chaenogobius annularis. The sequence continues at coordinate 53,140 of BJKM01000551.1, forward strand.
AGTCGTGGCTAAAAATCGCAGTTAGACAGAGACAAAGATTAGACTCAACTAAATTAAATTCATTTTCGTAACGCGTCCCAGAGTCCCAGAGTTGTTAATTTTACCAATAGAAAGTTTGATGATCAAACAAGCTTTGAATTAATCACAATTAAACTAATTATACCAATATACTCCTGTCACTAGGTTCTGCTTTTACAAACGCAAAAACACCGCGAGCATGTCACACTAGCATGCCGCGCTAGCACTAGCACGTTGCAGAGGAGCACCAGCCTGACCAGGTAGTTTGAATTGAATGGCACAAAAGGAACTGGAACATTTAGGAACTGTGGGGGGCCCTCATAGTAACCCTAAGGTTGTATTACAGACCCCTACGCATGTTGTACACGTTCAAAGTGGGTTTGGGGCATGGGGGCACCACTAGGTATTCTGCTTAGGGCACCCAAGTGGCTAGCAGCGGGCCTGCAGTGTAGCAGAAAGACTAGCACAGAACGAGGTCTAAACCAGGACTAAACCCAATCCAAATCCAGTCCACACCAGGTCTAAACCTGGTCTAAACCTGGTCTCAGACCTGGTCTCAGACCTGGTCTCAGACCTGGTCTAAACCTGGTCTAAACCTGGTCTAAACCTGGTCTAAACCTGGTCTAAACCTGGTCAAAACCTGGTCAAAACCTGGTCTAAACCTGGTCTCAGACCTGGTCCCTCGAACAGCCACTCGTCTCCGGCCGTCCTCTTGGTTCCGCTGGAGTCGGTGAAGTCGAGCAGAGCCTGGAGCCTCAGGGCTGTGTCCGGGAACACGATCTGCAGCGGAGTCACGTCCTGCACAGAGACGCGTGTCAGATGCCCTCCCACACTCCTGTATGTTTAGTGTTTGAGCGCGAGCACGTCAAATGTCTCTCGTCCATCTGCAGATGTTATATCTCTTGAAGTCTTGGACTTTCCTTATGAAAATACCAGAGAAAGACTCAAAACACTAGGTCTGTGCTAAAAATATCATGACACTAAATATCATGACACTAAATATCATGACACTAAATATCATGACACTAAATCCGGTGAAACGGTATCAATAGCGTGGGCTGCTGTATCGATAAAGTTATTTTGTGTGCTGTATCGATAAAGTTATTTTGTGTGCTGTATCGATAAAGTTATTTTGTGTGCTGTATCGATAGTTATTTTGTGTGCTGTATCGATAAAGATATTTTGTGTGCTGTATCGATAAAGATATTTTGTGTGCTGTATCGATAAAGTTATTTTGTGTGCTGTATCGATAAAGATATTTTGTGTGCTGTATCGATAAAGTTATTTTGTGTGCTGTATCGATAAAGTTATTTTGTGTGCAGTATCGATAAAGTTATTTTGTGTGCTGTATCGATAAAGTTATTTTGTGTGCTGTATCGATAAAGTTATTTTGTGTGCTGTATCAATAAAGTTATTTTGTGCGCTACAATTTTTGAAATTGAAAATAAGAAATAGCATCGACACTTGAAACCGATAATAAAACCACAATGAAAACAGATTTAATGGAAACATTTAACTCGTCTGGGACGGTCACATTTTGTCCAGTTTCTGTGTTTTAATTTCTGTTCTGAGACTTCTCATTCGAACAGTGTCAGATTTGCATTTACATGTTCATTGTTTTAATCATTAAATGTGTGTTCCACATGACATTTGTGCAGGTTGTGGTTTAACAAAGAAACGCTGTCGTTCAAAATGAATTTTGTTCTATAAAAAAAATGATAAATAGAAGAATATTATGTGCAATATATCGATTATCGCCTGTATCACAAAAGTGTAATATTATCGCATCATGAACTCTATCGTATTGTGAGGAACTCTGTGATTCCAGTTCATAAATACTGGGACTGAGCTCAACGAGGCGCTTGCCTTCAACAGACCTTCCATCTTTAAAACTATGTCTCAGATGTAAAACTCCAGAGATGGAGATGACTGATGGATACTTGGGGTGTACTTTTGGCTGCAGCAAACACATTGGATAAGCAGTGGGAATATGTGAGGAAACTGGTGGGAAAATGTATTTTTAAAAAACTGGAAGTAAAACTGGAGGAAACTTGGCGGAATGAAAAAACTCCTATTTTCAAGTTCAAAGTCAAATTCAATTTTTCCATTTTGTAAAAGTCCAAGTTCACCAGACAATGGGGCAGAAGGGACAGATACACACATGCGCCAGACTAACACTTTATACTTCATTGTAGAAAACAGAATCAGTTTTAGTCATCGTGAGGCTCCGCCTGGTGGGCGGGGCTTACTTAAAGTAGGATAAACATCTGAGTCCAGATGATACAACTGAATCCTTTTACTACAACGTCCTACTCTGCTCTTCATACCTGCTGCACCTCCTCCCCAGGGTACAGGGGGAAGGGGTCCTGGGTGAGGCGGATCTCTTGGTCGGCATGTCTCAGCTTGGCCTGTCCCGATTGGTCGAACTGCACCTGGCCGTTGTCATCACGGGCAACGGGGTTCAGCACGATGCAGTAGTGACGCGGGGGCACCATGAGCATCCGCACGGGGGAAAGAGACCCTAAAAGGAGACAAACGCAAATATAACACTACACAGAGGAAAGAGCGCCCTAAAAGAGAGAACAAACGCAAATATAACACCTACACAGAGGGAAGGCGCCCTAAGAGAGGACACAACGCAAATAAACACTACCACAGAGGGAAGAGCGCCCTAAAGAGAGACAAACGCAAATATAACACCTACACAGAGGGAAAGAGCGCCCTAAAGAGAGACAAAACGCAAATATAACACCTACACAGAGGGAAAGAGCGCCCTAAAGAGAGACAAACGCAAATATAACACCTACACAGAAGGAAAGAGCGCCCTAAAGAGAGACAAAACGCAAATATAACACCTCACAGAGGGAAAGAGCGCCTAAGAGGAGACAAACGCAAATATAACACCTACACAGAGGGAAAGAGCGCCCTAAAGAGAGACAAACGCAATATAACACCTACACAGAGGGAAAGAGCGCCCTAAAAGAGACAAACGCAAATATAACACCTACAGAGGAAAGAGCGCCCTAAAGAGAGACAAACGCAAATATAACACCTACACAGAGGGAAAATTAGGGTCCTTAGGGTCGGGGGTCCTTAGGGGTCGGGGGTCCTTAGGGTCGGGGGTCCTTAGGTCGGGGTCTTTAGGGTCGGGGGTCCTTAGGGTCGGGGGTCCTTAGGGTCGGGGGTCTTAAGGGCAGGTCTGGCCCACCTCTCATTGTCCTGTCGGATGTAGGTGAGCGGGCCGATCTCTACGCGGGCGATGTTGGTGTTCTGGTCCAGGACGTGGATGTAGTGATGAGGGGGGATCCTGATGATGGAGGCGTCCACAGCAAGCTCCATTTCAGGACCACGAGGACCGGACTTCTTAGACATGTTCTAGTCTTACTCTAAAGGTCTGGAACACATCGAGAACACAAGGACACATTCTTAGCAAAATTTCACTCAACTTTAGTTCACTCAAAAACTAAATAAGAAATCCAAAATTTAAACCTGGCTCTGTCCAATTTTCAGATTTTAACGTCACAAATGTGTGACATTTTGGACGCTTTCACACAAAAAACAACCTCATTTCTATATCAACTTTTATTTCTTCTTACGTTTATGCGAGTACGCAGGAGCATTTGATTGACGGCTGAAGAATGTGCAGTCGTGGCATTGTGACAGTTTGCTGCGTGTCCTTCCCACTCCCCACTTCACGCTGCCCTGCCCACTAAAGCCTACGGGACAGAAAGACACTGAAGCGAGTGACGGCGCGGGTGCGTTTCCGTGGGAGCAGGGCGAGGCTGAAGCGCACTCTGGGTAAACTCTGCGGAATGAGACACACCTGTATCACACCACCGCCTCGTGGAGCTCTTTTAACCGACGGCTCAGAATAGACTTTATTGTGGCTTGTGCAACGTTGCGCTCGACTTCGAACATCTCGCTCATGACAGGCTCTCATGTTCTTCTCACCATGACGTGGTTCAGTCCTCGTCGATAATGATCATTGTCTTCACAAACTGCAACCGATGAAAAACCATTTGACGAATAAAAGCTGACAATAACAGGAAGTGGAGCCCAGTCCTACAACGGAACGCCTCTGTGATGTCATCAAAAAAGCGCCATTCCACCAAAAAAAGGCAGAGAAATGACTCCTGAAACGCCAAAATATCTCCGTTCAGCGGCACGATTTTGCAGTCAATTTGTTTTTCTCCGTTTAAAAAATTCCAAAATGAAAAATTCAGAGTTGAGAAATCTGTGCTCTGGATATTTTTAAATGCAACTTCAAAATGCTGCGAGTGAAATTGACAAGAGAGATTTTTCTTTTCAGGGTGAAAAGTTCCAAATAAGAAATTCTCCAGCTTTTTAAAAAACAATTCTAAATCCTCCGTGACCATTGGACACGACGGCATTTCCATCAAACTGAAGTCTGTCTTTATCATTATTTCTACTGAACTTTGAGACTATTTAAAGACATTTTGAACCAGATAAAGGTGTAAATATTTGACTGGAGCTTCTAGAGAGAGAATATTTATGAATAAAGTGAATGATTGATGAAAATCTGTTATTTTTTGGACATTTTGATTTAATAACGCCACCGTCTTTGTTATAAAAGCTCTTTTTGTTTGTGTTTTAAAGTTAAGAGTTTAGAGATAATCCAGATATACAACTGCTTTAGTCAAATAGTTGATTAATTATTGCCCCAAAGAATATAATTATAATCTGAGAGTTTTATTTGAGCAGAACTTTTCACGTTTCACACAACACAAAAGGAAAATATTAATTACAGGTTTAGACACATGACAAATACTACTAATACTAACAACTACTACTGTTTATTTGGACTTTCTGCGCTCGTTCTAAACAATAGAAGAGGGTTTTGGATTTCAAGTGTCAGTTTCAAATGAGGAAGAAACATGCAGCATCATTCTTCTCAGTGCGCATGCGCCGTGCCTTGATTTATCATCATTATTATTATTCAAATTAAAAGGTGAACATCAGAGAACAGAACCTGGAACTCCAATGCTCCAGTAAAACCATTAAAACAGAGCTTTCTTTTTCTCCAAACTTACAGAAACATTTGAAGCAGATGTAATGTGTTAAACAAAGTAAACACCTTTAGAAACTAAAAGTACATTTCATTTGCATCGACACTTCAAATGCAACAGAAACAACAAAGTCAATGTTTTTACAGTGAAGAACGAGAACAAACGCACAGAAAAGTGTTTTACAACTTAAGAATGAATAAACCCGTGAGTTTTCATTTCAAAGTCTAATGACATGTTTAATGACATGTTTAATGACATGTTTAATGACATGTTTAATGACATGTTTAATGACATGTTTGAGACGCGGAAATCAAAGTCAAATGACATGTTTAAGACGCGGAAATCAAAGTCAAATGACATGTTTGAGGACATGTTTGAGGACATGTTTGAGGACATGTTTGAGGACATGTTTAATGACATGTTTAATGACATGTTTGAGGCGCGGAAGACGCAGAGAAGGAGCGGCTCGGACTTTAAACTGCGTCAGAGCGACACAAAGCGACACAAAACGACACGCTTTCCCGGGCTTTACCTGAGCTCGTGCGCAGAGGCTCGTGCAGCGGCAGGTCCGGGCTCGGGTCCGGGCTCGGGTCCGGGACGGGTTCAGGGCCGAATGTAGACCGGGACTGTAGACCGGGACTGGCTCTGGTTCAGGTTGGCGCTGTGCGTCTGTGCGTGAGGGGGCGTGGCTGTCCGAGAAATAGTGCCACGTGGTTTCCCCGTTGTGACGCAGTGCGCAAGCTCGTGTGTCACGTGCGTGCTCGGCAACACAACAGATTTATTCTTTTCCAAACTTTTAAAACACTTCACAAAAGCACATGAAAATGAACAAGAGAACCACAGAGAAGCACAGAGAAGCACAGAGAACCACAGAGAACCACAGAGAAGAGAACACAGAGAAGCACAGAGAAGCACAGAGAACCACAGAGAACCACAGAGAACCACAGAGAACACACAGAGAACACAGAGAACCACAGAGAACCACAGAGAAGCACAGAGAAGCACAGAGAACCACAGAGAACACAGAGAACCACAGACACAGAGAACCACAGAGAACCACAGAGAACACACAGAGAAGCACAGAGAAGCACAGACCACAGAGAACACAGAGAAGAGAGAACACAGAGAACCACAGAGACAGAGAGAACCACAGAGAAGCACAGAGAAGCACAGAGAAGAGAAGCACAGAGAGCACAGAGAACACAGAGAACACAGAGAACCACAGAGAAGCACAGAGAACACAGAGAACCACAGAGAACCACAGAGAAACAGAGAACACAGAGAAGACAGAGAACACAGAGAACCACAGAGAACCACAGAGAACCACAGAGAAGCCACAGAGAACACACAGAGACCACAGAGAAGCACAGAGAAGCACAGAGAACCACAGAGAACCACAGAGAACCACAGAGAACCACAGAGAACACAGAGAACACAGAGAAGCACAGAGAACAGAGGCACAGAGAACACAGAGAACACAGAGAACACACAAGAGAACCACAGAGAAGAACACAGAGAACACAGAGAACACAGAGCCACAGAGAAGCACAGAGAAGCACAGAGAACACAGAGAACACAGAGAACACAGAGAACACAGCACAGAGAAGAGAACACAGAGAAGCAGAGAACCAGAGAACACAGAGAAGCACAGAGAACCACAGAGGACAGAGAACAGAGAAGCACAGAGAAAGCACAGAGAAGAGACACAGAGAAGAGAAGCACAGAGAACCACAGAGAAGCACACAGAGAACCACAGAGAACACAGAGAACAGAGAACAGAGAACACAGAGAACCACAGAGAACAGAGACAGAGAACAGAGAACCACAGAGAAACACAGAGAACCACAGAGAACCACAGCACAGAGCAGAGAAGCAGAGAACCAGAGAACAGAGAACACACAGAGAAGACAGAGACCACAGAGAACACACAGAGAACCACAGAGAACACACAGAGACCACAGAGAACAGAGAACACAGAGAAGCACAGAGAACAGAGAAGCACAGAGAAGCACAGAGACCACCACAGAGAAGCACAGAGAACACAGAGAACACAGAGAAGCAGAGAACCACAGAGAACACAGAGAACCAGAGAACAGAGAACCACAGAGAACACAGAGAACAGAGAACCACAGAGAAGCCACAGAGAACACAGAGAACCACAGAGAAGAGACCACAGAGAAGAGAACACAGAGAAGCACAGAGAACACACAGAGAGAGAAGCACAGAGAACAGAGACACAGAGAACACAGAGAACCACAGAGAAGCCACAGAGAACACAGAGAAGCACAGAGAACACAGAGAACAGAGAACACAGAGAAGCAAGCACAGAGAACCACAGAGAACAGAGAACAGAGAATAGAACCACAGAGAACCACAGAGAAGAGAACCACAGAGAACCACAGAGAACCACAGAGAACCACAGAGAAGCACAGAGAACACAGAGAAAGAGAAGAGAACCACAGAGAAGAGAACCACAGAGAACCACAGAGACACAGAGAACAGAGAACACAGAGAACCACAGAGAACACGAGGACACAGAGAACCACAGAGAACCACAGAGAACCACAGAGAACCACAGAGAAGAGAACCACAGAGAGACAGAGAACACAGAGAACAGAGAAGAGAACACAGAGAACAGAGAACACACAGAGAAGCACAGTACACAGAGAACCACAGAGAACACAGAGAACCACAGAGAACACAGAGAAGCAGAGAACAGAGAAGCAGAGAACCACAGAGAACCACAGAGAACCACAGAGAAGCACAGAGAACACAGAGAAGAGACCACAGAGAACCACAGAGAGAACCACAGAGAACCACAGAGAACCACAGAGAAAGAGAACCACAGAGAACAGAGAACCACAGAGAACACACAGAGACCACAGAACCACAGAGAAGCACACAGAGAACCCAGAGAACACACAAAGAGAACACAGAGAACAGAGAACACAGAGAAACACAGAGAAGAGAACCACAGAGAAACCACAGAGAACAGAGGACCACAGAGAACCACAGAGAAGCACAGAGAACACAGAGAAGCACAGAGAAGCACAGAGAAGCACAGAGAACACAGAGAAGCACAGAGAACCACAGAGAACCACAGACACACAGAGAAACACACACAGAGAGAGAACACAGAGAAGAGAACCACAGAGACACAGAGAACACAGAGAACCACAGAGAACCACACAGAGAGACAGCCACAAGAGAACAGAGAACCACAGAGAAGCACAGAACACAGAGAAGCACAGAGAACCAGAGAAGCCACAGAGAATCACACAGAGAACACAGAGAACCAGAGAACACAGAGAACCACAGAGAACCACAGAGAAGCACAGAGAAGCACAGAGAAGCCAGACAGAGACACAGAGAACCACAGAGAAGCACAGAGACACAGAGAACACAGAGAACCACAGAGAACACACAGAGAACACAGAGAACCACCACAGAGAGACACACACAGAGAACCACAGAGAACAGACCACAGAGAACCACAGAGGACCACAGAGAAGCACACAGAGAACACAGTCAGTGATGACGTCGGCCCTGGAGCATCGGCTCGTTCGTGTCGCCCCCTGAAGACCCCGAGCGTCTTCCTCTGAAAACCAGGGGTCCTGTTTACGTCATAGATGGAAAGAGCCCAGGTCACATGCGCAGGAGCGCCCCCTCAGGACGAACACTTACAGTGCAGTATGGTAAAAGAGTAACTAATAATTGCTTCATGTGGAATCCAGACAATTTGGTTTAAATCTGTTTGATGATTCTGAAACAGACCCTCAGGAAACGTTAGAATGTATGGTTCTCTCAACGTTCGGAACATTACATTTGGTTTCAAACTCGTAACCGCAGGTTCAGTTTTCCCAGCAGTGGATGAAGCTCGTTCTTTGGGTTCCAGGCCTGTCCCTTCGTCTAGGAAAAAGTGGAAAAATGAAAGATGAGATTTACATGGAAAGGCATCATATTATTTCCTTCTCGACTAAATCAGATTCCAGGAGGACTAGGTTGGTTGCAGTGGATGAAGCTCGTTCTTTGGTTCTTCAGGCCTCTGTCCCTCGTCCCACACGTTCTTAGAGAAAGTCACACATGGAAAATATGAAAGATGAGATTTACATGGAAACATGATCATATTTCTTCTCGCAAATAAATCCAGACTTTTTGGGAGTTCTGACTTCCAGGTTGGACTAAGTTCTGACTTCCAGGTTGGACTAAGTTCTGACTTCCAGGTTGGACTAAGTTCTGACTTCCAGGTTGGCTAAGTTCTGACTTCCAGGTTCTGACTTCCAGGTTGTACTAAGTTCTGACTTCCAGGTTGGACTAAGTTCTGACTTCCAGGTTGTTGTTTGACTAAGTTCTGACTTCCAGGTTGTTGACTTTGGAAGTTCTGACTTCCAGGTTGTACTAAGTTCTGACTTCCAGGTTGGACTAAGTTCTGACTTCCAGTTGGACTAAGTTCTAGGTTGTACTAAGTTGTACTAAGTTCTGATTCCAGGTTGACTTTCCAGGTTGGACTAAGTTCTGACTTCCAGGTTGTACTAGTTCTGACTTCCAGGTTCTGTTCTGACTTCCAGGTTGGACTAAGTTCTGACTTCCAGGTTGTACTAAGTTTCTGACTTCCAGGTTGTTAAGTCTGACTTCAGGTTGGACTAAGTTCTGACTTCCAGGTTGGACTAAGTTCTGACTTCCAGGTTGTACTAAAGTTCTGACTTCCAGGTTGTACTAAGTCTCCTGACTTCAGGTTGTACTAAGTTCTGACTTCCAGGTTGGACTAAGTTCTGACTTCCAGGTTGTACTAAGTTTCTGACTTCCAGGTTGTACCTAAGTTCTGACTTCCAGGTTGTACTAAGTTCTGACTTCCAGGTTGTACTAAGTTCTGACTTCCAGGTTGGACTAAGTTCTGACTTCCAGGTTTACTAAGACTTCTGACTTCCAGGTTGTAGTTCCAGTACTAAGTTCTGACTTCCAGGTTGGACTAAGTTCTGACTTCCAGGTTGGACTAAGTTCTGACTTCTAAGTTCTGACTTCCAGGTTGGACTAAGTTCTGACTTCCAGGTTGGACTAAGTTCTGACTTCCAGTTGGACTAAGTTCTGACTTCCAGGTTAAGCTGTTCCGTCTCTCTGTGCGCATTATGATTAATAAAAACTGAAATTTGGTTATTTCGGTCATAAACTCTCTCATTATCTCCATTAAAGTATTATCTAAATCATTTATCTCAGATTGAATGAAGTGTGTGAGAACCAATAATGTACTGTCCTCCTTGAAGCCCAGCAGCGTCCCACAAGGGTCAAGTTTGGGACCCTTGCGGTTCAGCATTTACATCTGTGACCTGTAAGAACAAAGAGGTGACCGGAGCCTCTCCTAGTGACTTTGGGCCTTAGGCGGGTTCATCATGGACAGTCGCAGGGTGAACACAGAGACAGACAAAATATTCACTCATAATCACTCTCATATTCACTCATTTACAGTGGGAGAAAGCCTGCGAGAACCCACGGTAACACGGGAAGGACGTGCAGAATCGAACCCATGAGCTCCAGATCCAATGTGTCCAACTTTGCTCTGAACAAACCCGATTGTCCCGCTCCACGGCATTAGAAACGGCACCGTCCTGAAAAGATCCTCTGCTTTTTAACGCTCAGACACAAACTGAAACTGTCTGTGGACATTCATCTGGATGGGAGACGGCAGGAACACCAGGGGCCACAGTGGGGCGCTAGAGGGACAGTAATGATTGTAACGGGCCTTCATTAAGATTCACACACTCTAGTTTCATATTTTAATGTTTTCTCTCGTGTCGTTTACAGTTTATGCGCGGCTTTTATGGACAAAATATGACACAAAATACGTAAAAACAGCTTTAGTAATAGTTCTTTAGGATAAGTCAAGGTTACACGAATAAAACAAACTTAAATACAATAAAATAAAAAGAGTTTTATATAAAGTGTGGTTCGTTTCAGTCATAGTTCAATAATACAAAGGAATGAGCGAAACATGCACAGTTTAATGGAAAAGTGGTTTAGTCCAGGGTCAGTCCAGGGTCAGTCCAGGGTCAGTCCAGGTCAGTCAGTCAGTCGTGGGTTTAGTCCAGGTCAGTCCAGGGTCAGTCGTGGTTTAGTCCAGGGTCAGTCCAGGGTCCAGGGTCAGTCCAGGGTCAGGGGTCAGTCCAGGGTCAGTCAGTCCAGGGGTCAGTCCAGGGTCAGTCAGTGGTTTAGTCCCAGGGTCAGTCCGGGGTCAGTCCGGGTCAGTCCAGGGTCAGTCCAGGGTCAGTCGTGGTTTAGTCATGGTTTAGTCCAGGTTCAGTCATGGTTCAGTCCAGGTTCAGTCCTGGTTCAGTCCAGGTTCAGTCCAGGTTTTAGTCCTGGTTCAGTCATGATTCAGTCACGGTTTAGTCCAGGTTCAGTCCAGGTTTAGTCCAGGTTCAGTCATGGTTCAGTCATGGTTCAGTCCAGGTTCAGTCCAGTTCAGTCCAGGTTCAGTCCTGGTTCAGTCCAGGTTCAGTCATGGTTCAGTCATGGTTCAGTCCATGGTTCAGTCAGGTTCAGTCCTGGTTCAGTCCAGGTTCAGTCCAGGTTTAGTCCTGGTTCAGTCATGATTCAGTCACGGTTTAGTCCAGGTTCAGTCCAGGTTTAGTCCAGGTTCAGTCATGGTTCAGTCATGGTTCAGTCATGGTTCAGTCCAGGTTCAGTCCAGGTTTATTCTTCATCAAATAAATGTTTTAGTTTTTTCCCAAATCAATCACATTTTAGAAACATGGACGGATCGGACCCTCTCTGTAAAACACACGTGTAAAAGGGGCACAAACAATACATTTCATACATTTTAGGAATTATAGAATCTGATATAGAAGAAATATAAAGGACGACTTTACAATAAAATACATTTGGTGCATGTTTTTGTTTTTGGAGAGTTCTTCTGTTTTAAAGATAAAGATTCAGAGAGGAGACAGTCAGATGATATAATATTTGACCCAAACCTTCTCAGGAGACACCAGTGCCCCCTACTGACCTCAAGGTTTGACTCATTTTCGCTCTTTTTTAGTTTTTTTTTTTTTAGAAGTGCTCATCTGGATCCAGCGTTGTTCGTTTGTCAGCATCATAAGTCCTTTCTAACGGCGCTTAATTCATTTTCTGTCAGGTTTTATTGCAGAACGTTTGGATTTGAAGGGTCATTCCATTACGGCAGGTTTTCTGTGAGATTGCTGGACTTGTAATACTCTTTCCCTCCTGTAGAGGGAGTGAAGCTTGTGGTTTTATTTAACTCTAGTTAGAGGAAGTCCAGTTTGGGGACCACAGGATCTCATCTCTTCCGTTTGCAGATGATGTTGTCCTGATGGCTCCATCAAACCTGGACCTGCAACATGCACTGGGACAGTTTGAGCCGAGTGTGAAGCAGCTGGGATGAAGATCAGCACCTCCAAGTCTGAGGCCATGGTTCTCAACCGGAAAAAGGTGGCTTGCCCTCTCCAGGTGGGTGGGGAGTCCTTGCCCCAAGTGGAGAAGTTCAAGTATCTCGGGGTCTTGTTCACGAGTGAGGGAAGGATGGAGCGTGAGATTGACAGGCGGATCGGTGCAGCGTCAGCAGTGATGCGGTCGCTGCATCGGACCGTTGTGGTGAAGAAGGAGCTGAGTCCAAAGACAAAGCTCTCGATTTACCCGTCAATCTACGTTCCTCCCCTCACCTATGGTCATGAGCTTTGGGTAATGACCGAATGGACAAGAACAAGACTGAGGAGGTCAGTCACACAGGAGGAGCTCGGCGTAGAGCCGCTGCTCCTCCACGTCGAGAGGCTCTGGCATCTGAGGTGTTTATGTCCCACCAGGAAGGGACCCCGGAGAAGACCCGGAACACACTGGAGGGACTATCTCTCTCAGCAGGCCAGGGAACGCCCCGGGATCCCCCCCGAAGGAAGTGTCTGGGGTGCAGGAAGTCTGGGTCCCCTGCTAAGACTGCTGCTTCCGTGACCCGGCACCAGATAAGCAGAAGATGGATGGTTAGATTCCTTTACTGCAAAATTTGTGTTGAAAGAGTTGGGTCTGTAACGTGAGTGGCCACTCCAACATGGCGCCTGTTTTAATGTGAGTGGTCACTCCAGCATGGCGTCCAGCTGGTCAGCGAGGTCATCGAACATGGTCCCGATGTCGTCAAGAATGGTTCCTGCAGATTTCACGGAGCAGACGGAGCTGAGGACAGAGAACACACTTTAGTCCAGAGGCTCTTAACCTTTGAGACTCCGGGGCCCGCCCACACACAGAGACAGGGACATAGCGCCCGGCTAGCTAAGTGCTGGCAACACTTCCTTCTTTGGCTGTTTATTTTTTTATTTGATGTTTCAATAAAAGTTAGCATTAGCTAACTGAGCTAGCCAACTGTGCTCAACAAATATCAGAACATCTCAATAATAATAACCAGTGCAATTTGGTAACAGAAAAAACAGCATGTTGTGTATTACTGAGGCAGAAAACCAAAATTTGACCCGTTTGACTCTCTCACACTAAAGCGTTTGACCCGGTCGACTCTCAGACTAAAGCATTTGACCCGGTCGACCCTCTCACACTAAATAGGTTTAACCCTGTCGACTCCCTCACACTAAGGTGTTTGAACCGGTCGACTCACTCACATTAAAGCGTTTGACCCAGTCGACTCTCTCTCACACTAAAGCGTTTAAGCCGGTCGACTCCCTCACACTAAGGCGTTTGACCCAGTCGACTCTCTCTCACACTAACGCATTTGACCCGGTCGACTCCCTCACTCTAAGGCGTTTGAACCGGTTGATTCGCTCACATTAAAGCGTTTGACCCAGTCGACTCTCTCTCACACTAACGCATTTGACCCGGTCGACTCCCTCACACTAAGGCGTTTGAACCGGTTGACTCGCTCACATTAAAGCGTTTGACCCAGTCGACTCTCTCTCACACTAACGCATTTGACCCGGTCGACTCCCTCACACTAAGGCGTTTGAACCGGTCGACTCGCTCACATTAAAGCGTTTAAGCCGGTCGACTCCCTCACACTAAGGCGTTTGACCCAGTCGACTCTCTCTCACACTAACGCATTTGACCCGGTCGACTCCCTCACACTAAGGCGTTTTGAACCGTCGACTCGCTCACACTAAGGCGTTTGAACCGGTGACTCGTCACTCGGCGTTTGAACCGGTTGACATCGCTCACATTAAAGCGTTTGACCCAGTCGACTCTCTCTCACACTAACGCATTTGACCCGGTCGACTCCCTCACACTAAGGCGTTTGAACCGGTCGACTCGCTCACATTAAAGCTTTAAGCCGGTCGACTCGCTCACACTAAGGCCTTTGACCCAGTCGACTCTCTCACACTAACGCATTTGACCCCGGTCCGACTTCCTCCCTCACACTAAGGCGTTTGAACCGGTCGACTCTCTCACATTAAAGCGTTTGACCCAGTCGACTCTCTCTCACACTAACGCATTTGACCCGGTCGACTCCCTCACACTAAGGCGTTTGAACCCGGTCGACTCTCACAGAAAAAATCACTCTTACAGTTGTACTTTGATAGTACTACAGTAGTACTTCGCAGTACTACAGTACTTACCCGGGCTCCAGGCTCCGCTCCACGTCCTGAAGAGCCGCCACCAGACTCACACTGGTCTGATCCAGCCTCAGCTGCACCTCAGAGTCATGTGACCCAGGAGAGGTCATGTGACTGCGGGAGGGGGAGCGGGCGGGGCTGAGGGAGTGGGCGGGGCTGAGGCAGCGAGGGGAGGAGGGGGAGGAGAAGGCCACACTCTGGACAACAGAGACAGAGAGACCTGGAGAAGACCGGCCTGGACCTGAGGAGCAGAGGCACAGAACGGGTTAAAGTCCGGGTCAAATTCTGAAGTGTGATATCTTTGAACAGAAAAACGATCATATTGAAACGATATAATAAAGCCTGAAGCAGGAGAATGTCTGTAAACTCTTCTAAATGTGCAATTCTGTTTAAAAACATGAGCTGGCAGACTGACCGTGGCTCAGCTGACTCTGGCGCACAGGTTTAGGAGCCACCACAGGTTTGGACGCGAGACAAGGTCTGTGCAGAGAACCAGGAGAACCAGGAGAACCAGGAGAGCCAGGTCTGAAGAGGGGCTCAGATCTGAGCGGAGAGCCAGGTCTGAAGAGGGGCTCAGGCCTGAGCGGAGAGCCAGGTATGAAGAGAGGCTCAGATCTGAGCGGAGAGCCAGGTCTGAAGAGGGCCTCAGGTCTGAGCGGAGAGCCAGGTCTGAAGAGGGGCTCAGGTCTGAGCGGAGAGCCCGGTCTGAGTGGGGATCCAGGTCTGAGTGGGGATCCGGGTCTGAAGTGAGGGTCGAATCGGAGCGGAGACCCAGGAGAAGAGGCTCGGTCCTGGGCAGGTCTGAGAGGAGACCCTGCTCTGAGCGGAGATCCAGGTCTGAATGGTGGCTCGGGTCTAAGAGGAGACCCAGGAGAGGGAGCTCGGCCCTGGGCAGGTCTGAGGAGAAAGGCGGCCCGCAGCTCCTCCAGACTGGATGTCCTGCTGTCGGGCCCCGGCTCCTCAGGGTCACCACTGCCCGGAGACCCATCACTGTGGTCTTTGGGTTTGTGTCTCCGCTTCACTGTGTCCGACTCCTTCAAGTTAAATTCCAGAGTCTGGTCCCTGGTCTGGTCTGGTCCTGGTCTGGTCTGGTCCTGGTCTCCCTGGTCTGGTCCCTTGTTGGGTCTCTTGTTTGGTCTATTTTCTGATCCCCGGTCTGTAGCACCTCCTCGGCCCTGGTCTGGTCTCTGGTCTGGTCTCTGGTCTGGTCTCTGGTCTGGTCTCTGGTCCGATTCTGATTCTGGCCCAATCCCAGGACCTCCTCGGCCCGGGGAGGTGCCGGGGCTTTGGGTCTCTGTTTGATGGTTAGATTCCCTTCCTCGGCGAATGGGATGCATTCGCTGGAGCTGCTCTGCGAGGCCCCGCCCAAGGCACGCAACTCCTCCGAGTCCGAGTCCGATGTGACCGCGCTCTGGCCTTGCCCCCGGGCCATAACACCCTCCTGTGATTGGACAGAAGGACCAGAAACAGCCAATCAGAGCTCAGGATGGAAAAGAACTGACAAACACATAGCACAATGGTCAAAACCAGGTCTAAACCAGATCTAAACCAGGTCTAAACCAGGTCCATCTGTACCTGGTGGCTGGGCTCTGGTGCACGCCCCTCCAGGGCCTTGGCGAGGGTCCGTACTCGCCCTGGGCTGTCGGACACGCTGCTGTCGCTTTGGTCATCGCTGGGCGAGCTGACGGAGCTGAGGCGTTTGGGCGGAGGAGGGGGCGGGCCTTTCCTTCGTGCTCTAATGGCAAAGGACTGGCTCCGCCCCACACGCTCCCCCTCGCAGCCTCCGGGGGCGCTCTTTTGCGAGCGCCGGCGGCTCAGTGTGGCGTAGGATGGTGCCAAAACCGCATCCTCCTCATCCTCGCCCTGCTCTCCGTCAGACAGCGAGCCCCGGGACACATGCTGCTTCTTCAGCAGGGCGGGGCCACGGGGCGAGGAGGCGGGGCCACGGGGCGAGGAGGCAGGGCCCCGTGGGGAGGACGCGCCGTGAGCAAAGCCTGCAACCCGGGGTTTGGCAGGAATAGTGGGGTACTTGAAGACTGTGGCTGTGCCATGAGGGACGTGTTTGGGCCGGGTCTGGTCCCTTGACTCAGGCGGGTCCAGAGGTGGGTCTAGGGGTGTGTCCAGGGGCGTGTCTTGGGAGCGCCCAGAGCCTCTGGAGCGGCCCGTCAGACTCTCCTCACTGTGGGACAGACTCATGCTCAGGCTCAGAGACTGGTCCGGCCGAGAGAGGGCGCAGGGCAGTTCAGCGCTCAGATCACTGTCCTGAACACACCAGAGAGAAGCTACTGCGTTAGCCTCATTTACATATTGTTCATGATATATTGTCATTTACTCTTGACAAAGAATTATTTTTTTTTTGCACAGCTACTTCCTGTTGACGTGACTGTTCGTGAATCCTCTTCTGTCTTAATTCTATTCTTATTGCGTTTTCTCTGAGAAAATAGAATCACTATTTATGACACGCGGTGGAAGTCACGGAGAGTCTAACGAACACTTCGTCTCAATGCTAATGCTAACATAACACTTAGCTATTAGGAAATATTAAGTCAATTGTTTTTAAATTTCAGACTGTGGTGCTATTTTACATGTTACATTTATTTTGTGTTAGCATTAGCATCGTGACACAAACAGCAGATGAAGTACTGACTCTTCCTCCAGTGAAGCACATCGTGTGTTAGCCCGAGAGCTACAGGAAGTAGCGGGGCAGCGCTAACGACTCAAAGATGCACTAACACAGACTGTATGTGTAAAGACTGCCATATTGACAGGAAAAGGCTGTGAGGCCTGAAAACAAACTGTATTACTATGACTTAAATATCTGTAAACAAATACAAGTATAAATACAGAGCTACTTAGAGTATTTTGCATCAATTATATCAAATGTTCTCTTTTATGTCATGATAAACATTTTTGCAGGATCGCTCTGCCCTTTTGTGCAGTTTGGCCAGCAGAGGGCGTAGGAGCAGTGTGGCCGTTACCTGGAAGCTGCTCATGGGTGTGCGAGGACTCGGGGGCCCCTCAGAGTCTGGGGGCCCCGGGGCTCGTCTCTTCAGCGTCCCCCCCTGTGTGCCGGCTCTGTGCAGCTCACACACTCGCTTCACCGCCAGCATCAGCTTCTTCTGGTGACCTAAACACCAACACAAAGTACACAAAGTAAAGTACATAACTGCAGTACAAGTACACAGAGTAAAGTACTGACCCAGTTTGATGATGCCGATCTCCTGCAGATCTTCCCAACTCAGGTCTTTGACGATCTCCATGGAGTCGTATCCGTTTTCACACAGTTTCCTCTGGTACTGGAGGAGTCCGATAGTACTGAGCCACGCCCCCAGGTCCGCCTGCCACACCAAGTACAAATACTACTATTACTGCGACTACTGCATAAGGCCGACAGTACTGGGCCCCTCGCCAGGCCTGTGAGTACTTCAGTAAAAGTACAGATACAGTGAAAGTATTACAAATCTACCGAAGTAAAAGTATTAAAGTACCCCTTTAAAAATGTACTTTTGGAGTGACAGAAGTAACAGTATTTCACACAGATTTGGGGAACTATTTAGGAGTCAAATATAAAGAACTGTGCGGATTTTGACGGAAGCGACTGAAGTTTTTCCAAAGTGCTGCACATAAAAAACATTTAAAAACAAACAAATACACAATTGCTCTTCCGGCAAATACTCTAAACCAACAAATAGTATCCAAAAACGCACAAAAAAGAGAGTAAAAGTGGGTCTGAAGACGAGGCATGAACTTGAGAATACTGCATTTGTGTGTTTAGTGTGTCGTGTTTTGTGTGTTGTGTGTTTAGTGTGTTGTGTGTGTTTAGTATGTTGTGTGTTTAGTGTGTTGTATTTTGTGTGTTTAGTGCGTTTAGTGTGTTATGTTTTGGGCATTCAGTGTGTTGTTTCTGTGTGGTTTGTGTGTTTAGTGTGTTGTGTGTGTTTAGTATGTTGTGTGTTTAGTGTGTTGTATTTTGAGAGTTCAGTGTGTTGTGTTTTGAGAGTTCAGTGTGTTGTATTTTGTGTGTTGTGTTTTGTGTGTTGTGTTTTGTGTGCTTAGTGCCTTTAGTGTGTTGTGTTTTGGGCATTCAGTGTGTTGTGTTTTGTGTGTTTAGTGTGTTGTATTCTGTGTGTGTTGTGTCTTTAGTGTGTTCTCTGTGTTTAGTGTTTTGTGTGTTGTGTTCTGTGTGTTGTTTTTGTGTGTGCTGTGTGTTTAGTGTGTTGTGTTCTGTGTGCTGTGTGTTTAGTGTGTTGTATTTTGTGTGTTGTGTTTTCTGTGTTTAGTGCATTTAGTGTGTTGTGTTTTGGGCTTTCAGTGTGTTGTGTTTTGTGTGTTTAGTGTGTTATGTTTTTAGTGTGTTGTATTTTGTGTGTTGTGTTTTGTGTGTTTAGTGTGTTGTATTCTGTGTGTGTTGTGTGTTTAGTGTGTTCTCTGTGTTTAGTGTGTTGTGTGTTGTTTTTGTGTGTGCTGTGTGTTTAGTGTTTAGTGTGTTGTGTTCTGTGTGTTGTGTTCTGTGTGTTTAGTGTTTAGTGTGTTGTTTTTGTGTGTTCTGTGTGTTTAGTATGTTGTGTTCTGTGTGTTGTGTTCTGTGTGTTCTGTGTGTTCAGTGTGTTGTGTTCTGTGTGTTGTGTTCTGTGTGTTGTGTTCTGCGTGTTCTGTGTGTTTAGTGTGTTGTGTTCTATGTGTTGTGTTCTGTGTGTTCTGTGTGTTTAGTTTGTTGTGTTCTGTGTGTTGTGTTCTGTGTGTTTAGTGTGTTGTGTTCTGTGTGTTCTGTGTGTTCAGTGTGTTGTTTTAGTGTGTTTTGTGTGTTTCCTCACAGGGATGAAGTCGGGGAGCCACTCTGGGATGTGGAGCTGAGTGATCTCCAGAGCGATCTTCTTGCGGTGTCCAGGTTTGGTGACTCCGACGGCCGTCAGGTCCTGAGGGCACGTTTACACTTGAAACTCACACGCTTTTAGAACAGCGAGATATTTCCAAGCCTTTCATTATCATGATACGAGAGTCGAATCACAGAGAGCCAGGGTTTAAGACCTCCAGATCTTTAACAAAGTCACAAATGTGTGAAGCGAGTGTTTTTGTGAGGCTCAGAAAAGGAGGAGAGAAGACGAGCTCGTAAACAGGATTCATGAAACAAGCTAAACACAACTGTAGCTGTGTTTGTGACGAGGAACAGGGTCAAAACAGGGTCAAAACAGGGTCAAAACAGGGTCAAACTGGGTCAAAACAGGGTTAAAACAGGGTTAAAACAGGGTTAAAACAGGGTCAAACAGGGTCAAAACAGGGTCAAACTGGGTCAAAACAGGGTCATAACAGGGTCAAAACAGGGTCAAAACAGGGTTAAAACAGTCAAAACAGGGTCAAAACAGGGTCAAAACTGGGTTAAAACAGGGTCAAACAGGGTAAAAAAACAGGGTCAAAAACAGGTCAAAACAGGGTCTAAACAGGGTCAAAACAGGGTTAAACAGGGTAAAACTGGGTCAAAACAGGGTCAAACTGGGTCAAAAAAGGGTTAAAACAGGGTCAAAAACAGGGGTCAAAACATGGTTTAAAACAGGGTCAAACTGGGTCAACTCAGGGTCAAAACAGGGTAAAAATCAGGGTCAAACAGGGTTAAAACAGGTGTCAAACTGGGTCAAAACAGTGTGAAAACAGTGTGAAAACAGTGTCAAAACAGGGTTAAAAACAGGGTCAAACTGGGTCAAAACAGGGTCAATAACAGGGCATCAAAACAGGGTCAAAACAGGGTTAAAAGGGTAAAGAAACAGGGTAAAAACAGGGTAAAAACGGGTCAAAACAGGGTCAAAACAGGGTTAAAACAGGGTCAAAACAGGGTCAAAACGGGGTCAAAATAGGGTTCAAATAGGGTTCAAATAGGGTTCAAAACAGGGTCAAAACGGGGTCAAAACAGGGTCAAAACAGGGTTAAAACAGGGTCAAAACAGGGTCAAAACAGGGTAAAGAGCAGGATATTTGTCCTTTAACAATACACAAAGGAATGAAAGTTCACAAGTTACAAATATCCATTAAATCTGTGAACTGTGACTTTGAATCCTCAAACCTCGGGCGTCATGCGGCTGATGGTGGGCACGTCGTAGCCGTTGTTCAGGAAGTTGGGCGCGTACTGCTCCAGCTGGAAGTCGCTGAGCCACTGGAAGATGGCGTCTGCGTCCTGGAACACACGGGGTTCAAACGGTTCAGTCTCTCTCATATGGTGGACGTGTGTTAATGAGGTTGGAGTTTCTTGTCTGTTATGTGTGTAGTTCTGGAGGTGTGTGTGTGTGTGTGTGTAACGCTGGGTCAGACCTTTCCGTCGAGGAGCTGCTGCGGGCGCACAAACTGCTGCGCGAACGGCTCGGCTCTGGACTGAACTGTGACCGTGTGCCGCCGAGGGGTGCCCCCTGTACCGCCTGTGCCAGCTGTGCCGCCTGAGGAGAGAGAAGATGGGGTTGATTAGTGGGATTATCACTCATTATTTATGCTTATTTAAAGATAATATTTGGTCAAATTGGCAGAGGCTTCCTTGTCCAAAGGAGTACCTCAGGGCTCCATCTTAGGGCCTATTTTATTCTCTATTTATATGAGTAATCTTTGTGTCGACCTGTCAAATGTCAGTTTTATCATTTCTATGCAGATGATACGGGGCTTCACTGTTTGCTCGACCGGAACAGGGTCTTCACGGTCGGCTTTCTCCGCGGTGCAGTCGAGGTGGAATTTCCTGAAGTTAGTGCTGAATTCTGATCAAACTAAAGCTAGGATATTTTCTCACGGACGCGCCTCAACAGACAGTATTCCCCCCGATTAAGACCTCTCAGGGAAACTGGGGGGTTTGTCACAAATTATAAACACCGTGGTTTCATTTGGGGATGTCAAGATTATTAAGTTAATTGATAATCGTGATTGCTGAGGTTACAATACAATATGATAAAAAAACGTGTAAAAGAGGTCTTGAGCTCAATGGGTTCGCACCTGGGTAAATAAAAGTTAATAAATAAATAAAACAAGCTAAAATGACTTTTCCGGGTTTTCCTTGACTGTGCGAACCCGGCTGGGCGTCCATCATGTGTCATAACCGAGTCACATGTGCTCAACCTCAGGTTTGAGGAAACCAGAGCGCTTGTGTGGCTCAGGCTGAAAAAATACCTGCAGAGGAATCGTGCTGCTGCTTTAGGTCTCCAGCAGAGGGCGCCACCTGAAACACAGCACAGAAGAACAGGGCTCAGAAGAAGACCTAAACCTCATGAGGAGCTCTGTGGAGGTCTAAAATGACCACAGATAAAGAGGCCGTTATGGTAGGCGTCAGAGGAAATGTTATAACTGTGCGAACATGCCGCCGCCGCATGAACCCGCGCAGACTGTGAATACTGCCAGCGTCTTCTCCGTTGTCCTCCGAGCGTCTCATTTCCGCGCGTAATTTACATGCGGGAAGTATAACCCAAGCTTCAGACGACACACAGCAAATACCTTGTCGTGGTGCGTCAGGCTGCAGTTCTGCGTGGACCCGTTGGTGGCGCTGTTGCTCTCGGTGCTCTGTCCGCTGCCGGCGCTGCGGGTGCTGGCCACGCTCCCGGTGCTGCCCACGCTGCTGCGATCGCCCGCTGCAAACGCCACAGACACGTTTGAGTCTGAAACGCGATGCTTCAGGATCAAGACTAAAGACCTCCAAGTCCAGATCTAAACTACGTAACAAGAACTGGAACTAGTCTCAGTAATAGCATGAGCGAGATGCTGGATTATAACAGAGAACTACATAGACCATGATCCTTCACTGTGTTTGAGCGCAGACAATAACACTCTTTAGCACTTTTATATCTTAATTATCCTAATTATGACAGCACTATCAAAAGCATTTTGAAAGGACAAAGTCCTGTGACATGTGGATAACGTTACATCCCTAATCTAAACCAGGACTACAACAGGGCCTAAACCAGGTCTAAACCAGGAGTATAAACAGGGCCTAAACCAGGACTAAACAGGATTATAACAGGGCCTAAACCAGGACTAAACAGGATTATAAACTGGGCCTAAACCAGGACTAAACCAGGATTATAACTGGGCCTAAACCAGGACTAAACCAGGATTATAACAGGGCCTAAACAGGACTAAACCAGGATTATAACAGGGCCTAAACCAGGACTAAACCAGGATTATACAGGCCTAAACCAGGACTAACAGGATATAACGGGCTAAACAGGACTAAACAAGGACTATAACAGGGCCTAAACCAGGTCTAAACCAGGATTATAACTGGGCCTAAACCAGGACTAAACCAGGATTATAACTGGGCCTAAACCAGGACTAAACCAGGATTATAACTGGGCCTAAACCAGGACTAAACAAGGACTATAACAGGGCCTAAACCAGGTCTAAACCAGGATTATAACTGGGCCTAAACCAGGACTAAACCAGGCAAATGCAGAACGACAGAGGAATGTATGGACCAGAGATGAGGGAAAAATGATCCATAAAGTTTGAAGGTTGAAGATTATGAGTGAAACGTTATTTTATATTATTTCCACAACAAACAAACAGGTTTTCAGGTGAACAGGGCGCAGTGGGCGTTACCTGCGTTGGCAAGAGGCGCGCAGTGGGCGGTTACCTGTGTTGGCGAGGGCGCAGTGGGCGTTACCTGTGTTGGCGAGGGCGCAGTGGGCGTTACCTGTGTTGGCGAGGGCGCAGTGGGCGTACAGCATGTACCCGTCATCGGTCTGGGGGCACAGCGGCAGGGCCAGGGGGCGGGGCAGGCGCTGGGTGGTGGGCAGAGAGGCGTGTCGGGACAGAGCGCCCCCTGCAGGAGGTTAGGAGCAGGTCAGGGTGAGGTTAGACACACAGAGGAGCAGAGGGCGGAGCCTGGTCAGCCCACGACCAATCACAGGGTTTGACTTTGAGCAGTGCTGCTTTTCACAACACATTTTATTTCCCTAAACGTTCTGTGTCTAATCTAAAGGAATGGTCTCTAATCCTCACACTAACTGTATCCTGAAGGTGAAATAATATATCATTATCAAATAAATATTTACAAAAGAATTGAACCCTTATCTTAACCAAATTAACAATTTCTTAACATAAACCTAAACCCAACTCCTCTCCTAAATATGAGAGTTAAATTGTGAAAATGCCAAACTTTTAGATTTGGTTATTAGAGTAAATTTGGACATTATTAAAATATATAAGTTAAATTAAGTCAACTTTGTCTTTGGTAGAATTACAGACGTATCAGGATTCACACACTTTAACTGGAACATTTTTGATGATATAATCATGTCGTCTATAAACACATAACCCTTTTTTTAAATTAAATCGTTTTTCTAATAAAGTTAATAAAGTCTCGTTCAGACCCACTTTTACTCTCTTTTTTGTTCGTTTTTGGCTGCTATTTATTGGTTTAGAGTATTTGCTGGAAGAGCAATTGTTTATCTATTTGTCTTTGCATTTGTGCAATGATTGTGTTGTACATTTAGACATGAAGATCCAAAATATGTTCATGTAGTAGAACTGAGATTAGAGAGAGCACGTGGACACAAACATATTGAAAATAAATATGAAAGTATTTTGTGTTTATGGCGGATCCCGTTGTATTCTTCCTGGGGTTTGTTAAAATAAGGCAAAACAGACTATTTTCGATACTATTCCACTGTACAATGTATTTAGGCCTCAAAACTCTCGCCGTGGACATAATGGATGGATATCGGGAAGAAGGCGATCACAAAGAAATGACGACATCATGACATACGAATTAGATTTTCTTTTTTCTTTCTCTTTACAGGTCAGTTTGTTTCATGTACGTTTTTGCTGCTTTATGTTTAAAAAAAACAAGAATAAGTAACTGCAGGTGAATGTTACTTTGAATTTTGTGATTTTATAGACGAGGCTGACGAAGCTCCAGGACCAGAGATGAACTTTCACAAAAACTTGGGTTCTCTGGTTTCAATTTAACATTTGAGCTGAGAAATACAAAAAGATCTAAACCAGGTCTAAACCAGGACAAACCTAGGTCTGAATGAGGACTAAACCAGGTCTGGACCAGGACTAAACCACAGGACCAGAGTCTTTGTGAAAGTAGAAACAGTCAAATTAGGTGCAGAGGATTGTGAGCTTGTTTTATGGTTCAATGGGTGTCGTAGTAGTAAAATAGTAGTAGAAGCAGTAACAGTAGTAGTAGTAGTAGTAGTAGTAGTAGTAGTAGTAGCACTAGTAGTAGTACTCCAGTTTACTGTACTGTACTTACCTATCCGCCGGCTGAGCACTTCGACGATACTCGGGGGGAAGAATCCCACTCGGTCGGTTCCTCTTTGAGAGTCGTGAATGTGTCCTTTCCACCGACCGTCTGCGTGCTGCTCCATCACCTGCACAACAGTACTATTACTACTGCTAAAGTACTGCTGCTAAAGTACTATTACTGCTGCTAAAGTACTATTACTGCAGCTAAAGTACATTACTGCTGCTGAACTACTATTACTGCTGCTAAAGCACTATTACTGCTGCTGACGTACTATTACTGCTGCTAAAGTACTGCTCTGCTAACAGTACTATTACTGCAGCTAAAGTACATTACTGCTGCTGAACTACTATTACTGCTGCTAAAGCACTATTACTGCTGCTGACGTACTATTACTGCTGCTAAAGTACTGCTGCTAAGTACTATTACTGCAGCTAAGGTACATTACTGCTGCTGAACTACTATTACTGCTGCTAAAGCACTATTACTGCTGCTGACATACTATACTACTACTGCTAAAGTACTGCTGCTAAAGTACTATACTGCTGCTAAAGTACTATTACTGCAGCTAAAGTACATTACTGCTGCTGAACTACTATTACTGCTGCTAACGTACTATTACTGCTGCTAAAGTACTATTACTGCAGCTAAAGTACATTACTGCTGCTGAACTACTATTACTGCTGCTAACGTACTATTACTGCTGCTAAAGTACTGCTGCTAAAGTACTATTACTGCTGCTCTGAACTACTATTACTGCTGCTGACGTACTATTACTGCTGCTAAAGCACTATTACTGCTGCTAAAGTACTATTACTGCAGCTGAAGTACTGTTACTGCTGCTAAAGTACTATTACTGCTGCTAAATTACTATTACTGCTGCTGAAGCACTATTACTGCTGCTGAAGTACTGTTACTACTGCTGAAGTACTATTACTGCTGCTAAAGCACTATTACTGCTGCTGAAGCACTATTACTGCTGCTGAAGTACTATTACTGCTGCTGACGTACTATTACTGCTGCTAAAGTACTATTACTGCTGCTGAAGCACTATTACTGCTGCTGAAGTACTGTTACTACTGCTGAAGTACTATTACTGCTGCTAAAGCACTATTACTGCTGCTGAAGTACTATTACTGCTGCTAAAGCACTATTACTACTGCTGAAGTACTGTTACTACTGCTGAAGTACTATTACTGCTGCTAAAGCACTATTACTGCTGCTGAAGCACTATTACTGCTGCTGAAGTACTATTACTGCTGCTGACGTTACTACTTTACTGCTGCTGACGTACTATTACTGCTGCTAAAGTAGTACTATTACTGCTGCTTAAAGCACTATTACTGCTGCTGAAAGCACTATTACTGCTGCTGAAGTATACTATTACTGCTGCTGACGTACTATTACTGCTGCTAAAGTACTATTACTGCTGCTGAAGCACTATTACTGCTGCTGAAGTACTGTTACTACTGCTGAAGTACTATTACTGCTGCTAAAGCACTATTACTGCTGCTGAAGCACTATTACTGCTGCTGAAGTACTATTACTGCTGCTGCTGCTAAAGCACTATTACTACTGCTGAAGTACTGTTACTACTGCTGAAGTACTATTACTGCTGCTAAAGCACTATTACTGCTGCTGAAGCACTATTACTATTATACTGCTGCTGAAGTTACTATTACTGCTGCTAAAGTACTATTACTGTGCTAAAGTACTATTACTGCTGCTGACGTACTATTACTGCTGCTAAAGTACTATTACTGCTGCTAAAGCACTATTACTGCTGCTGAAGCACTATTACTGCTGCTAAAGTACTATTACTGCTGCTGAAGCACTATTACTGCTGCTGAAGTACTATTACTGCTGCTGAAGCACTATTACTGCTGCTGATGTACTATTTCTGCTGCTAAAGTACTATTACTGCTGCTGAAGTACTATTACTGCTGCTGAAGCACTATTACTGCTGCTGATGTACTATTTCTGCTGCTAAAGTACTATTACTGCTGCTGAAGTACTGTACCGTGATGATGTCGCCAGCTCGGATGTTCAGAGCCGTCGGGTCGTGAACGTTCCAATAATCCTTCAGAGCTCGAACCTGCAGCACTCCAGTGGCATCTGTAAAAAGGAACCAGGTCTGAACCAGGTCTGAACCAGGTCTGAACCAGGTCTGAGCCAGGTTTTGAGCCAGGTCTGAGCCAGGACTGAACCAGGTCTGAGCCAGGTTTGAGCCAGGACTAGAGCAGGACTAGACCAGGACTAGACTACGACTAGAGCAGGACTAGAGCAGGATTAGAGCAGGACTAGAGCAGGGCTAGACCAGGACTAGACTAGGACTAGAGCAGGACTAGAGCAGGATTAGAGCAGGACTAGAAGCAGGACTAGAGCAGGACTAGACTAGGACTAGACCAGGACTAGACTAGGACTAGAGCAGGACTAGAGCAAGGCTAGAGCCAGGACTAGAGCAGGACTAGACCAGGACTAGACTACAACTAGACTAGGACTAAGAGCAGGACTAGAGCAGGACTAGAGCAGGACTAGAGCAGGACTAGACCAGGACTAGACTACAACTAGAGCAGGACTAGAGCAGGACTAGACTAGGACTAGACCAGGACTAGAGCAGGATTAGAGCAGGATTAGAGCAGGACTAGAGCAGGGCTAGACCAGGACTAGACTAGGACTAGACCAGGACTAGACCAGGACTAGACCAGGGCTAGAGCAGGGCTAGACCAGGACTAGACCAGGACTAGAGCTGGACTAGAGCAGGACTAGAGCAGGACTAGAGCAGGACTAGAGCAGGACTAGACCAGGACTAGACCAGGATTAGACCAGGACTAGACCAGGACTAGACCAGGACTAGAGCTGGACTAGAGCAGGACTAGAGCAGGACTAGAGCAGGACTAGAAGCAGGACTAGACCAGGACTAGACCAGGACTAGCCCAGGACGAGCAGGACTGTCTCTGTACCTCTGAGCAGCTGTTTGATGTCTCGGCTGGCGTGTGATGTGGTGAACTGGTTGACGATGTCCAAAGCTGTTTGGTTGTACGTGTTTCTGATGTTCACGTCGACTCCGGCCTGAGAAACAGTAAAGCATCAGTGTGGAACCTGTCTGAGGGGCCACAGTCTGAACACTCACGTCCAGCAGCAGTCGCACCACCTCGGTTTTGCCGTAGAGCGCCGCCTCGTGAAGAGCTGTGCCAGATTTAGTCGTTTTGTTTATGTCGATACCTGACCTCAGCAGCAGCCTGAAGATACAACATACGACCCAAGGTCTATCAACATGAACTCTAAAAAGTACGGCTCATACAAGTGCAGTACAAATACACGACGAGACACAGACACTGACCTGATGATGTCCTTGTGTCCGTTGCGTGCCGCCAAATGCAGAGGAGTCGTGAAGGACGAGTCTGACGGCTCCTTCTTCTCGCCCTCCAACAGCCCAGCGGCCATGTTACTGCTGAGCAACAGCTGAGCCACCTGGAGACAAGTCCAACGTGTCCAACGTGTCCAACGTGTCCAACGTGTCCAACTATGTCTAACGTGTCCAACTAGATCCAACTAGATCCAACTAGGTCCAACTAGGTCCAACTATGTCTAATGTGTCCAACATGTCCAACTATGTCCAACTATGTCCAACTATATGTCCAACTATGTGTCCACCTATATGTCCAACGTGTCCAACTATGTCTAACGTGTCCAACTAGATCCAACTAGGTCCAACTAGGTCCAACTATGTCTAATGTGTCCAACATGTCCAACTATGTCCAACTATATGTCCAACTATGTGTCCACCTATATGTCCAACGTGTCCAACTATGTCTAATGTGTCCAACGTGTCCAACTAACTTCTTGTGTACATAGAAATGCCTATTTTTATTTTTATTGTATAGTAATTTTAAATTGTTTCCTAATGCATGCCCTTTTTGATTGAATTTATGTTGTTTTATTATTGCTCAGTGTTTTATGTTGCACTTTAATGTCGAGACAAGTTCCTATGTTTGTGAATTTTGTTCATTGACAATGGCAATAAACTCTTTCTGATTCTGATTCTATATGTCCAACTATATGTCCAACTATATGTCCAACTATATGTCCAACTATATGTCCAACTATATGTCCAACTATATGTCCACGTCTGGTCCTGAACTGTCTCTGGTCCTGGTTTTGCTCTGTCTGTCTGGTCTCTGGTCCTGGTCTGTCTCTGGTCCTGGTCTGTCTCTGGTTCTGTCTGTCTCTGTCTGGTCTGTCTCTGTCTGTCTGGTCTGCTCTGGTCTGGTCTGTCTCTGGTCCTGGTCTGGTCTCTGGTCTGTCTGGTCTGTCTCTGTCCTGGTCTGTCTCTGGTCTGTCTGTCTCTGGTCTGGTCTGTCTCTGTCCTGTCTGTCTCTGGTCCTGGTCTGTCTCTGTCTCTTGGTCCTGGTCCTGTCTCTGGTCCTGGTCTGTCTCTGGTTTGTCTGTCTTGTTCTGTCTGTCGTCTCTTCTGGTCTGTCTCTGGTTCTGGTCTGTCTCTGGTTCTGGTCTGTCTCTGGTCCTGGTCTGTCTCTGGTTTTGTCTGTCTCTGCTGTTCTGGTCTGTCTCTGGTCTGTCTGGTCTGTCTCTGGACTATCTAAACTAATGTTAGACGCATTATGGAAACATCATATTTTGGGTCTTGACAAAGCGATAAACAGGAAACAGCTGATGCTAACGTGCTTTGCTAGCTTGTGTTGCTAAGGCTCCACATATAAGTTAGCATCAGTGGAAACACGGCGCTTTAGCTCAAGATCAAGTCAGAGTTTGGTGAGAAATGATTCTTTTGTTTTTCTTTCTACTTTTTGCCGTGTTTTTTGGGCCTGAGTCTGCGTTCTCTCTTGTCCAATCATCTGGCTGTGGTGTGGAGCTCCTCCTGAGCTAAAGTCCACCTGGAGCCCAAGAGAACCAGACCGTTTTGGGAGCTAGAACCTCTCAGGGTCCAGACCAGAGACTTAAGCCTGGGACTGAACCATCCAAAGAGAAACAGAGGAAACATGGTTTAAACGTGTGGCGTGGTGAAGGAACGAGGTGACAGAATGAAAATCTGACAGCTGCTCCTCTAAAGATAGAACCTTCAGCGCTAGACTGGTCTGGTCTCTCTGGTCTCTGGTCTCTGGTCTCTGGTCCGGTCTTTGAGCCGGTCTCTGGCCTGGTCTCTGGTCTTTGGTCTATGGTCTTTGGTCTTTGGTCCGGTCTTTGGGCCGGTCTCTGGTTTGGTCCCTGGTCCGGTCCCTGGTCCAGTCTCTGGTCCGTTCTCTGATCCGGTCTCTGGTTCGGTCTCTGGTCCGGTCCCTGGTCCGCGTCTCTGGTCCGTTCTTTGATCCGGTCTCTGGTTCGGTCTCTCTCTGGTCGGTCCTGGTCGTCTCT
Organism: Chaenogobius annularis; assembly: GCA_015082035.1. Classification (NCBI taxonomy): domain Eukaryota; kingdom Metazoa; phylum Chordata; class Actinopteri; order Gobiiformes; family Gobiidae; genus Chaenogobius; species Chaenogobius annularis. The sequence goes on from BJKM01000551.1 coordinate 83,327, forward strand.
GGTCCGGTCTCTGGTCCTGGTTCTCTCTGGTCCGGTCTCTGGTCTCTGGCCTGGTCTCTGGTCTTTGGCCGGTCTCTGGCTGGTCTCTGGTCCGGTCTTTGGCCGGTTCTGGTTCGGTCTCTGGTCCGGTCTCTGGTCCGGTCTTTGAGTCCGGTTGAGCCTGGTCTCTGGTTCGGTCTCTGGTCCGGTCTCTGGGTCCGGGTCTCTGCGTCTCTGTTTTCTTTTTCCTGGTCTCTGGTTCGGTCTTGGCCTGGTCTCTGGTCTTTTGGTCTTTGAGCCGGTCTCTGGCCTGGTCTCTGGTCTCTGGTCCGCCGTCTTTTGGGCCGGTCTCTGGTCTCGGTCTCTGGTCCGGTCTCTGGTTCCGGTCTTTCTTGGCCGGTCTTTGAGCCGGTCTCTGGTTCGGTCTCTGGTCCGGTCTCTTGGTCCGGTCTCTTGGTCCGGTCTCTGGTCCGTCTTTGTCGGTCTCTGGCCTGGTCTCTCTGGTTCGGTTCGGTCTCTCTGGTCGGTCTCTGGGTCCCTGGTTCTCTGGTCTGGTTTTGGTCCGGGTCTCTGGTCCGGTCTCTGGTCCGGTCTCTGGTCCGGTCTCTGGTCTGGACTCTGGTCTCGACTCTGGTCCGTCTCTGGTCGGTCTCTGGTCCCGGTCTCTGGTCCGTCTCTGGTCCGGACTCTGTCCCTAGACGGTCTGGGGTCTCTGTCCGGTCTCTGGTCCGGGGTCTCTGGGTCCGGTCTCTGGTCCGGTCTCTGGTGCCGGTCTCTGGTCGGTCCCTGGTGGGTCTATGTCCGGTCTATGGTCCGGTCTATGGTCCGGTCTCTGGTTAGACTCTAAGTCTGACTCTGGTCTAGGAACTTCTGGTCTGGCTCTGCTGGTCTGGACTCTTGGTCTAGGACTCTTGGTCCGGGTCTCTGGTCCGGTCTCTGGTCTGGACTCTGGTCTAGACTCTGGTCCAGTCTCTGGTCCGGTCTCTGGTCCGGTCTCTGGTCTGGACTCTGGTCTAGACTCTGGTTCGGTCTCTGGTCCGGTCTCTGGTCCGGTCTCTGGTCCGGTCTCACCTGAAAGCGTCCAAACTCGCAGGCCAGGTCCAAAGGCGTCTTCTTGGCTTTGTTCAGGAGACACGGGTTCGACTGGTGCTGCAGCAACATCTCAGACTGGAACAGAGGAACAGAACCTCTTTAGTCCTGGTTTAGTTCTTATAGTCCTGGTTTAGGGCCACAATGTGCCAAAAACTTTGTTGGATCTCGATGAGAAGGTCTAAAGGTACGTGCAAAGGCCCCAGACGCTTCCCCCACACCTGCACATCCATCTGTGGCTCCCACTTTGGGCCCTGCAACATTCACGCTCCTGAAGTCCCTTTTTATGGAACAGAGACATGTTCTCTGCTGCAAATGATCATCATGCACGCTCTTCATTGATGCTGATGACCACGTGTGGAAGTCTTAAGGTTCTGGCACTTCTTCTTAGAGACAGAAGCGTTCACAGAGTTTGATTCAGCAGCAGTGACTTCAAACAAAGACAAAAGTATGTTTACAAGCCTTCTCTCGTGTTAAAATGGAACCTAAACCAGTCAAACATATAACAGTTTAGGCCAGTTTAGCCACAGAAGTTACTCATTACCATGGCAACCAGATCAGCAGCACTGCCCTGGGCTGAGTCTGAGTCGCTGTGTGATTGGGTCATTATAAAGTCTGCTAAAGAGTGCAGGACTGTGGAGTGAAGGAGGGGTCAGGGATGAGTGTCGCTTATTGATGACATCACAGACTGTTCTCCCTCCTGCCCTCAGGAGGGCGCTTCAGGTGCCCCCGGACAAGGACTAGCAGACTGAGGAACAGTTTCTTCCCCCGAGCTGTGTCCTTATTGAACTCTGCCCCATGCTGATGAACAGTCTTGGTCCAGTCTTGGTCCAGTCTTGGTCCAGTCTTGGTCCAGTCCCAGTCCTGGTCCGGTCCTGACCAAGTCCCAGTCTTGCTCTGGACTCACCACATGAAAGTGTCCGTACTGGGCCGACAGGTGCAGTGGGATGTGTCCATCCTGAGAGGTCCCGTTCACAGAGGCCCCTGAACGCAACAGCAGCAGCACCGAGTCGGCCCCGCCCTGCCACGCCGCGTAGTGCAGGGGCCGCATGCCTGTAGGGGGCAGTATATCTGTTAGTGCAGGGCCCACAGGGGCCGCATGCCTGCAGGGGGCAGTACATGCGCTAGTGCAGGGCCCACAGGGTCCGCATGCCTGCAGGGGCAGTATATGTGCTAGTGCAGGGCTCACAGGGGCCGCATGCCTGTAGGGGGCAGTATATCTGTTAGTGCAGGGCCCACAGGGGCCGCATGCCTGTAGGGGCAGTATATGTGTTAGTGCAGGGCCCACAGGGGCCGCATGCCTGTAGGGGGCAGTACATGTGTTAGTGCAGGGCCCACAGGGGCCCATGCCTGTAGGGGGCAGTACATGTGTTAGTGCAGGCCCACAGGGGCAATATATGTGAGTGCAGGGCCCATAGGGGCCGCATGTTGTTAGGGGCAGTATTGTTAGTGCAGGGCCCACAGGGCCGCATGCCTGTAGGGGCAGTACATGTGTTAGTGCAGGCCCACAGGGCCACATGCCTGTAGGGGGCAGTATATGTGAGTGCAGGGCCCACAGGGGCCGCATGCCTGTAGGGGGCAGTACATGTGTTAGTGCAGGGCCCACAGGGGCCGCATGCCTGTAGGGGGCAGTACATGTGTTAGTGCAGGGCCCACAGGGGCCGCATGCCTGTAGGGGGCAGTATATGTGTTATGTCTGCCTTTAGCTTCATAGGCCCTTTTCCCGATCAGCCTGGCTAATTCTGGTGGCCTTAAAAATGGCGAGCTCCACTTCTTGCTCCATTCATTTCTCATGTGGAATTAGCAGAGCGAAGCTAAAGTAAATCTATGATTCATGAAGACATCTGCAATCGCTGTTTCAGTTTTTCACTTTCACAGATTATAAACTGTGACAAATCTACATTTAAACTGGAGTTTGAGACTGACCGTTGGAGTCTTTGATGTCGACTGAAGCCTGAGCGTCGAGCAGAGCCGAGAGAGAAGCTCCGAGGATCCAGAGAGAGCAGCATGATGGAGAGCGGAGAACCTGAAGGAGAACAGGGTCGTTAGAACCTGAGCAGAACAGAGAACCTGAAGGAGAACGGAGAGAACTTGAGGAGAACGGGGAGAACCTGAGGAGAACGGAGAGAACCTGAGGAGAACTGGGAGAACCTGAAGGACAATGGAGAGAAGCTGAAGGAGAATGGAGAGAACCTGAAGGAGAACGGAGAGAACCTGAGGAGAACTGGGAGAACCTGAAGGAGAATGGAGAGAAGCTGAAGGAGAATGGAGAGAACCTGAAGGAGAACAGAGAGAACCTGAAGGAGAACGGGAGACGGGAGAAACCTGAGGAGAACTGGGGAGAACCTGAGAGAACGGAGAGAGGGAGAACGAGAAACCTGAGGACCTGAAGGAGAACAGAGAGAACCTGAGAAGAGAGAGAGCGGAGAGAACTGAGGAGAACGGGGAGACCTGAAGGAAACGGGAAGAGAACGGAGAAGAGAACAGAGAGAACCTGAGGAGAACCTGAAGAACTGAGAGAAGACCCTGAGGAGAGAACTAAAGAACCTGAGGAGAACAACGGACGGAGAACGGAGAACCTGAGAAGAGAACCTGAGGAGATGGGGAGAACCTGAGAGAGAAGAACCTGAGAGAACGTGAGAGAAGCTGAAGGAGACTGGAGAGAACCTGAAGAAAACAGAGAAAACCTGAGAAACGGAGAGAACCTGAAGGAGAACGGAAGAACCTGAAGGAGAACGAAGAGAACCTGAGGAGAACCTTTGAAGGAGAATGGAGAAAATCTCAGAGGAGAACAGGAGAGACCTGAAGGGAGAACAGCTAAGACAGACCGATTTCGAAACCATTTGAGAGGAAAAGGAGGAACGAAGAGCGATGTTAAAGGAGCAGCTTACTGAAACGTGAGAACAATGAGAACGTGGGAGAACTGAGATGTTCGGAATCCATCGCCCAGTTGACCCTCTCACTCCATGAGTCCTTGACTATAACAGAGAGAATGAAGTCACTAGAATACATTCTAGACCTAGTACCTAGATTTCCTGAAAGTTTGTGAATTGTTAGTGTTTGCTCAAATGGTCCAAACAATAGAACCTGCCAAAATAAATGAATTTCTGATTTCTAGACTCTTCACTCTTGCGGCTAATAACTCCTAACTATGACTCAGAGCGTCTGACTCGCTCACTACTCTCTCTCATCATGTGACTTGGCGGTCTAAAAAAACCTGCTAAAATGACTCTCGGCTAACGTATTGCGGCTAAGCTACTGACAGGCTATACGCTACTACTCTGCGGCGGGCTAACGCTGGGCTGACTGCTTACTGCGGCTAACGCTAAACTGCGGCCTACTGACTGCGCTACACGCTACTGACTGCGGCTAACGCTACTGACTGCGGCTAACTCTACTGCTCTGGCTAACGCTAGTCACTCTGCGGCTAACAGTTTTTCAAGAGTGTGTTTTGTTCATATTCTCGGGTCAACAGTGCGTTTAAACCGCTCTTCTGCTTCATCCAGTTAAAAACCTGTCTCTGTTTCCGACTCCCACAATGCATTGTGGTCTAAACTGACCGGTCCAGAGACCACCAGAGACCATCGCTGCTGGACACTACTTTTCATGGTGCATTGTGGGAAATTTTGAGCGCACTAGTTTTTCACCTGCGGGACATTCAGACCAACAGACTGCTGGTAGTATACAATGCGTTGCTATGACAACAAGCCCTACACTACAGCCACGTTTCACTGGTTCTGTTTGGACTGGTTTGGTTCTAAAGTGTCTTAAGTCTCTGCTGGGTCGGTTCTCAGACCCAAAGCGGTTCCTGTTCCCTCTCCTCCTCCTGTAGGGGGCGTCATAGAGCGTCTCCTCTGAATGAACTGGTCACATGCTCGTCTGGGTCACATGACTTCACTCTGAACACGCTCATGGAAGCGGAGAAAACGAGTGTCTCTTCTGCTTCTCTCTCTCTCCTTCTTTCCTCTCTCTTCCACTCCTCATCCGAGCGTTCTCTTGCTTGTGTGTGACAGGGGTCCGGGCCCCGGGCCCCGGGGCCAGAGCGTCTAATGGACTCACTCAGGTCTCTCCATCTCTCTGACTGTCGTTCTCTCAAAGATCTTCAGAGACGGATCAAAACCAATGAAGTGTTACTATCATTTTATAAACCAGGTCAAAAACCAGGTCTAAACCAGGTCAAAAACCAGGTCTAAACCTGGTCTAAACCAGGTCCAAACCAGGACTAAACCAGGACTAAACCAGGTCTAAACCAGGACTAAACCAGGTCTAAACCAGGAGGACTAAACCAGGACTAAACCAGGTCCAAACCAGGACTAAACCAGGATTAAACCCTGTCTAAACCAGGTCTAAAACCAGGTCTAAACCAGGATTAAACCATGTCTAAACCAGGTCTAAACCAGGATTTAACCAAATCTAAACCAGGACTAAACCAGGACTTAACCAGGACTTAACCAGGATTTAACCAAATCTAAACCAGGACTAAACCAGGACTTAACCAGGACTTAACCAGCTCTACATGTGTCTCTTGTTTGGGCTCTGAACATTCCGCTCACATTCCTGTCCAATCGACCAATCAGAGCCCAGCACCACTTCAAACCGGCCAGTCACAGCCCGGCTCTCTGTCAACACTGAGGAACAGACAAACAATGATGGACCCCAAACCCTCTTTTATGAAACTTTACGTGGAATTCCAAGTGAACGTGTCCAAGCGGACAAAGGTCTGGAGCCTGGAGTATGAGCCCACCATGGATCTATTATAATAACGGAGCCCACACAGACATTAGCTTTAACAGTCGCTAGATTAATCACTTATCTTAGATTATGGCGTGGATTAAAAAGACTTCATTTTGCTTCTAAATAGTCTGATTTTATTGTGGCCTGAATATTCACAATGATCGCGTCATTGAATAATCCTGACTTAGATCAGAGTTTTCAGCTCATTTCCTCCTCAAGTCTTTATCTTTTTATTGATAAAAAATCACAAACGCAACATTTTTGAGTTGATAAAAAAGAGCCCTGTTTTAGTCCCGGGTCTTAAATCAGTCTGAAGGGGTTTGGGAGTGTCTGAGTCTCGACCTTTGACCCTGACCCTAAACTCTTCCTCTGGATTTACGAGCTGTTGATTTTGTCGCCGTCTTTCCTCTGTCGTCTCCACGGAAACGCACAAACCTCCACAAAAGTATAATCAAATATTGGTTTTTCGCGTTTCCCAGTCACGACCCCGGGGTTTAGACCTGGTCCTGAACCGGGTCTAAAGCAGGTCCAAAGCAGGTCCAAAGCAGGTCCAAAGAAGGTCTAAAGCAGGTCTAAAGCAGGCCTAAAGCAGGACTAAAGCAGGTCTAAACCAGGTTTAAAGCAGGACTAAAGCAGGACCAAAGCAGGACTAGCGGGACTAAAGCAGGACTAAAGCAGGACTAAAGCAGGACTAAAGCAGGTCTAATGCAGGACAAAAGCAGGACTAAAGCAGGACTAAAGCAGGACTAAACCAGGTTTAAAGCAGGACTAATGCAGGTCTAAAGCAGGACTAAACCAGGTCTAAAGCGGGACTAAAGCAGGTCTAAAGCGGGACTAAACCAGGTCTAAAGCGGGACTAACTACCAGGTCTAAAGCGGGACTAAACCAGGTCTAAAGCAGGACTAAACCAGGTCTAAAGCGGGACTAAAGCTGGTCTAAAGCGGGACTAAACCAGGTCTAAAGCGGGACTAAAGCAGGGCTAAAGCAGGACTAAAGCAGGCCTAAACCAGGTCTAAAGCGGGCCTAAACCAGGTCTAACTCACCCATCTGAGTCTTGGTAGTTGACGTTCAGGCGTTTGGTTGATCCCAGCAGCTCTGAAACACAAAACACACAAAAACATGAGAAACAGCGGCGAAACAAAACCTGGAGCACAACCAGACTCATTCATCTGAAGGTCTGGCGCCTTCTCCAGATCTGAGCCGGGTCAGGTCAGGACTCAGGTGGACTGGTCAATCTCAGGCCGATGAGGGAAACCAGAGGAATCCCACAGACACGAGGAGAACATGCAAAGTGCACACAGAAAGAGACTCGATCCCAGGACCTTCTTGCTGTGAAGCCGGAGCTCTAAGCACTGCTCCCAAACGTAGCTCTGATCTTAATCGTTTACACAATGTCTCTTGTTTAGTGTCGACGTGTAAACGTTTTTATTCTGTGCTGCAAACGCTCTCAGGCTGTGGTCAGGGTGGTCCAGGATCAAGACCCTGAGGAGCAGAGCTGCTTTAGTCCTGGTTTTGTCCTGGTTTAGACCTGCTTTAGTCCTGTTTAGACTTACTTTAGTCCTGGTTTAGTCCTGCTTTAGTCCTGGTTTAGACCTGCTTTAGACCTGCTTTAGACCTGCTTTAGACCTTCTTTGGACCTGCTTTGGACCTGCTTTGGACCTGCTTTAGCCCTGGATTAGTCCTGGATTAGCCCTGGTTTAGTCCTGGTTTAGCCCTGGTTTAGACCTGGTTTAGTCCTGGTTTAGCCCTGGTTTAGTCCTGGTTTAGCCCTGGTTTAGTCCTGGTTTAGCCCTGGTTTAGACCTGGTTTAGTCCTGGTTTAGTCCTGGTTTAGCCCTGGTTTAGTCCTGGTTTAGCCCTGGTTTAGCCCTCTGGTTTAGTCCTGAGCTCACATCTCAGAAATAAAACAAGAATCGCCCTCAGGAAAGGAAGTGATGTCAGGGAGGGCCACTTCAGGAAACACTGAGATCCATCAGCACTGGATCTGAACCAGGACTGAACCATGACTGAATCAGGACTGAACCAGGACTGAACCAGGACTGAACCAGGACTGAACCAGAATCGAACCAGGGCTGAACCTTTGAAACAAAGAGAAAGTGTTAACTGTCACCTCCAGAGTCCCTCGCTCTAAAACCTACACATCAAGTTACAAATCTGGGGGTGATAATGGACTCAGACTTGAATTTTAACAGCCCACGTCAGATCAATCACATCAGCAGCTTTTTACCATCTAAAAAACATTGCAAAATCAAAAGTATAGTGTCTAAACCAGACCTGGAGAGACTTATCCATGCGTTTGTCTCTAGTAGATTAGACTACTGTAACGGCCTGCTCACTGGCCTCTCCAAACGAGCCTGTAAAACAGCTGCAGTACATCCAGAACGCTGCTGCTCGGGTCCTGACTAGAACCAGGAAGTACCATCACATTAGTCCTGTGCTCAGGTCTTCTGCACTGCCCCCTGTGGCTCAGAGAATAGACTTCAAAGCAGCTCTGCTTGTATACAAGTCTCTCCATGGCCTAGCACCAAAGTACATCTCGGACATGTTAGTGCCAATATGAACCATCTCGGACTCTGAGGACCTCAGGGACCGGCCTCCTGCTGGTGCCAGAGTCAGGACTAAACAGGGGCCGGCCTCCTGCTGGTGCCAGAGTCAGGACTAAACGAGGACCGGCCTCCTGCTGGTGCAGAGTCAGGACTAAACATGGACCGGCCTCCTGCTGGTGCCAGAGTCAGGACTAAACACGGACCGGCCTCCTGCTGGTGCCAGAGTCAGGTCTAAACAGGGGCCGGCCTCCTGCTGGTGCCAGAGTCAGGACTAAACAGGGACCGGCCTCCTGCTGGTGCCAGAGTCAGACTAAACAATGACCGGCCTCCTGCTGGTGCCAGAGTCAGGACTAAACATGGACCGGCCTCCTGCTGGTGCCAGAGTCAGGTCTAACACAGGGGCCGGCCTCCTGCTGGTGCCAGAGTCAGGACTAAACAGGGACCGGCCTCCTGCTGGTGCCAGAGTCAGGACTAAACATGGACCGGCCTCCCCTGCTGGTGCCAGAGTCAGGACTAAACATGGACCGGCCTCCTGCTGTGCCAGAGTCAGGACTAAACATGGACCGGCCTCCTGCTGTGCCAGAGTCAGGACTAAACACTGGACCGGCCTCCTGCTGTGCCAGAGTCAGGACTAAACATGGACCGGCCTCCTGCTGGTGCCAGAGTCAGGACTAAAAACATGGACCGGCCTCCTGCTGGTGCCAGAGTCAGGACTAAACATGGACCGGCCTCCTCTGGTGCCAGAGTCAGGACTATAACATGGGGAGATCTGCGTTTCATTTTTATGCAGGCTAAAAACCTGGACCAGTTCCTGAGGATGTGAGACAGGTTCTTTGCACTCTTCTCTTTTAAGTCTTACATTATTTGACGCATAGTCTGAAAATGGCACTTTAAATGTCCTTAAATTAAGGTTTTGTGGTTTCTGTCGTTTCTTTGTGATTTTAATGGACTTTCTTCCTGTTTTGTGAAGCACCTTGAATTGCCTTGTGCACGAATTGTGCTCTACAAATAAAACTTGCCTTGAACCAGGACTGAACCAGGACTGAAACCAGGCGACTGAACCAGAACTGAACCAGGACTGAACCAGAGCTGAACCAGAACTGAACCAGGAACTGAACCAGACTGAACCAGACTGAACCAGAGCTAACCAGGACTGAACCAGGACTGAACCAGGATTATATAAAGCCATGTCTGATCTGTCTTTTGTTCCTGAGCCAAAGTACGAGAATCAGAACAGGGCGGGACTTCCTGTTCAAGATCAGGTCACAGGGGCTTCTGACCACACACAGGGAGGGGCTTCTGACACAAACAGGGAGGGGCTTCTGACACACAGGGAGGGCTTCTGACACACAGGGGCTTCTGACACAAGGGAGGGCTTTCTGACACACACAGGGGGGCATCTGACACAAAACAGGGGGGCATCTGACACACAGGGGGGGCATCTGACACACAAGGGGGCATCTGACACACGGGGGGGCATTCTGACACAAGGGAGGTCTAACACACACAGGTGGGATTGACACACAGGGGGGCTCTGACACACAGGGAGGGCATCTGACACACAGGGGGGCTTCTGACAAACACAGGGGGGCATCTGACAAACACAGGGGGTGTTCTGACACGACACAGGGGGGCATCTGACACAAACAGGGGGGTGCATCTGACACACAGGGGGGCATCTGACACCACAGGGGGGGCATCTGACACACGGGGGGGCATCTGACACACAGGGAGGTCTAACACACCACAGGGGGGCATCTGACACAACAGCGGGGGCTTCTGACACACAGGGAGGCTTCTGACACACACAGGGGGCATCTGACACACAGGGAGGGGCTCTGACACACAGGGGGGCATCTGACACACAGGGGCCACAGGCATCTGACACACACAGGGGGGGCATCTGACACACCACAGGGAGGGGCTTCTGACACACAGGGAGGGCATCTGAGCATCTGGGGGGCATCTGACACCACAGGGGGGCATCTGAGCATCTGGGGGGTTATTCAAATCTTTGAATAATCGAAACCACATTTCCAGTCATTTGTTGCACTTTTCTGATCCTTTTGGCCGTTATAATCGATTATTAAACAGTCGGATTGTTGTATATGATTCTCTAAACACATTCCTTTAAAGAGTCGCTTTGACTGGTGTCGTTTCACAACAGTGCAATAGTGTTGACTGTGAGACGAGGCTCATTGGCTTAGAACGAGACCACAATTAAACCCTCATTATAAAGTGCGAGTGAAGAACACGGTCACAGCCAATCAGACGTCAAACGTGGTCCCCCTGTAGACAGGAGTGTGGAAGGGCATCCGACACACAAGAGAGCTGCAGAGGTGCATTGTGGGAGCTGCTGTCTTCCTCAAGGCAGTGTTTTATGGTTGGTCACATGACTCTCAGATAAAAAGATGTTATGTAACTGACAAAGAAAAGACACTCAGAAACCTGGTTTAGACCTGTTTAGCCCTGGTTTAGACCTGGTTTAGCCCTGGTTAACGCTGGTTTAGACCTGGATTAATACTGTTTAGACCTGGTTAATACTGGTTTAGACCTGGTTTAACCTGGTTTAGCCCTGGTTATGACCCTGGTTTAGCCCTGGTTTACGCTGGTTTTAAGATCCTGAGATTAATACTGGTTTAGACGCTGTTTAGACCTGGTTTAGCCCTGGTTTAGACCTGGCTTTAGACCTGGTTTAGCCCTGGTTTAACGCTGGTTTAGACCTGCGATTATACTGGATTTAACCTGGTTTAATACTGGTTTAGACCTGGTTTAATACTGGTTTAACCTGGTTTAGACATGGTTTAATCCTGGTTTTAGACCTGGTTTAGTCCTGGTTTAACATGGTTTAGATCCTGGTTTAGACCTGGTTTGAATACTGGTTTTAACGCTGGTTTTAGACCTGGTTATTAATACTGGTTTGAGACCTGGTTTAATTACTGGTTTAGACCTGGTTTAACTGGTTTAATTCTGTGTTAGACCTGGTTTACGCTGGTTTAGACATGGTTTAATCCTGTACGTTTAGACCTGGTTTAGTCCTTTGTTTTAGACATGATTTAATCCTGGTTTAAGACCTGGTTTAATATCTGGTTAGACCCTGTTTAGACCTGTTTAATCCTTTGCGTTTGACCTGGTTTAGCCTGGTTTAACTGGTTTTAGACCTGGTTTAATCCTGGTTTAGATCTGTTTAGCCTGGTTTACACCTGGTTTACAATCGGTTTAATACTGGTTTAGACCTGGATTTAGCCTGGTTTAGACCTTGTTTAAAACCCTGTTTAGACCTGTTGTTTAGACCGTGGCGTTTTACACCTGGTTTAGCCTGGTTTAATAACTGGTTTAGATGTCGGGTTTATTACATGGTTTTAGACCTGCGTTTAGACCTGTTTTAATCCCTGGTTTTTAGACCTGGTTTAGCCTGGTTTAATACTGGTTTAGACCTGGTTTAGACCTGCTTTTAATCCTTGGTTTAGACTTGTTTAATCCTGTTTAGACCTGGTTTTTACATCGGGTTTATACTGGTTTAGACCTGGTTTAGACCTGGTTTAATCCTGGTTTAGACCTGGTTTAGCCTGGTTTACACCTGGTTTAGCCTGGTTTATACCCCTGGTTTAGACACTGGTTTAGCCTGGTTTAGACCTGGTTTAGCCTGGTTTAGCCCTGGTTTACCTGGTAGCCTGGTTTAGCCTGGTTTAGCCTGGTTAGACCTGGTTTAGCCTGGTTTACCTGGTACCTGGTTTAGCCTGGTTTAGCACCTGGTTTAGCCTTGGTTTAGCTCTGGTTACACCTGTTTAGCCTGCGTAGACCTGGTTTAGCTGGTTTACTGGTTTACCTGGTTTACCTGGTTTAGCCTGGTTTAGCCTGGTTTAGACCTGGTTTAGCCTGGTTTAGCCTGGTTTAGACCTGGTTTAGCCTGGTTTACACCTGGTTTAGCCTGGTTTACACCTGGTTTAATACTGGACTCACATGGCATGTACTTTCGTACTGAACGACTGAACCATCGTCTCCAAAACCTTTATTAACATTGTGTATTCTGAGATTATGAATGTATTAATGAAGTGACAGACGCATCACAACTGCAGTACTTGTAGTATTAGTAGTACTTGTAGCTTTAGTAGTACTTGCAGTATTAGTAGTACTTGTAGTATTAGTAGTACTTGCAGTATTAGTAGTACTTGTAGCTTTAGTAGTACTTGTAGTTTTAGTAGTACTTGTAGTTTTAGTAGTACTTGTAGTATTAGTAGTACTTGCAGTATTAAGTTTTAGTAGTACTTGTAGTATTAGTAGTACTTGCAGTATTAGTAGTACTTGCAGTATTAGTAGTACTTGTAGCTTTAGTAGTACTTGTAGTTTTAGTAGTACTTGTAGTTTTAGTAGTACTTGCAGTATTAGTAGTACTTGCAGTATTAAGTTTTAGTAGTACTTGTAGTATTAGTAGTACTTGTAGTTTTAGTAGTACTTGTAGTATTAGTAGTAGTACTTGTAACTTTAGTAGTACTTGTAGCTTTAGTAGTACTTGTAGTTTTAGTAGTACTTGTAGTTTTAGTAATACTTGTAGTATTAGTAGTAGTACTTGTACTCACTGTTTCTCGGCGCTCGGAGTTTGGACAGCAGCTTCTGTGTCTGGCTCAGGTCGCCGGTCTTCACGGCCTGGAGGAGGTCCTGCTCCTTCCCCATGGTCCTCCTCCAGACCCGGACTGGACCCCGGGACTAGACCAGGACTGGATCAGGTTTGGACCAGAGACTGATCCAAACCAAAACCAGAAACCGGACTAAAAAGTGGTCTTGAGTCTGGACTACAGCGGGTCAGTGGACAAGTCCATTCTGCCTCCAGGGCCAGGACCAGGACCAGGGCCAGGACCAGGACCAGGACCAGGACCAGAACCAAGACCAGCACCAGGACCAGCACCAGGACCAGGACCAGCACCAGCACCAATCGGCTGGGTCAGGTTCAGACGCAGCTGTCAGAAGAATAGAAAACATTTCAATAGAAACATAATCCAAACCCGAGCATAACTCATGTTTTCAATCTAAATCCTCCTGAATTATACTTTTTAATCCTGACGTCGATCTGAGAGATTCACAAAAAAACGTTTAGTAAGTCCCAGTCTGTCTGTGAGGGGCGTGGCTAAAGCTAGCGTGCACAGGAACAGTTTTGCCTCATTTCTTTGCCTTCTGTGCAAAGTCTCGGCGCCGCGTTTGACCCGCTCTTCATGGACCGCTTTGGCTCTGGACCATGTCAGAACCATCATGACCTGGAAACATCGGATTGTGGCTCTTGACAAAGCGAGTGCCGCGCGGCGATAAACAGGAAACAGCTGTTGCTAACGTGCTGTGCTAGCTTTGTGTTGCTAAGGCTCGACACATAAGTTAGCGTCAGTGGAAAGACGACGCTTTAGCTCAAGATCAAGTCGGAGTTCGGAGAAGAACGAAGACGTGACACACTTCGAGGCCGGAGCCTGAAGTGAAGCGGCACAAATCCGGTCTCAGCGCGGACGAGGAGGACGTTTCTTTGTGGATCGTTTAATCAAGGAATGAAATAGACTTTAAATTATTGATTGAGTGATTTTGCCACATCATCCATTTGGCCCCGAGGTATTGATCACCATTTAATCCAAACGACATCACGTCTTTATTATGAAAACTCCCAAACACTTTGCATTGTATTCATTGTGTTTTTGTTTATATTTAAAGTATTTTATTCTATTCAAAGTGTTCAGTCTTGTGTGTTTTGTGTTTTTCTGCTTCTCATTCTGTAATTTTTGTTTAAATGTTCCATTAAAAAAAATAATAATAATAATAATAATAAAAAAATATAATAATAATAATAATAATAATAATAATAATAATAATAATAAAAATAAGTCAAATGAATTCACCAAAAGAGTCAAACAGTGGAAAAGAAGGTAAGTGTTTTAGTCAAATGTCTGACCTCTGCTGCACTTTTACATTCAAGATCTAGTTTTTTAATTAGTATTTTAATTAGATTAAATACATTTTAAAAAATTAATTAAATAAATAAGAGGGAGATTTCGTTTTGAACACTTCGTGCAAAATATCTCATTGTGTTTTACTTATTATTGTTGCGTGTGAATCGCTATGGCAACAGTTTCTCATCTCTGAAACTCAAGGATTCAAATAAACAATTTAAAAGCAAAAAGAAGTGATCAGAATCAGGAGTTTATTTCCATTGTCGATGAACAAACTTCACAAACAGGAACTTTAAGGTGCAACACAAAACACTGAGCAATAATAAAACAACATATATGAAACCAAAAGGGCATGAATTAAGAAACTATTTAAAATTACTATAAAAAAAACAAGTATAAAAAAAACAAATATAAAAACAGAAACGGCCAGAGAAAGCTGAACATGAAGATGTTTACGTTTATAATCCAATAAAATGATATAGAAAATAATATAACATAATATAAAGGGTTTAGTCCTGGTTTAGCCCTGGTTTAGTCCTGGTTTAGCCCTGGTTTAGCCCTGGTTTAGCCCTGGTTTAGCCCTGGTTTAGCCCTGGTTTAGCCCTGTTTTATCCTGGTTTAGCCCGGATCTGATCCTGGTTTAGTCCTGGTTTAGTCCGGTTTAGTCCTGGTTAGTCCTGTTTAGCCTGGTTTAGCCTGGTTTAGCCCTGGTTTACCTGGTTTATCCTGGTTTAGTCCTGGTTTAGCCTGGTTTGATCCTGGTTTAGTCCTGGTTACCGTTTAGTCCGCTTCATCCTCTTACATAACCTTTGTAGTTCATCAGTTGTGTTTGTGCCTCAATAACAGGACTCAACCAGACTAAACCAGACAAACCAGACTAAACCGAGACTAAACCAGGACTACACCAGGACTAAACCAGGACTACCAGACCTACACCAGGACTAAACCAGGACTACACCACCAACCGACTAAACCAGGACAAAAAACACACCAGGATAAACCAGGACTACACAGAAGACACACCAGGACTAACCAGACTAACACCAGGACTACACCAGACTAAACCAGACTACACCAGACTACACCAGGACTTACACCAGGACTAACACCAGACTAGCGACCAGGACTAAAAACCAGGACTAAACCAGGACTAAACACAGGACTACACCAGAGGACTACACCAGACTACACCAAGACTACACCAGGACTGCACAGGACTAACCAGGACAAACCAGACTACACCAGGACATAAACCAGGACTACCACAGGACTAAACCAGGACTAAACCAGGACTACACCAGGACTACCCAGACTACACCAGGACTACACCAGGACTGCACCAGGACTAACAGACTAAACCAGGACCACAACCCAGACTACACCAGGACTACACCAGACTGCACCAAGACTAAACCAGGACTACACCAGACTACCACCAGGACTACACCAGGACTACACAGAACACCAAGACTAACCAGGACTAACCAGACTACACCAGGACTACACCAGGACTACACCGCGCACTACACCAAGATAACAGGACTACACCAGACTACACCAGGACTACACCAGGACTACTCCAGACTTACACCAAGACTAAACCAGGACTTACACCAGATACACCGAGGACTAAACCAGGACTAAACCAGACTACACCAGGTCTACACCAGGACTACCACCTAGGACCTACTAACCGAGGACTACACACAGGACTACACCAGACTACACCGGATACACCAGGACTACACCAGGACTACACCAGGACTACACCAGGTCTAAACCAGGTCTAAACCAGGTCCAAACTTAGAGCTCTCTTATTATTCTCTAAATTTAGTCTCAAATTACGTGTTTTGAGTCCAAATGTTGTGAAGAATGTTCCGCCCGCAGCGGAGTCCGGCTTCAGTCCCGTTTGGAAAGAAACCCGGGACTTTGACACATGTTGGGACTATTTTAAAGACTTTATAACCCGCATTAAAGGCTTTTAAATGCTTAGTAACGTGTCAAATGTATTTACACCCGTGAAATTGGTGTTATAATCACTTTAGTGTCGAGTTCTGTCCAAATCCCACGGGAAGGCTCAACTTTCACTTGTGCAAAAACAAAGCCTTCGTCAAAAAAGCCACTATTCTCACATCTTTAGCGAACGAATGTGTCATAAATGAGTTATAATGCGAACACGTGGCGAACATTGAACACGTCATGGTAATACGCGTAATTCGGCGTGATTGATCCGCGTTAATAAGCTTCATAACGGTTGTAAATCACCGGGAGAGTGTGTGAGAACGCCCACACCTACGGACCCTTTCCCGAAGAACAAACGGCGCATTTCACGGGATTTCACCGCGATTTACGGCACCGTTTTTTACCTTTTCTGCAGGTGTCGCACAAAACACTGCGTCAAGTTTCGTTTTTAACATCGTTTTAGAGCTTTTCCTGCAGAGAAAGTCGTGGAAATGAGGTTCAACGCGAGTCAGACTTTTGCGAGAACTTCACCAACGTTTAGATGCCAAAAGTGCGTTCTTTACACGCAAAAGGTGCTGAAATAAGTGTGAAAAGTGATAAAAGTTACCTTAGTTTGAGTCAAATCTGTGTTGACGCTTGAAATGTGACTTGAAGCGTCTGTTTGTGGAGAAGAGGAGCAAAGTGTCCCGTGAAACCCGTTATAACGTCTTAAATCCGAACAGAACAACCTGGTAAACGTGTTATAAACGTGTCATAAACGTGTTATAACAGGTTTATAACAGGTTTATGACAGGTTTGTGAAGGGTTTGTAAGAGTGTCGTGGATCCCCGCAGAGGCAGCGGGAGGAGCTCGTTTGTTTCCCGGAGCTGTTCCCGTTGGAGAGTCCGGAGTGCGGAGCGGCGGAGCGGCGGAGCGCACGGGGAAACGCGCGGGGGCTCCGGGGCCCCGGGCTTCACAATAAAGCAGGAAATGAGGCTCTTTCAGAATAAGCACTTACTCACAAACATCACAGCGAGTCCACTGCTTTCATGAAGGCCTTTTCCTACAACGGAGACGAAAACGGGCCTCAGTTCAAACGTTTCTGTTTCTGAGCATTTGGAGTCAAACAAAAGCCAATGTGAAGCTGAGACTCTGTCGTTTTGCCTCTGAGAAAAGAGTCTCAATCTCTGCTCAGAGGAACCGTTTCTTTGGTCAGAATGAGTCAGACTAAAGCTGACACTGGCACTGGTTTGGACAATTCCTCTTTGAAAGCTGAATTTCACTCAAAATGAGTTGTGGGACTTGTAATAAAGTCCATATAAAAGTCCGATTAAATTGTTTCGAAACCCAAAGTGAGTCTGATTCATCCCAGAATGTTTGAGTGAAAATAAGAGTCACATCTTGGGTCAGCGTGGGTCCGAGGGCCCAGCTCACGGCCACAGAAATGTTAAAGATTAGATTCAGATTAATATTAGATTACCATACATTACTTTGGGGGGAAAGTACGTTTACAGCTCAGAAACAAACGTCCTGAGTGGTTATAAAGCAGGCTCCCAGTGTTTGGGTTCATCTTTGTGACAGTTTTATGGCTTTCACACATTTAGAGCTCTGTCTGCTTTTAAACGACACTCGGACCAAGTTTAGTCTCATTCGTTTTAAACATGTTTCGTTATTTACGGCTTCATTTGATGACAAACGCTCATTTTTACAGTTTCTTCAGTTTTATTGTCTAAACTGACCTAAAGAAAGAGCCCTTGAAGTATCATCGCGGTATCGAAACTGGTATCGGGTTAAAGTGTAGTATCGAAATCGGGGTTGAAATATTAGTATCGAGTGTTAAAATGTTGTTGAGTTTATTTTGAAATGTAAAAAAAAACATGTCGTTTTCATCTTTTTAGTTTAACAATAAATGTTGGTGATTGCTTTGAGCATTTATTAAATCCATTTATTAAAGTCCACAAAAACATTTTTCTATTTATATATTTTCTCTCTGTATTTGTATTTATTTATTTATATTTATTTATATTTATTTATATTTATTTATATTTATTTATATTTATTTATATTTATTTATATTTATTTATATTTATTTATATTTATTTATATATTTTTTAATATTTATTTATATTCATCTATACTTATTGATAATTATTTATTTATATGTGTTGTATTTGTTTATAATTATTTATTTATATTTATTTATTTATTTATATTTGTTTGTATTTGCTTATAATTATTTATTTATTTTGATTTACATTCATTCATTTTTATTTATTCATTATTCCTTTTAATTAATCTTTAGTTCGAGCTAAAATCTGTCATTCTTTATTTTCATGAGGCACAAAACAATCACACATTAAAAAGTAAACGTAAAAAAAATTCCTTTAAAAAAATCCGAAAAAATGGCCGAACGCTGTCACCTGCTGGACACGACATGTAAGTGCACTTCTGTGTCCGAGTCTGAGTTAAAAGTGTCTGAAGACTTTGATCCACTTTGTTGCAGTAAAACACATATTTAACACATATTTACATCACAGTGTGGGATTTATTATCTTCCATGTTGCACTTTATACATTTATACATTAGTTAAACAAGTGACAAATGTTTATATTTTACACTGAAATGAATGGATTAACAGTCTAATGTGTGACTCAGTTTGTGTTAATGAGTCGCTCCTTCACTAAATGTGTTCAATCTGAGTTTGTGTTTTGTGGCATTTGTTGTTGCGTTTGAGTGACTTTAATATGCACTGTCGCTTCTCTAAATAAATACAACTTATTAAAGGTTTTCTTAAAACAAAATCCAGCGGGGCAGCTGAACTGGATCACACTCAAATCAAGAATTAAAGTCTTTGAAACTGAGCTGGTGCTGGTGCTAACCACTCTGCCACTGAGCCGTGCAAGCCCGTCCCTGGTTTAGTCCTGGTCTGGACCTGCTTTAGATCTGGAGAAGACACAAATCTGCATAAAAAGTCCAACAATCTTTTAGATGAATTTATTTTTATTAAAAGAAAATCATTAAAATACAAATAAAAATATTCTGTTAATTTTTCTAAAAAATATACAAACTGAAAACACAAAATTCATTACTTTTTTACATTTGCTATTCAAAAAGATAAACTTACAATACCAGCTCGATACGATACTTTGATACTTTGATACTTGTGTGAATCATGAAACACAATCAGGGTTTTTAGACCTGTTTCTGTTTCAGTGTCAAACTAAACATTTTAGTTTCTATACAAAGTCTTATCTCAGTAGAACTGAGCTCATAAACAGCGCCATCGAGTGGACTCATGAGGAACTACACTCAGGAGAACAAAAAGTCAAACAATTAATAATAATCATTTATCATTTTCTTTGATACATCATTTTGGAGCCTTTAAAACGCTCAGAATGTTCAAAAGTCCAGAAGTGATGCAAAAACATGAAAAAAACATTTTCAATATTTTACTCTCTAAATACCAAAAAGCAAAACAATTTCTTTTACAAAGGATGCGGAAAAAAATAAAATTCTTATCTCAAAATTGTATTTGAGCTTGACAAAAGTATAATTAGTGGTAAAGTGTGTAATATATTTGTAGAGGGGGGAGCACCTCAGGGAACAGTACTTGCTCCAATGCTGTTTACAATCTACTACAACAGATTTCCAGCACAAAACTGGCCCCTGCTTTTTACACAAATGTTCAGACGATACTGCAGATGCCGGCCAAAGAGGAAGAGGAGGAGGAGGAGGACAAGGCCAGTGTCTCTCAGGATACGCTCAGGTGAGGTGTAAACGGGTGACAGAGGGAAGGATCCTGTCCAAGCGGGGCTCCATCATGGCCGACCCCTCGCACCCTCTGCGTGCTCTGGTCAACGGCAGCACATTCAGGCACCAAAGTGCTTCAGACGGTTGTTCCCGCTGCAGTTAGACAGAGGATGAATCAATTGGGTGTTCAGTCTATACATTTCTGTGAGTATTTGTCCAGTAAAATCCAGAGTTAAATGTGTTTAAAGAAGCTCTGATATCACATGTGTGTGCTTTTACTGCCACTAATCCATTTTAACGTTTGACATTTACGAGGTTTATTTGGACAGAAGGTTGGATCACTTTGGACTCAGAACCTGCTCCAGACCAGGTTCAGTTCTTGTGAGACTTTGTGCATGTTCTGAGCTTCAGTTTGGAGTTTTTGGCATCACGTCATTCCGGTCGTGCCTCACAGGTGTGGGCGGGGTCACAGGTGCGCAGGAGGCGGGGCCCCCCGGTGTGGACAGGGTCACAGAGAGTAGAGCTTGAGCTGCTCCTCCATCTCGCCCTCGCTCATCTCTTGACTCTCTCGGAGCATCATGAAAATGGCCGCCAGCTGCTCCTGTTGAACCCTGAGACAGAAAGAGGACATCAGAGACCCTACGAGAACCCCAGAGAACCCCAGAGAACACCAAAGAACGCCACAGAACACCAACCCCCCCAGGGGTCAGTCAGAAAGAGAGAGAGAAGACCAAAACGAGTTCCAACCAGGACTTGAAGAAGGAAAGACCCACGACCCGGGCTCAGGCTACACTCGCTGAGCTAAGAGAGGGAAAACAGAGACAAACCATACTTTATACTCTCCTGATAAATAATTCTGTGCCCATCTTTGGACGTGATTTTTGCTTTAAACCGCAACGTGCAAACTCAAGCAAAAGACTTTCTGCAACTTTTCAAGTCTGCAACAACATTTGGATCTAGGACACTCATCCAATCAGCGTCATCGGTGGATCAGTGCAACGGGCTTTTCGTTACCTGAGGAAACGCATCTCAAGCGGCCCTTCTCCTGGATCAGCTCCTGCTTCTGGTCGTATGAACGCACACGTATTTCACAGTTTGGCCGATAAGATCATCTTAGAATCAACATTAACTTTAACAAACAAGATGGATCTGGAACAATGGTTTCTGGCGTCTCCATCTGTGATCGACCCGTTTCATGTTCCATATTCAGAGTTTAACCACATTTTGTACAGTGTTCATTCATTTCCAGAAATGGGGGCAATGTCCCGGTTACATCTACATCTACGATCTATTAATGTTTTATCATTCATTTAGATATTTGATTATAGAATTGTTAAATGCCTAATAAAGGCTGGTGCCCCACATAAATCTGAGAATATGATAAACAAACATGTGTGTCATTATTTAATCGATATAAACTTTGAATGTCGCCCGCTTTAACAAGTGTGTGATCAGTGCGAGTGTGTCGTGAGTGTGTCGGGTGTGATCAGTGCGAGTGTGTCGGGTGTGATCAGTGCGAGTGTGTCGAGGTGTGATCAGTGCAAGTGTGCTGGTGTGATCAGGCGCAGTATGTGCGGTTGTACTCATGCGAAGTGTGCGGGATTGAATGTGAGCCAGTGGAGTGTGCGGGTGTGATCAGTGCGAGTGTGTCGCGTGTGATCATGCGAGGTGGGTGTGTCGTGGAGTTGGTCGGGTGGTGATAGTGCGAGTGTGTCGCTGGATCAGTGCGAGTGTGAGTGTTCGGGTGTGACTCAGTGGAGTGTGGTCGGTGTGATCATGCGAGTGTGTCGGGTGATGTCAGTGCGAAGTGTTCGGGTGTGACAGTGCGAGTGTTCGGGTGATCATGCGAGTGTGTTGGTGTGGGTGTGGATCAGTGCGAGTGTGTCGGGTTGTGATCAGTGCGAGTGTGTCGGGTGTGATCGTGCGAGAGTGTGGGTTGATCATTGCGAGAGTGTCGGGGTTGAATCAGTGCGAGTGTGTCGGCGTGGTCAGTTGCGAGTTGTGTCCGGGTGTGATCAGTGGGAGGTGTCGGGTTGTGATCATGTCGGTGTGACGAGTGTGACTGTCAGGTGTGAGTAGTGTCGGGTGTCAGTGGTGGGTTGAATCAGTGCGAGAGTGTCGGGTGTGATCAGTGCGAGTGTGTGGGTGTGATCAGTGCTGAGTGTGCGGGTGTGATCAGTGCGAGTGGTGCGGGTGTGATCAGTGCGAGTGTGTCGGGTGTGATCAGTGCGAGTGTGTGTGGTGATCAGTGCGAGTGTGTCGGGTGTGATCAGTGCTGAGTTGTGTCGGGTGTGATCAGTGCGAGTGTGTCGGGTGTGATCAGTGCGAGTGTGTCGGGTGTATCAGTGCGAGTGTGTCGGGTTGATCAGTGCGATGTGTCGTGAGTGTCGGGTGTGTCAGTGCGAGTGTGTCGGGGTGATCAGTGCGAGTGTGTCGGGTGTATCAGTCGAGTGTGCGGGTGTGATCAGTGCGAGTGTGTCGGGTGTGATCAGTGCGAGAGTGTCGGTGTTGATCAGTGCGAGAGTGTCGGGTGTGATCAGTGCGAGATCGTCGGGTTGATCAGGCGGTGTGTCGGGTGTGATCATCAGTGATGTCGGTGTGTCAGTGGTGTGTCGGGGTGTGACAGTTGTGACGGGTGTGTCAGTGTGAGTGTGTCGGGTGTGATCAGTGTGTCGGGTTGTGATCAGTGCGAGAGTGTCGGTGTGATCAGTGCGAGTGTGCGGGTGTGTCAGTGGATGTGTCGGGTGTGATCAGTGCGAGTGTGCGGTTGATCAGTGCGAGTGTTTCGGGTGTGATCAGTGCGAGTGTGTCGGGTTGATCAGTGCGAGTGTGTCGGGTGTGATCAGTGCGAGTGTGTGGGTGTGATGCAGTTGCGAGTGTGTCGGGTGTGTCAGTGTCGAGTGTGTCGGGTGTGCAGTGTCGAGTGTGTCGGGTGTGATCGTGCGAGCTGTGTCGGGTGTGATCAGTAGTCGGAGCGGGTGTGATCAGTGGGTGTGTCGTGGAGTGTGTCGGGTGTGATCAGTGCGAGTGTGTCGGTGTGATCCAGTGTGAGGTTTCGTGAGTGTGTCGGAGTGTGATCAGTGTGAGTGTGTCGTGCGAGTGTGTCGGTGTAATCAGTGTCGAGTGTGTCGGGTTGTCGTGCGAGTGTGAAGTGTGATGTCGGGTGTGATCAGTGCGAGTGTGTCGGGTGTGATCAGTGGAGTGTGTCGGTGTGATCAGTGCGAGTGTGTCGGGTGTGATCAGTGTGGTGTGTCGGGTGTGATCAGTGCGAGTGTGCGGTGTGATCAGTGCGAGTGTGTCGGTGTGATCAGTGCGAGTGTGTCGGGTCGGTGATCAGTGCGATAGTGTCGGTGTGATCGTGGGTGTGTCGGGTGTGATCAGTGTGAGTGTGTCGGGTGTGATTCAGTGCGAGTGTCGGGTGTGATCTGCGAGTGTGTCGGATGTTGTCAGCTGAGGTGTCGGTGTGATCAGTGCGAGTGTGTCGGGTGTGATCAGTGTCGAGTGTGTCGGGTGTGTCGTGCGAAGTGTTCGTGATCGTGCGAGTGTGTCGGGTTTGATCAGTGCGAGTGATTCGGCTGTGATCAGTGCTGAGTGTGTCGGGTGTGATCATGCGAGTGTGCCGGTGTGATCAGTAGGAGGTGTCGGGTGTGATCAGTGCGAGTGGTCGGGTATCATGCGAGGTGTGTGGTGTGATCAGTGCGGTGTGTCGGGTGTGACAGTTCAGTCGGAGTGTGTCGGGTTGATCAGTGCGAGTGTGTCGGGTGTGATCAGTTGCGAGTCGTGTCGGCTGTGATCAGTGCGAGTGTGGTCGGGTGGATCAGTCGAGCAGTGTCGGGTGTGATCATGTGCGAGTGTGTCGGTTGTGATCATGTGCGAGTGTGTCGCGGTGTGATCAGTGCAGTGTGTCGGGTGTGATCAGTGCGAGGTTCGTGAGTGGTCGGGTGATCAGTGCGAGTGTGTCGGGTGTGATTCAGTGCGAGTGTGGGTGTGATCGTGGAGTGTGTCGGGTGTGATCAGTCGAGATGTGTCGGTGTGAGCCTTCAGTGCGGGTGTCGGGTTGTGCATCAGTCTAGAGTGTCGGGTTGATAGCGAGTTTTGTAGTGTGCACAGTTGATCAGTGTGTCGGGTGTATCAGTTGCGATCCATATTGTCGGGTGAGTATAGTTGCTGAGTGGTTGTCAGGTTGGTGTGATCAGGTGTATCATGTGTCGGGTAGTCAGTGTGCATCGGTGTACAGTGAGTGTGTCCGGGTGATACCATGGGTGTGCCGGTGGTTGCGAGATGTGTCGAGTGTGATCAGTCGAGTGTTCGGGTGTATACAGTGCAGTGTGTCGGTGTGATCAGTTGGTGTGTCGGTGATGATCAGTGCGAGTGTGGTCGGGTGTGATCGTGTGCTGACGGGCATGTGATCAGCGAGGTGTCGAGTGTGTATCGTGAGTGATGCGGGTGTGATCAGTGCGAGTGTGTCGGGGTGTGATCAGTGTGATGGTCGGGTGTGTGATTTCACTGTCGAGTGTTCGGTGTGATCAGTGTGATTGTCGTGATCGTGTGAGTGTGTCGGGTATGATCAGTGTGGAGTGTGCGGGTGTTGATCAGTAGTGAGTGTGCGGAGTTGATCAGTGTGTCGGTTGTGATCAGTCGCAGTGTTGTCGGGTGGATCAGTGGAGTGTGTCGGGTTGATCAGTGCGAGTTGTGTCGGGTGTGATCAGTGCGAGTGTGTGGGTGTGATCTAGTGTGAGTGTGTCGGGTGTGATCAGTGCGAGTGTGTCGGGTGTGATCAGTGTGAGTGTGTCGGGTGTGATCAGTGCGAGTGTGTCGGGTGTGATCAGTGTGAGTGTGTCGGGTGTGATCAGTGTGAGTGTGTCGGGTGTGATCAGCGCGATCAGTGGCTGTATGTCCACAAAGATGTAAATAAATTAAATCGAGTAAAATATTTGTACTTTGAATCTGTGATGGAAAGTAACTCAAAACCGGAAAAGAGAGTAACTGCATCTGAACACAGTTACTTTTCTAAAATCATGATTTGATCATGAAATTTACACTTGGAGCTGCACAGAATTAGGAAGAAACACCAACACCACAGCTTTAAAGTGTGTGTGGTTTTTACTTCCTTTTAAACAAGTGCAGAATAAACGGTGAAACAAAAACACAAAGCAAATTTAATCCTCATGTTTTCACGCTACGTTAAAGCAGCTCCTACACACACCAAGACTAATGTCCCTTTAGAAAAATATCACTCAAGTAAAAAAGTATTTGTGTAAAGTACATCTGAAGTCAGAGAAACTGTGACGTGACTGTAATTAAAAAGACAAAATATGAAATAAAGCAACAAATCTGGTGTTTTAAAAGGACGGGCACAAAACTGAGACAAACTAAATCAGATCTGAAGAAACACAAATGTTCAGATCATTTCATTTTGTCGACATGAAGCTTTGGTCACGTGTAGATTTACTCACAGAGACAAGAGAATTCAAAAGTTGTGCACGTTCTGGAGTCTTGGTTTAATTTAAAGGTCATATTTCAGTCTTTTTCCAATTTCATCAGAATTTCATGTTTAAATTCTGAATTTGAACTCTGAAAAAACACTGATCACTGATTTGACACTGATTAATGTCTGTTGTTCCCGCTCCGGTTTTGTTCCGTTTATTGTTTATTTTTATGTTTTTCTTCTTTTTTTCATTGTTCTTTAAAAAATGGAAATAAATACATCTTAATTTAAAAAAAAGAAAGAAAAGAAAAATTCACCTTTTACAGATTCAGCGCACAGATTTTCAAAAGGTGGATTTTTCATTTGGAATTTTTAAACCCAAAAATTAAAATTAAAATTAAAATTAAAATTAAAATTAAAATTAAAATTAAAATTATAAATCACAATGATATAAATTACACTCAAAAATCTTCTAAAATACAGTTCAAGAAATTCACCCGTGAAAATTCAAAATCGGATGAAACAAATGATCTTCCACAAAGGAAAGAAACGGGAGTCAGATTTGGACAAACGTCTTTATTTGTCTCGACGTGAACTCTCTCTCGCCGTAAACACAAACTCAAAGCCGATCCGAGCTTCACGTCTCACGCTGACGTCACACCACAAAAAAATAACACAATCAAGGTCAATTAAAAGGAAAAATCACTTGAAATGAAAAAAAAAACAAAAAAAGTTTTGAAACGTTTTGTGAACGTGGCCTTATTTGAACAAAGTTTGTGCAGATTTAAAATGTACAATTCTGACAAACCACAAAAGTAAAATGTGGTTTGTGACGTTGGAGAAAACGGTTAAAGCAAAGCAAAGTTTCATGCACAAAAATAATACAAAAAACGACACGACTTCATAAATGATTAAATAATTGACAGATTTGTGAGTCACAAGCAAAAACCGAAAACAAAAGCAGCTGCTTTGTCCGGGTTTATTATTGCGTTATTAATGACTGAGCCTTTTCCCGTCATTCACTCCAAATGTGTCCTGGATTAAACCTGGGATTAAACCTGGGATTAAACCTGGGATTAAACCTGGGATTAAACCTGGGATTAAATCTAGGATTAAACCTGGGATTAAACCTGGGATTAAACCTGGGATTAAACCTGGGATTAAATCTGGGATTAAATCTGGGATTAAACATGGGATTAAATATGGGATTAAACCCGGAACAAACCTGTGATTAAACCTGGACTAAACCTAGACTAAACCTGGACTAAACCTGGGATTGAACCTGGTCTAAACATGGGATTAAATTTGGACTAAACCTGGTTTAAACCTGGGACAAAACCTGGGATTAAACCTGGGATTAAACCTGAAACAAAACCTGGATCTGAAGACAGGAAAAAACTTGATTTACTTAAATAAATATTTATCTTTTGAAACTTTTTGTACTTTTTGTTGTAGAATAAGATTGGAGAAGTATTTGAGCTGTCGAAAGTCGAATAAGATATAACAGATATAAAATAAGTACTTAGTGTTTAGTTCTGTCATTTCTTTAACGCGGCTCATGTTTTGAACAACACTGAACATTGGAAATCTTCACTTTTTGTGTCAGTGACAGAAAGTAGTTTCAATATTATCGTTTTTCTGTAGCAAAATGTCACACTTGAAAATGTGCCGCAGTGCCACAGCCGCTGCTCCAGCTCCAGCTCCAGCTTCAGCTCCAGCTTCAGCTCCAGCTTCAGCTCCAGCTTCAGCTTCAGCTTCAGCTCCAGCTCCAGCTTCAGCTCCAGCTTCAGCTCCAGCTTCACTCAGGCCTGGAACACAGAGAGAAAACATCACATTTCATTTGACAGCTCAAACATCTTAATACATGAGTAAAACATGACAATACTAACGTGTGAATGAACATATTAGATCATGTGTACTAGAGCTGCAACACTTCACCGATTAATCGACTAATTGTGTCTGTAATGGTAATGTGTGTCTGGACTAAACAGACTCGAGCAAAGACTGTGGCATTATTCCATTAAAATGTCAAAAAAGAATAAACTGTTTCTGATTTTCCTCAATAATACACTTTCTTCATAAGTATTCTCCATCTCGAAGGCTTCAGTTACATATTTACGCCTTTATTTGGTTTAAAATGTGGTAAAAAATAATCGTTTGACATTGAACACTAAAATAACTTAGTTGCAGCTCTAATATTTAATATTTATTGTAACAAAATGTTGAATGTTGACGAATAATAAATCAAAATTCATGAGCATAGATTAAAGAGTTATAGATGTGTTATAATTTAGTATTTCACTCACCATGCGCTGGATGGAGCAGCAGCAAATGTAGCAAACGTGGTAGGACTAGTAGTAGTAGTAGTAATATCAGCAGTATTCACAGCAGTAGTCACAGAAGTAGTCACAGCAGTAGTAGTCACAACAGTAGTCACAGCAGTAGTCACAGTAGTAGTAGTCACAGTAGTAGCCACAGCAGTAGTCACAGCAGTAGTAGTCACAGCAGTAGTCACAGTAGTAGTCACAGCAGTAGTAGTCACAGCAGTAGCCACAGCAGTAGTCACAGCAGTAGTAGTCACAGCAGTAGTAGTCACAGCAGTAGTCACAGCAGTAGTCAGCAGCAGTAGTCACGAGTGTAGTACATAGTAGTCACAGCAGTAGTAGTCAAGTACAGTAGTCAAGTAGTAGCCACAGCAGTAGTAGTCATAGGAGTAGTAGTCACAGCAGTAGTAGTCACAGCGTAGTAGTCACAGCAGTAGTAGTCACAGCAGTAGTTACACAGCAGTAGTCGCAAGCAGTAATCCGGTAGTCAGCAGCAGTAGTCGTCGGCAGCAGTCAAGTGTCGTACGCAGCAGTAGTCGTCGCAGCAGTAGTCGTCGCAGCAGGCAGTAGTCGCAGCAGTAGTAGTCACAGTAGTCGTCGGCAGCAGTAGTCGTCGCAGCAAGTAGTAGTCGCAGCAGTAGTCGTCACAGCAGTAGTCACAGCAAGCAGTAAGTCACAGCAGTAGTCGCAGCAGTAGTAGTCGCAGCAGTAGTCGCAGGGCGTAGTAGTCGCAGCAGTAGTTCGCAGCAGTAGTAGTTGCCAGCAGTAGTAGTCGCAGCAGTAAGTAGTCACAGCAGCAGTAGTCACAGCAGTAGTCGCAGCAGTAGTAAGTGCAGCAGTAGTAGTCGCAGCAGTAGTAGTGCGCAGTAGTCGTCACAGCAGTAGTCAAGTAGTAGTAGTCGCAGCAGTAGTATCGCAGCAGTAGTCACAGCAGTAGTCAACAGCAGCAGTAGTCACAGGTAGCAGTAGTCACAGCAAGCAGTCGGTACGTCACAGAGCAGTAGTGTCACAGCAGCAGTAGTCACGCCACAGCAGTAGTCACAGCAGTAGTAGTCACCAGCAGTCGCTCGCAGCAGTAGTAGTCGCAGCAGTAGTAGTCGCAGCAGTAGTAGTTCGCAGCAGTAGTAGTTTGGCAAGCTAGTAGTCGCAGCAGTAGTACGTCCGCAGCAGTAGTAGTCGCAGCAGTAGTAGTCACAGCAGTAGTCACAGCAGTAGTCACAGCAGTAGCACAGCAGTAGTAGTCACAGCACAGTAGTAGTCGCAGCAGTAGTAGTCGCAGCAGTAGTAGTCACAGCAGTTAGTCGCAGCGCAGTAGTAGTGCGCAGCAGTAGTAGTCGCAGCAGTAGTAGTCGCAGCAGTAGTAGTCGCAGCAGTAGTAGTCGCAGCAGTAGTAGTCGAGCAGTGTAGTCGCAGCAAGTAGTACACAGCAGTAGTCACAGCAGTAGTCACAGTAGTAGTAGTCGGAGCAGTAAGTAGTTCGCAGCAGTAGTAGTCACTAGCAGTAGTCACAGCAGTATAAGTCACAGCAGTAGTCAGCAGTAGTCGTCAGCAGCAGTAGTCACAGCAGTAGTCACAGCAGTAGTAGTCACAGCACTAGTAGTCACAGCACTATAGTTCACAGCAGTAGTGCACAGCAGCACAGTAGTCAACCAGCAGTAGTAGTCACAGTAGTAGTCACGCATAGTAGTCACAGAGTAGTCAAGCGTAGTCACATATGGCATAGTAGTCCACAGCAGTAGTAGTCACAGCAGTAGTCACAGCAGTAGTAGTCACAGCAGAGTAGTCACAGCAGTAGTCAGCTAGCCAGCAGTCACAGTAGCCCAATCACAGCAGTAGTCCACAGCAGTAGTAGTCACAGCAGTATAGTCACAAGCAGTAGTAGTATGCAACAGCAGTAGTTAGTCCAAGAGTAGTAGTCACAGCTCACAGTAGTAGTCACAGCAGTAGTCACAGCAGTAGTCACAGCAGTAGTCACAGCAGTAGTAGTCACAGCAGTAGTAGTCACAGCAGTAGTCACAGCAGCAGTAGTCACAGCAGTAGTAGTCACAGCAGTAGTAGTCACAGCAGTAGTAGTCACAGCAGTAGTAGTCACAGCAGTAGTCACAGCAGTCGCCTGATGCAGAAACAGGAGCCGAGGCCAGTGTTAGTTAGTGCAGTTAGTGGTTAGAAATGTTCAGGTTATTACTGCAGTGTCCAGCAGAGGGCGCTGTTACACGCAGTGTCCAGCAGAGGGCGCTGTTACACGCAGTGTCCAGCAGAGGGCGCTGTTACACGCTGTGTCCAGCAGAGGGCACTGTGAGACTCATACCTCACAGTCCTGTAAATATTCATAAACAGTCTCAAAAGTCAGATTCTCATGTTCGTAAATGTTTCTTGTTGAGAACAACTAAACATTTCACTTCGTTATTTGATTTCAGATCTATTTATTCACATCTTCTTCCACATGTTCATGTCTTGTGACTTTGTGCTGTGAGTTCACCTTTTGTTCCACAAAGTGAGACGTGAACCACAAACAGGACCGTTACAGGGCGCTGCATTGTGTTGTTATTTTACAGAACAATAATTTGACTTTATGTGGCTCTGAATCTGGAGCAGCTCTTTGTTCTGTGACCCACAGCCCCCAGCTCTGACCTGGACTAGACCAGGACTAGACCAGGACCAGGACTACACCACAGGACCAAAAAGCCTTTGGTTAGAGGACTTTATACTACTTTCTTTGATTATATTTTATAATCAGTACTCAGCTCTTTCAGCTGTGACCTTTTGGAATCAGTTAAATGTTATATGATAAATGTGATATTAAATGATGATCATAAATTAATGTTAGTAAAGTTTCTTACCACAAAGTGTCACAGAGACGTGAGCTCTGACGTGAGCTCAAACCTGCAACACAACGGCACTGAGACGTAAGAGACAGAGACCAGAGGGACAGAGGCACAGAAGGACAGAGGGACAGAGACCAGAGGGACAGAGAGACCAGAGGGACAGAGACCAGAGGGACAGAGGCACAGAAGGACAGAGGGACAGAGAGACCAGAGGGACAGAGACCAGAGGGACAGAGAGACCAGAGGGACAGAGGGACAGAGACCAGAGGGACAGAGACAGAGACCAGAGGGACAGAGAGACCAGAGGGAGACAGAGAGACACAGATAGGGAACCACGAGAGACCAGAGGGACAGAGACCAGAGGGACAGAGACCAGAGGGACAGAGACCAGAGGGACAGAAGGACAGAGACACGAGGGGACAGAGACCAGAGGGACAGAGGGACAGAGGGCCAGAGGACAGAGGGACAGAGACCAGAGGGACAGAGAGACCAGAGGACAGAGACCAGAGGGACAGAGACCAGAGGGACAGAAGGACAGAGGGACAGAAGGACAGAGACCAGAGGGACAGAGACCAGAGGGACAGAGAGACCAGAGGACAGTAGGACCAGAGGGACCAGAGGACGAGACCAGAAGGACAAGAACAGAGACCAGAGGGACAGAGACAGAGGCCAGAGGAGACAGAGACAGAGACCAAGGGACAGAGGGACAGAAGGACAGAAGAGCAGACGGACAGAGAGATCGAGAGGGACAGAGAGACCAGAGGGATAGAGACCAGAGGACAGAGACCAGAGGGACAGAGACCAGGGACAGAGACCAGAGGACGAGAAGACCAGAGGGACAGAGGGACAGAGACCAAGAGGGACAGAGACCAGGGGGACAGAGACCAGAGGGACAGAGACCAGAGGGACAGAGACCAGAGGGACAAAAGACAGAGACCAGAGGGACAAAGACAGAGACCAGCAGGGACAGAGAGACCAGAGGGACAGAGAAGAGACCAGATGAGACATGGCAGGACCAAGGAGAGACAGCGGGACAGAGACAGAGACCAGAGGGACAGAGACCAGAGGGACAGAGACCAGAGGGACAGAGACCAGAGGGACAGAGACCAGAGGGACAGAGACCAACAAGTCAACAATGCACAGATTCCCTGGGTCTGAAATCCCCTTTTCAGTCCGTGTGGAACTTGTTTCTCTGGAGGTCACAGCTCTGTGTGAACTCTTCTGGAATAAGGTGAATCGCTACAACCAGAGTTCTCTATAAAAACACTAGATATTTTGTCCTGGAAGAACATTCTATTATCTGTTTGAATCCTTTGTGGATTTGATTGTAGACATAAATGAAAAGACATAATTCTGTGTAACCCAACCCACTCTGAGCCAAGTTCAAGCCCCTTTCACGAAGACGTCGCTCCATCAAATGCAAGACATCTCGTCCAATCTGTGACAAGCTTGAAGAATGCACTTTGAACTTTGATCTTCAAGTATATGTCTTTGTTTTATCAGCAACTTTCAGTGTCTAAATGTTTCTTGGTAGTTAGTGTTGGCTCTGTCCATTATTTGTTCATGTTGCTTTTCAGACGGAGAAGACGGCCAAAGACTGCTTTTGACGCTTACTTCTGAGTTTACGAGAGAGAATATTTTATTATAGGAGTAGACAGATTTCCCATCATGCTTTGGGCCATGCAGGTGTGTGTGGGGGCGGGGCTCATGCTATAGGCGGGGCTACAGCAGGCAGGGGGCGGGGCACTCACCTCTGCTCCTCCTCGATCTCTTCTTTGGTCAGCAGCGTCTCAAACTTATTCTTCTTCTTCCCCGGAGCAAACTTAACCTTCTCCTCGGCCTCTGCTACGTCTGCAACACAAGCCACAGCTAACGGTTTAAGAGAATCACGGCTAACGTTAGCAACTTTACAGCCAACGGTTTATTCAAGGGAATCACGGCTAACATTAGCAACTTTACAGCTAACGGTTTATTCAAGGGAATCACGGCTAACATTAGCAACATTACAGCTAACAGTTTATTTAAGAGAATCACGGCTAACGTTAGCAACTTTACAGCTAACGGTTTATTTAAGAGAATCACGGCTAACATTAGCAACTTTACAGCTAACGGTTTATTCAAGAAAATCACGGCAAATGTTAGCAACTTTACAGCTAACGGTTTATTTAAGAGAATCACGGCTAACATTAGCAACTTTACAGCTAACAGTTTATTTAAGAGCGGTTTATCCATAATCACGGCTAATGTTAGCAACTTTACAGCTAACAGTTTATTTAAGAGAATCACGGCAAATGTTAGCAACTTTACAGCCAACGGTTTATTTAAGAGAATCACGGCAAATGTTAGCAACTTTACAGCTAACGGTTTATTTAAGAGCGGTTTATCCATAATCACGGCTAATGTTAGCAACTTTACAGCTAACGGTTTATTTAAGAGCGGTTTATCCAAGTGGTTAGCAACTTTACGGCTAACGGTTTATTTAAGAGCGGTTTATCCATAATCACGGCTAATGTTAGCAATTTACAGCTAACGGTTTATTTAAGAGCGGTTTATCCATATTCACGGCTAACGTTAGCGACTTTACAACTAACGGTTTATTCAGATTATTTTATACATTGAGTAAAGCTGCAGTTGAACAGCAGCTCAGAGCTAAATTAAACTTTTGGAGTTTGTACCCAGTAAACAAGCTGCACGGAGGCCCATGACTGAGGCCAAGACTGTGTTGAGGCCGGGTTCTGTTGGTGTTGGTGGCTCTGTTGGTGGCTCTGTTGGTGGCTCTGTTGGTGGCTCTGTTGGTGGCTCTGTTGGTGGCTCTGTTGGTGGCTCTGTTGGTGTGCTGATTCTGTTGGCGCTGTGATAACGGCCCCTGACGGCTCGGCTCCATGTCTGGAGCTGCAGATAAGAGACGAGCGCAGGGGCCGAGGCGTGTTTGTGTTTGGGTCACTCGCATCAGACACAAACACTGGACAAGAGCCAAATTAGTTTAGTTTGGAAGAATATATTTTTAAAAGTAGTCTGGTGATTTGGAACTGATTAGTTATTTCCACAACAGACTGGAGAATAAAGAGAACAGCGAGTACCAAGAGAAATCCATCCAGCGGCAGGTCCAAGAGGGGCAGAACAGACCTTTGTCACACTCAGACTTCTGCGTTTTGATCCGGAGCGTCCACTTTAAGGCAGTGTCAAATATTGCTTTGTTTTATGGGATTGTTCCACTGCCAGAGACTGGTTTAGTCCCAGTTTAGTCTTGGATCAGTCCCGGTTAAGTCCTGGTTTAGTCTCGGATCAGTCCTGGTTTAGTGCTGGTTTAGTCTTGGATCAGTCCTGGTTCAGTATTGGTTTAGTCCTGGTTTAGTCTCAGTTTAGTTTCAGTCTCTTACAGTCGTGATTCGTACCGTTCTCTGGGATGGCTTCTGGTTCTTTCTTTGGCTCTTCGATAGGTTTCTCTGGTTCTGGGACCACCACAGGTTCTTCTGCTGGAATGGGCTCAGGCTCTGGTTCTAGAGCAGGTTCTGGTGCTGCCTCCACCACCGGCTCGGGCTCTGGTGTTGGTTCTGGTTTAGACTCTGGTACCTCTGGAGCAGGTTCTGATGCGGGCGCAGGCTCTGGTTCTGGTGTAGGTTCTGGTTCTTTCACTGGTTCTGGTGTAGGTTCTGGTTCTTTCACTGGTTCTGGTGTAGGTTCTGGTTCTTTCACAGGTTCTGGTGCAGGTTCTGGTTCTTTCACTGGTTCTGGTGCAGGTTCTGGTTCTTTCACTGGTTCTGGTGCAGGTTCTGGTGCAGGTTCAACGGCGGTGACTGGAGCAGGAGTTGGCTCTGGGATCACCTCTGGGACAGGTTCTGACACCACAGGCTCTGGTTCTGGAACTGGTTCTGGTACTACGGGTTCTGGTGTTGGTTCTGGTACCACAGGTTCTGGTACTGGTTCAGGCTGCAAACACAAGAAAAGGTATAAGTATAAGTATGAGCTCCACGAACATCACCGCAGCAGATCAACACCATCACAACACTAGACAAGCCTCACCTGGTGTTTCATGAGAGAAGAACACATATTGTATTGTAAAAGCAGCTTTTGGGGGGAAATGAGGGAGGAACGCATGTTGTTAGCATGTTAACGGGTTATTCAAGAGTTGTTTATTTACAATCACGGCTAATGTTAGCAACATTACAGCTAACGGTTTATTTACAAGGGGTTTGTTTACTTTTTATGTTTTTAATCAGTCTTGGCTCAGTCTGGCTGGCTCAGTCTTGGCTCAGTCTTGGCTCAGTCTTGGCTCAGTCTTGGCTCAGTCTTGGCTCAGTCTTGGCTCAGTCTTGGCTCAGTCTTGGCTCAGTCTTGGTAGTCCTTGCTCAGTCTTGGCTCAGTCTTGGCTCAGTCTTGGCTCAGTCTTGGCTCAGTCTCTCTGGCTCACTCTTGGCTCACTTCTTGGCTCACTCTTGGCTCAACTCTTGGCTCCTACTCTTGGCTCACTCTTGGCTCACTCTTGGCTCACTCTTGGCTCACTCTTGGCTCACTCTTGCTCACTCTTGCTCACTCTTGGCTCACTCTTGGCTCACTCTTGGCTCACTCTTGGCTCACTCTTGGCTCACTTCTTGGCTCACTCTTGGTACTCTTAGGCTCACTCTTGGCTCACTCTTGGCTCACTCTTGGCTCACTCTGCATCACTCACTTCCGCTCCAGTTCTATCTCTATAGGTTTTTCTAAAGTGAGCTGCAGGGTGACTGCAAATGCTTATTATGTAGCCTAATAAATATATTAAAATCATGCCACAAACCGACATAATCGATACGATAAATTGTACTTTTCTGTTAGATTTTACATTTTAATAAAAGTTAGTAATATCTTTTAGACAGAGCCAGCCCGCTGTTAAACCGGCATGATCACAGGGCCCATATAAGGTGTAGCGCTGTGAACTGTAGGAGTCATTGACAAAGATGAGCAGGAAATAGTTGACAGTGAAGCAGAGTATGCTCCGAGCATGAGCGAGAAGGAAGGGAGAAAAGAGAGGAGAGAAGAGAGAGGAGAGAGACTCGAAGAGGAGAGAAGGAGGAGAGAAGAGAGAAGGAGAAAGGAGAGAAGGAGAGAGGAGAGAAGGAAGGAGAGAAGAGAGGAGAGAAGAGAAGAGGAGAGAGGCTCGAAGAGAGAAGGAAGGAGAGAAGAGAGAAGGAGAGGGCGGGAAGGCGAGAAGGAAGGAGAGAAGGAAAGAGAGGAGAGAAGGAGAGAAGGAAGGAGAAAGGAGAAGGAAGGAGAGAGGAGAGAAGGAGAGAGGAGAGAAGGAGAGAAGGAGGAGAGAGGAGAGAAGGAGAGAAGAAAAGGAGAGAGGAGAGAAGAAAGGAGAGAGGAGAGAAGGAAAGAGAAGAGAGAAGGAGAGAGGAGAGAAGGGAGAGAAAAGAGAGAAGGGGAGAGGAGAGAAGGAAAGAAGAAGGGAGAGAGGAGAGAAGGAGAGAAGAAAGGAGAGAGAGAGAAGGAGAGACAGAGGGAGAGAGAGAGAGGAGAGAGGAGAGAAGGAGGAGCGGGAAGGCGAGAAAGAAGGAGAGAAAGAGAGAGAGAAGGAAGAAGAAAGGAGAGGGGAGAAAGGAGAGAAGAAGAGAGAGGAGAGAAGAGAGAAGGAAGGAGAGAGGAGAGAAAGGAGGAGAGAAGAGGAGGGGAGAAGAGAAGGAAGAGAGGAGAGAAGGAGAGAGAAGAAAGAGAGAGAAGGAAAGAAGGAAAGAGATGAGAGAAGGGTGAAGAGGAGAAAAGAGAGAAGGGGAGAGGAGAGAAGAGAGAAGAAAGGAGAGAGGAGAGAGGAAAGAAGAAAGGAGAGGGAGAAAGGAGAGAGGGAGAAGGAGAGAGGAGAGAAGGAGAGAAGGAAGAGAGAGGAGAGTAAGAGAGAAGGAGAGAAGGAAGGAGAGAGGAGAGAAGAAAGGAGAGAGAAGAAGGAAAGAGATGAGAGAGAGGAGAGAGGAGAGGAGGAGAAAAGGAGAGAGGAGAGAAGGAGAGAGAAAGGAGAGAGAAGAGAGAGAAGAAAAGTGAGAGGAGAGAAGGAAAGAGAGAAGAGAGAAGGAGAGAGGAGACGAAGGAGAGACAGAGAGAGAAGGTGAGGAGAGAAGGAAGGAGAGAGGAGAAGAAGGAAGGAGAGAAGAGAGGAGAGAGTGAAGGAGAGATGAGAGGAAGAAGGAAGGAGAGATGGAAGGAGAAAGGAGAGACTAAAGGGGAGAGAAGAGCAGGAAGATGGGACGGAAGGAGAGATGAAAGGGGAGACTGAAGGAGAGATGGAATATCCTCCATTACCATATAAACATTATTTAAATTTGATTTTTTGCAAAGATTCAGAATCAGAAAGGTTTTATTGATATTGTTTGTGTTTGAACTTTACAAGGAACTTGCTTCATCAAAATGGTGCAACAGCAACTTAAAACAATGAACAATGGTCCTGGTCTGGTCCTCGGTTCTGGGTCTGGTCTGGTTCCTGGTCCTGGGTCCTGGGTCCTGGGTCCTGGTCCTGGTCTGGGTCCTGGTTCTGGGTCCTGGTTCTGGGTCTTAGTTTGGGTTCTGGTTCAGGTGTGATTTCAAAGGTACTTTCCGGAGGCACAGGGACATTTCGTTCTCAGAGGACGGTCTATAGGGGACAGGGTGTAGACGTAGGAGGTATGTGGAGGGAACGCAGAGTCCAGGGTCTGTCCAAACATGTGCTGCGTTCAGGGACAGAGACAGAGTGGGACAGATGCACAGGAAACGCAGCCAGATCAGACATAAGAACACAAAACGTGCCAGCGTTTAAGTTTAAGTGTCAAAACTCTTAGTTTATGGTTTGTATCTCTTTCCTGGGCAAATCCACACGTGAAAACGAACACAAAGTCACAATAGCTTCAAAAAGTGGCGCCATAACTAAATTAACAAAGACAAAAAGAAACAAAAAGTTTGTTGGAGCAAATTCTAAACAACATTAAAGATCAATTAGGTTTTCTGTTTGGAGATTTCTTTCATGAACAGCAAATCTTCACATAACCATTTTGACACGGAACTAAAAGCTGGTGCAGCTGCATTTTCAGCGGGAGAGTTAGCGTTAGCCTCAGAGTTAACGTTAGCCTCAGAGTTAGCGTTAGCCTCCAGAGTTAGCGTTAGCCTCAGAGTTAGCGGTTAGCCTCAGAGTTAGCGTTAGCCTTAGAGTTAGCGTTCGCTCAGAGTTAGCGCTGTAATGTCATATTATCGCTGCCTAAACTAAATAAAATTCAAGCAAAAACGAATCATTATGAATTACAAATATTTTATCACTAAAACTAACTAAGTGTGCAGTTAGCATGCTAATTGTTTTACCGGCCCAGGGCTGGATCTATTAAAATATCGGGGTATTGCTAGTTTAAACCTGTCGTTTCTACGTGCGCATGACATGTTCCTGCGGACAGTGCGGCCATTCTCAATCACTTTCAATGCTGGCAGGAAAAAAAAAAGCGTCCAAAAAGGGCCAATTTATGCGTGCAGTGTGTTTAGGGCCTTAGTCTGGGCCAATGTGTTTATGTTTCACTGTGTGGCACTTGGACCCAGGCAAATCCATAGGCACTGTTTACTGTGGAGAGAAGTTCATCAAAGGAGGGGCGAGGGGTGTGTGTGTGTGTGGGTGTGTGTGTGTGTGTGTGTGTGTGTGTGCGTGCGTGCGTGTGCGTGTGCGTGGTGGTGGGCTCATGCCTGTAACTGAGCTCGGGAACATTGCACACACCAAGAACATACAGTAAATGTCACCCAGAGGATCAGGTGCAGAGGGGGAGGAGCTTGGGCGAGCATATGGGAGGGCCGTATCACGTCCTTCATTATACATTTGCTTCTGGAATAATATGAAATTTGTAATTTTCAGCAAAATCAGCAGACAGAGACTGTGGCTAATTACAAAAGCTAACGACGCTTTGACATAGTCGTCCCAAGATGCCTCTGCATCGGAGAGACACAAAGCCAGAGAATGAACTTTTTTCAGGTCATTTTAACACTATAAACAATGAACACAGGACAAATGAATAATGTTTTCACAAAGAAGGTTCCATACTCTCACTTTACTGTTCCAAATGTGTTTGGCTAAGCTAGCAGCAGGTAAAGGCCTGTGGAGCAAAGCACAGCGACATAAAGTCACTTTATGCCTTTTAATGATTTCAAGGCACTGCCAGGGCTTGTTTTACATGATTTTATCTCATATTGTATGGGTTAGTGTGTTTTTATTTATTTGTTAATGTTTGTGAATGTTTTATTGGCATTTTATTTGGGTATCCCGTGTTTGTTTGTGTAATCTGTGTTTGGTTTTTAACAGGTTACTCATGAAAAAGAGTTTTTCTCATTGGGTTTTCCCTGTATAAATGTGAAAACGCAGTTAAGACGACAAAATACACATTTACAATAGGAATAATGTATGTAAAATACCACAATTAAACAGACACAGCAGAAAAGCTTTCTTACCACTGATTTTAGTCCTTGTTATTCAATAATTATTATTTATGTTTTGTTGACAAGCTGATAAGTATAGTACATGTTAGTTACTACATAGTTACTTTATGTAGTTAATATGATGAAACTTGTGGCTATAAAAATCGTATTTATTAAAATTAAAACCAGGTCTGTTCAAACAAAATCCAAAATATGCTGAAAAGCGAGAGAAACATGGCAGCCCTGAAACGGGCCATAGAAATCAAAACTTGTGTAAACAACCTAGTTCAGATGAAAATCAAAGCAGTTTAACTTTTCTAAACAAGCCTTAAATTGGTTTAAATCCTAGCCTATGAAAATGGAGTAAAATCAGGGATAAAAAAATATAATCTGGGTCCGCCCCAAGGGTCAATTTTGGGCCCGCTACTTTTTCTGCTTATTATAAATTACTTGCCAGAAATCTGTCAAATGTATGCTGATTTATACACTTATTTATGTAGTAGCAGACGCCCGTAAACAGGCCTCAGAACTGTTAAACCGACTGTTTAGTGTTTAACTTTAAACTAGACTAAAACTGTATTCATGTGTTTCTCTGAAGAAAAAAACATTAAAAGTATCTGAAATTTGTTTTAGATTCTAAACTCAAATTTGATGCCCATATTAAGACAAAGACCATAAACACAAATCTAAACTGCTTTCGTATGATTCGATCGTGTATCTAACCAAGCTGCACAAGTATATACAGCAATCAATTTGATCTCACACATCATTTGTTATTGTCTCGGGGCCAATCCTTTAGTGTTACTGCATAAACAGACAATTACAGTATTTGATCAAAATCCAATGAATGGCATCACTGCCGCATTATTCAAAATATAAATTGATGACGTTTGATAATGTATTCATTATTCCTTTGTAAAAGCAACTTTTAAGTGTCTTAATGGTTTGCTCCTGGTGTAATGTGTGAACTGATACAAAAATATAATAACGAAGGTATGAGGACCAGAGCTGGACTAAGTGGGACCAGCAGAGTGAAAAGGCTCTGGGTCAGTCAGCGTTCTCGTGAAAGTTCACAGCTTAAGTCACAGTCGGACATCAGACTTTTCTCTACAAAACTGAAATGTTGACTTAAAGAAGACAACAGTGAGAACGTTCCACTGCCTTTGGCATGTTTAGTGGACACATATGCCTGGTTTCTATGACTTCTCATCTGTGTTTTGAATACTTTGTAGTTCTTTCTTTTACTAACCTCCTTTAAAAGCCTAACCAGGGACATTTCCATGACATCGATGACCTGCTTGGTGGCAATGTTTAATTGTACTGTCCCTGTCAAATGAATAAATAAATAAAAAATCAATCCTATTGTTTGCTGACTGCAGCTCCTCTCATCACTGCTGATGATAGGAC
The DNA here is from genome assembly GCA_015082035.1 of Chaenogobius annularis. Classification (NCBI taxonomy): domain Eukaryota; kingdom Metazoa; phylum Chordata; class Actinopteri; order Gobiiformes; family Gobiidae; genus Chaenogobius; species Chaenogobius annularis. The sequence goes on from BJKM01000551.1 coordinate 123,664, forward strand.
TGGCCTGTTCTGATCAGGGCGTCAAAGCGCTGCTTTAAACATCCAGTAACTGAACCTTAAAACCACTATTTCTGTGCTGTCGTGGCCGAGTGTAGGTCAGGAGAGTCAAATGCCCCCCCCTCCTATACCCCTGTGTGTCAGATGCCCTCCCCTCATATACAACAGTGCATGGTGTGTATATTTAAATATACAGCGGAGAAAGGAGAAGGTGTGGACAGAGGGAGGGGCAACGTGTACGAGTTCTGTGTGTGTAAGTGTGTGTGGTGTTAAGTGTTAGAGGTGTGTGTGTTAAATGTTGTACAGCGTGGTGGTGTGTGTTAAATGTGTACAGCGTGTGTGTTGTGTGTTAATGTGTACAGCGTGGTGTGTGTTGTGTTAAATGTGTACAGCGTGTGTGGTGTGTTAAATGTGTACAGCGTGGGTGTGTGTTTTAAGTGTACAGCTGTGGTGTGGTGTGTGTGTGTTGATGTGTACAGTGTGTGAGTGTGTGTGTGTTAAATGTGTACAGTGTGTGTGTGTGTAAGTTGTTGTAATGTACAGGTGTGTGTGGTGTTTAAATGTGTACAGCTGTGTGTGTGTGTTAAATGTTACAGTGTGTGTGTGTTTTAATGTGTACAGCGTGCGGTGTGTGTGTTAATGTGTAGTGTGTGTGTGTGTGTTTAATGTTACGCGTGGTGGGTGTTAAATGTGTACAGTGTGTGAGTGTGTGTGTGTTAAATATGTACAGTGTGTGTGTGTGTGTGTGGTTAATGTGTACAGTGTTGTGTGTGTGTTTAGGGGTGTGAAAGTGCAGAGGAGCAGCTGTGTCCATCTGTCCACACCGGGCGCGCCTTGTAAAGCGCTCGACATGCTCAGTGCTCCCCCACACCCGTACCACCCTACCACCTAATTCCCGAACACCCACCACCCTATCCACCCACACCCTACCACCTTACCCTAACTCACCCACCAACCCTACCACCCCACACCCTACCAACCCTAACCCTACCACCCACTACCCTACACCTTAACGACCTACACCACACCCTACCACTACCCTAACACCCAACCCTACCACCCTACCCCTGAACCCAACACCACACCCTACCCTTAACCCTAACACCCATACCTACCACCCTTACCCTACACCCTTACCCAACACACCTTAACCCTAACACCGACCCAACACCACACCCTAAACCTACCACCACACCCTACCACCTAACCCTAATCAACCCGACCCTAACACACCCACCCCTACACCCCACCACCACCTTACCCTAACACCATTCCCTACCACCCACCCTAAACACCTTACCCCTAACACCCGAACCCCTAACACCACACCCTACCTACCACCCTACACCCTACCACCCTAACCCTACACCCACACCCACCACCCAACCCTAACACCCACCTAACACCCACACCCTAACACCCACACCCTACCACCCACACCCTACACCTCAACCCTACCACCTTACCAAACACGCCGGACCCTACACGCTACCACCTTAACCCCACCACCTCACACCCCTACCAACCCTACCACCTTAAACCTACACCGAACCTACCACCACAACCCTACCACCTTACTGCCTACCACCCACCACCCCTACCACCCACACCCTAGCCACGCACCACACCCTACCACCCACAACCCTACCCCTAACCCCCCACCCAACACCCTACCACCCCCATGTTTGTTTGGGTTCATCCCTTTGACTTTTGCCCAAACCAAAATGCAAGTCAGAGGGACAAAAGCTGTGATTGGTCCACACACGGCTCTGTGGGAGACGGGCCAGAAGGATTCTCAAAAGCTTGTGAGCGCACAAATATCACGGGAATTCATCAGGTTATGTCACAATAATCTTATGCGTAAAGTCCTGTGTCTGACAACCATCAGGTCCTTGAGTGAATTAATGGGGAGACTTTCTGAGGCTGCAGTGAAAAAAGAACGTCACACTTGTCGTTCCAGCATTTACACAGATCTGAACCATAAACCATAAAACATCTGACCTCTGACAGTTAAGCCTGGTGTCCACTGCATGGTTTTTTCTCCTCATGTCACACTAAAAGACAAGGGAAGTTGAAGTCGTAAGAAGAACACAAGCACGGTCATTTGTTGGCCACGATTCAAGTCTGGATATCAAACTCTACGTTTTTACTGCGCTTGTGCGACAGATTGATCGTAGTACGCAGTGACAGGGGGCTCTAAGTTCTAAGTTCTAAGTTTCATCTATGTCTCTGTCTCACTGTGAGAGCTGCGAGCCATGATTTTGAGCCATTGACTGACCAAGCTAAAGAAGTAAAGAAGTAAAGAAGTAACAGAGAATCCTACCTGAGGATTCTGACCTGACTCCGCCCAGTTTTGAACTCGAGAAATTCAAGAATGTTGTGATGTCATGTCTATTATTTCATTCATTCATTAACCTTTAAATGCCATCACTGAGCGGCAGTAGCTCCGTCACCCTCTGATCTCACGGCCGGCCATTCAAATCCAACTGCCATTGTGTCCTTGGGCAAGACACTTAACACGCCTCGCTTCAGTTTCTACGCACACTGTGTGAATGTGTGTTTGTGTGTGTGTGTGTGTGTGTGAGTGGTTTCTTGATGTAAAGCGCTTTGAGAAAACGCTATATAAAAAAAGGCTTTTTTTGGGTCATGATTCTGATTTCTGGCCCAGTTGTAACTGGTGCTTTTGTAGACGACAGGAGAAGCGGTTCTGAAACTGGCACCGGCCCAGAACCACCATCTTGGTGGAAGACAAAGGGTCACCGGGGTCACCGGGTTCACCAGGGTCACCAGTCCTCCATGATCTGCTGTCAGAACCATGTGACACTCACAGAACCGGGACGAGCCCTTGTCATGACCACACGCACATTTGAGGGAGCAACGCTCCTTCAACAACTTGACACAACATTTGTCTGCTCTTCCTCTGTGAATCCAACACTGAGAAACAAACAGCTTCTGATCCACAGAAGACAAAAGGATTCTGTTTCTTTGTCCGGCTCCAGCAGAGAGAGAGAGAGGGCTCAGTCTGGCACAAGCGTCACTGTGATGTCACACGTTCTCAATTTTAAATGATTACACACAAAGTATTATGTAGTTATTTTTCACAAAATATACCAACGATTGATTGTGTGTAATCCCTCATTTGTCAAGCAGTGGCCAATGATAGAAAAGGTTTCAAAGGTTTCATCTGAATGTTTTTGAAACTGAGAAGTTCTGGCTTCATCCAGAAGTCATTTTCAATCTGAAGACACTGGCCTGAGAAGTGTCAAATCGATCTCATCAGAACTGCTCCTCAGGTCTGTGTTCCACTCCAGAACTCTGTAAATGCTGCAGGTTCAGGACACAAACAGACTTCAGCAGAAGCTCGTGATTCCGACAGAAAAATAGAGCAAGAAATGAATTATACAGTGACTGGCAAAAGTATTGGCACCTCTGGAACTTTTCCACATTTTGTCACGAACACAAACGGGTTAAGTGTCTTGCCCAAGGACACAACGGCAGTCTTCACCTGAGGGAGCAGTGATCGCACCACCAACCTGTGGGTCAGAGGATCTGGCCAGCACTGGAGAAGTGGTCTGAAGGAGGCGTTTGGTCACAGTTTGGTCATGCCTGGAGGAGCTCGTGTTCTGATCATTTCTGTTATTGATTCAACCACAGACAGACACTTAACAGGTGTGTCACAGTGTTGTGTGTGTCTGTGTCACATGGGGGAGTCAACATCCCACCCCCGCATCCCCCCCATCCGCCTCATCTGCTTCGCTGTGCTCGCTCTCTGTGGCACATGACACTGACAGGTGACACTTCAGGTAAAAATAAGAGCTTAAATATACTCCACAGGACGGTGCATGTTACAGCGCAAGCACATTCCACCGTCTAAAGACCCTGGACAGAGCATGGAATAAAGGGACTCCACCGTCTAAAGACCTGGACATGAGCAGGACTCACCGTCTAAAGACCACTGGACACATGAGCGGGACTCCACTAACGACCTTGGGACACATGAGCGGGACCATCCACCGTCTAAGACCCTGGCACTGAGCAGGACTCCACACGTCTAAAGACCCTGGATCACATGAGAGAGCCTCCACCGTCTAAAGAACTGGACCATGAGCGGGACTCCACCGTCTAAAGACCCTGGACACATGAGCGAGATCCCGTCAAACCTACATGACGTGCTCCACCGTCTAAAGACCCTGACACATGAGAGGACTCCACGTCTAAGACCTGGCGAGAGGCCCCACGAGACTGAGCAGGACTTCCACCGTCTAGAACCCTGGAATCATGAACGGGCTCCACCGTCTAAGAACCCTGGACACATGAGCAGGAGATCACTGGGATGAATCTCTGTAAACCTTCCAGCGTCTAAACGACCTTGGAACTGAGCAGGACTCTCACGTCTAAAGACCCTGGACAGTGAACCTACGTGCCTGACACGAGCACTCCCGATCTAAAGACCTGGGAAGGTGGAGGGGACACTGAGCGGCGACCTCCACGTTAAAGACCCTGGACACATGGCGGGACCGTCCACGTCTAAAGACCTGGACACATGAGCAGGACCTCCCCGTCTAAAGACCCTGGACACATGTGAGCGAGGAGCTCCACCGTCTAAAGACCTGGAACACGACTCCATGCCAAAGCCGGAAGATCGGCCTCCACCGTCTGAAAGACCCTGGACACCATGAGGCGGGACCTCCACCGTCTAAGACCTGGACACATGAGCGGGACTCCACCGTCTAAAGGACCTTGGACAATGAGGCGGGATCACCGTTAAAGCCTGACACATGAGCGACTCCCGTCTTAGACGCCTGGACACATGAGCGGGACTCCACCGTCTAAAGACCCTGGACACATGAGCGGGACCTCCACCGTCTAAAGACCCTGGACACATTGAGCGGGACTCCACCGTCTAAAGACCTTGGACACTGAGCGGGACCTCCACGTCTAAAAGACCCTGGCAACCATGAGCGGTACCTCCACGTCTAAAGACGCTGGGACACATGAGGCGGGACCTCCACCGTCTAACAGACCCTGGACACATGAGCGGGACCTCCACCGTCTAAAGACCCTGGACACATGAGCGAGGAACCTCCACCGTCTAAAGACCGTGGAACACATGACGCGGACCTCCACCGTCTAAAGACCCGCACATGGACCATGAGCGGGAGGCATCCACCGTCTAAAGACCCTGGACACATGAGCGGGACCTCCACCGTCTAAAGACCATGGACACATGACGGGACCTCCACCGTCTAAAGACCCTGGACACATGAGCGCGGACCTCCACCGTCTAAAGTCAAAGACCCTGGACACATGAGCGGGACTTCCACCGTCTAAAGACCCTTGGACACATGAGCGGACCTCCACCGTCTTAAAGACCCGTGGACACTATGACTGGACCATACACGTCTAAGACCCTGGACACATGAGCGGGACGCTCTACGCGTCAGACCTGGACACATGAGGGGACTCCCGTCTAAGCCCTGGACACATCTCTAGCGGACTCGTCTAAGACGACTGGCATGAGCTGGGACCTTCCACCGTCTAAGACCTGGAAACATGAGCGGACTTCCCGTTCTTAAAGACCCTGGCACATCGATGAGCGGGACCCACCGTCTAAAGACACCTGGACAACATGAGCGGGCCTGCATCACCGCTCTAAGAGCCCTGGAAGTCACATGACGGACCTTCCAACCGTCTAAAGACCTTGGACACATAGCGGGACCTCCACCCGTCTAAAGACCCTGCGACACATGAGCGGGACCTCCACCGTCAATGACACAGACTGGGACTCACGTACTGGACTGGACATAGAGAGACTCCACCGTCTAAAGACCCTGGACACAGTGATGACGGACCAGAGACCTGGGACACTGAGCGCTACGTTAAGCCCTGGACACATGAGCGGGACTCCACGTCTAAAGACCTGGAACACTATGGAGCGACTCCACGTCTAAGACGCGCTTGGACACAATGGGGGAAAAACCCTCCACACGTCTTAAAGGCCTTGGACACATGAGCGGGACCGCATCCACCGTCAAAGACCATGGAACATGAGCGGACCTCCCGTCTAAAGACCCTGGACAGATAGCGGGACCTTACGTCTTAAACGCGCTGGACATCATGAGCGGAACTCCACCGTCTAAGAACCTGGCACATGAGCGGGACATCCACGTCTAAAGACCTGGACACATATGAGCGGGACCTCCACGTCTAAAGAACCCTGGACACATGAGCAGGACCACCGTCTAAAGACCTGGACACTATGAGCAGGACTTCCACCGCGTTCAAAGACCCTGGGACAAACTGAGCAGGAGTCTAACCCACAACCTCCCTCTAAGACTGCTGGACACATCGAGCAGGACATCCACGTTAAAGACCCTGGGACACACATGAGCAGGAGTCTAACCCAACACACCTCCACGATCTAGATAGACCTGGACACGATTGAGCGGGACTCCACCGTCTAAGACCCTGGACACTGAGCAGGACTCCACGTCTAAAGACCCTGACACATGAGCAGGACCTCACCGTCTGAAGACCCTGGACAGCTGAGCTGACTACGAGGCCACTGGACCATAGCTAAGACGAGATCACATGCCCAGTCTCATCGCACAATGACCCTGGACATAGAGCAGGACTCCTCCACCGTTCAAAGACCATGACACAGAGCAGGACCTCACCTGTCTGAAGACCCTGGACCAATAGCAGGACCTCCCACCGTACTGAAGACCTGGAACATGACAGCCTCTCACCCGTAAAGACCCTTGGACTACATGAGCAGGACCTCCACCGTCTGCAGACTTTCAAACCGGTTTGAATAAACTTTGCTGCGCGGCGAGTTGTACATAAAATGCTAACACATGAATTAGCATTCCTTGTTGTTGTAGTTGCATACAAGCTATACGGACTAAGACGGCCGCTAAATGACACAGTTTTCACGCAACCGTTTGTGATCGGATTTTTGCAATGTTTGAAAAGGGAAAGTAGAAAGAGCGTCAGACCTTTTCATCTTCAGCGTCACGTGCTTTTTTTGTTTTTGTTTTTGTTTGTTTTTTAACAAAAGTTATTCAAGTTGTGTGTAAAATCAAACTTTGTACTTTTGCTGGCTCCAGAATAATCTTCACATACATTTGTCGAGTCCGATTTTGTTCTCAGCAGTGAAGTACCACATGTAGGTCGTCGGGTGTCTGCACGTGTGAGGCCGCGCGCTCGTGGTACAGGCTCGGACCCTATGCAGGGCCGAGGAGGGTCTCGTTACAGCTGGGCGTGGGGGGGGGTCAATTACCGACTTCTAACTGTCCAAAATGACCAGAAACACATAATGCAACTACGGCTGCGCAATATTGACCGGAATTAGAGTATTTATTAGAGTTTCTCGATATCGATATTCTGTCAATCCAACAGGAATGTGTCTTTGAACGTATTGTCTGAAGTTTAGTTATCGACAAATGTGAAATGTCTGCAAAATGAATCACAAAAGTGCAGAAATATCACTTTATATTCTTATTTGAAAGCTTTACAACGTCACTTTATTTTTTCATCTAATCTTTTCGTATAATTGTTTTTACTATAAACGATAAAGTCGATATTCAAATTTTGCATATCTTCAAAACATTCACGCTATTTACTACATTTCGATATATATTGCCTGACTTAAAATACACAATATACATAACCAGAAAAGAGGCTTCCACTGCTTCTATTTCAGGACGACAGCCATCAAATGTGACATGGCTATTATTACCACAATAATAAATCACTTTAGCTTTTGTTGGAATAATATTGTAATCTAGTCATCTTGCTTTATCCGCGTTTATATTATTATTATATTACTGAATTAAATTATAGCAAATTAACTAATGCAAGAGATTACGATAAAGTTGACAATTTCCCCTTTTTTACTTTCTAAAACCAAATAAATACAATACTTTATCATTTCCATATCAGAATAAACTAAACTTTTACTGTAAAACTTGATTAAGCCCATAAAACCTGGCTCGTACCTTGGCTTCCACCACGGGCTCGGCGGCTCTCACGGGCTCCGCTGGCCGAGGAGGAGGCTCGATCTTCGGCTCGGGCTGTGGCTCCGCGGGGGTCGCGGCTCCGAGGGCTCTGGAGGGCGGGACGTCATCTCCGTACCCCACTTTGGGCTTCTGCTTCTTGGCCGCAGAGCCTGACGACTCGTCGGACTTCTTTCCGAGCAGCGACGCGGCGAAGTACACGGCCACGACGGTGAAGAGCAGCGCGGGGATGAGCACGGCGGGGTCCAGCTCCATGACGGCGGGACACGGCGGGAGGCAGGCGGGGAACGGAGCGAGCGGCGCGGTGTGTGTGAGTGTGAAGCCCGCGGCCACAGTCTGAGCGCTGGAGCCTGGAGACGAGCATCTGCAGCTCTGCCCCGGTCCTCCCCCCCGGTCCTCCCCCCGGTCCTCCCCCGGTCCTCCCCCGCGTCCTCCCCCGGTTCCTCCCCCCGGTCCTCCCCCCCGGTCCTCCCCCCGGTCCTCCCCCCGGTCCTCCCCCCCGGTCTTCCCCCCCTGACTCACCCCGGGCCACCTGACGGAAGTCTCTTCAGAGTAAAAGCCGGGTCAGGAGCAGCTGTTCTGGGTCCATTCAAATGGATTTAGTCCTGGTCCTATTTTTGCTCCAGCCGCGTCACGTCACGTTTCTTAGTTTAAGTTATTTCTCGGTCTTTGTTTGTGTGTGTGTGTGTGTGTTATTTTGGAAATGTATGACAAAAGAAGACAGAGAAAAGACAGCAAAACAAAACAAGAGCAGAGAGCGCAGACCTGCACCAGAATAACAGACATCCAACAGCCACAAAACACTGAGGAAAAAAAGAAAGAGAAAAATCATGGCACACAAACCCCAAAGTAAAAGTCCCGTTTAGTCCACAGTCTGTCACATTTGTCACATCTTTTAATCTTAGTCCAGTCTTTGGTCGGTGCATTTTGTCTCATCCATTTTTTTGTTAGAGCTTTTTTGGCAGCTGCCAGGAGGATGTTCCAGAGTTAACTGCTGGTTGTGCCCATGGCAGGAGTTCTGAGGCCCAATTACAAAGTTCTGAAGTCCATTGGGACGGTGAGTTCATAAATTGTCTGTAAGACTTTATTGATCTCAGTCCAAAACCTCTGAGCAACAGGACAATCCCAAAGCACGGGACAGTGGTCTGGCCCAGAGGGGTTTTTCAAGCAGACTATTTCTGTATTTAACAACTCAAACAAGGACTGGTCAGGCTGAGGGTCAGCAGATCCAGTGTCAGGGCAGTTTGAGGTGTTAAGAGTCCTCAGGACAAAAGTGTCCCTCCTCTGTGTCCTGCAGCATTTTCTCTTTTCTTTTAATTGAATACTTTCATACAACAGAGGTCGATAACGTGACGTGAAACATATGGCAAAAAAACAGAAGGTGTTGGGACAGTGAATGTGAGTGATTTGAGTTTGAACAAGACCATTTAAAAAGGTGTTCTAAAGTTTTTTCAGTGAACATCCTGTCTTATCAAATTTAAAACATTTGTGAAGATCTTTGACTTTCAGTGGAATCTGTCTTTTCCAGCATTTAAGGCTGAATTGACTAAATGTTATTATAATCATGGAACAGTATGGATGTGGTTGGGAGGATGTAACGCTGGAACGAAACCATGGAATGTTGAACACATTTTATGATATTGAAATGAGCCCTTCTGGTCCAACAGTTCCCAGTCCGGTCCATTATAGCGGTTACAAACCCTCGTTAGCCCAAACGTGGATACTGACTTCCTGATGACCACAGGACTGACCCACGCGGAGTAAAGTTATGTGTGATATTTTGACAGAGCAAATGGAATCTTGGTGATCTCATCTCAAAGTCGCACTGTAAGAAAAAATGATCAAAAATAGCCCTGGGAATGTGAAAGCACGTGGAGTTTAAAGGAGCCAATCAGGACCTCAAAATCTAAGGCTTTTACACACCCATTTTTGTATTCTTGAACTTATTGGGATCTCTTTAAGTAGTGCGTTTGATTGATCCATAAAAACTGAAAAATGATTGAATCATCTTTTTAATGTTACCATGTGTAAATTAACTTTGACCTTCGGCTTTAGGTAAAATAACTAATTGTGAGATCTGTGAGCCAATGACAAAAAGACTTTCATGTCAACTATATCTCTATGGTAACCGCTCGGTTACACTGAAGTCGTTTCTGTTGGTGATGGCACAGGTCATTCTGTTGAAACTTTTCTTTTGGAAACTCCATCTCCATGGATACAGGGAAAACAAATATCAATCAATGAACTGCACGAACTGTACTTTTGTGTTTGGTCAGAATCCCTAAAACATAATGAACATTAGAGTTCTAAAGGTTTTGGCACAGAAGAAGTCCAGCCGGAGCTTCTCAGTAGAAAACTTTATTAACAGCAACACGTGTTGAGGCACTTGGAGGGACAGAAGGGACAGGAGAGACAGGAGAGACAGAGGGGACAGGAGAGACAGAGGGGACAGGAGGGACAGAGGGGACAGGAGAGACAGAGGGGACAGGAGGGACAGAGGGGACAGGAGAGACAGGAGAGACAGAGGGGACAGGAGGGACAGAGGGACAGGAGGGACAGAAGGGACAGGAGAGACAGAGGGGACAGGAGGGACAGAGGGACAGGAGGACAGGAGGGACAGGAGGGACAGGAGAGAACAGGAGGGGACAGGAGAGACAGAGGGACAGGAGACAGAAGGGACAGGAGGGACAGGAGGGACAGAAGTGACAGGAGGGACAGGAGGGACAGGAGGGACAGGACAGGTCTTTACAGTTTTGATCTGAGCAGCAGAATACATCTCTCCTTTTATGACACGAACTTATGAAAACGGTTCAGCTTAAGTTTGATTCAAACTCAGAAGGTGAAGACGTGTGTGATGTTTTGAACATGACGAGTTAGATTAGGTTTAACAAAGAAAATAAATCACTAAAACATTTCAGGCTTAAAAAGACCATTTGAAAGACTTTTTACATGATCTGGATTCTGTTCGTTTCCATTTGGAGCCAGGATAAGTGCGTAGTGTGGGCTCACTTCTGGAACAAACATTTAAAAACTAAAGAGGGACATGGACAGAACAAAAGAACACGTTTAAGGCTGAAAGAACCGATCCCATTCCCACTTTGACGACTTGGTACTTCCAAAACACCAGAGCCATTACATCATCAGGACTAGTTTTAGATTAAAAATGAATCAAAGAGTTATGGAGCAAGCAAGGAAGGAAGGAACGGCCATAAAAGGAGCTTGAACACAATGAAATACACTGAATAAATGAAGTTTGGCACGAGAGGACATTTAGGCACGGCAGCTTTACATTCGGTTTGAGCACAAAGACAGACTCGTGTACGAACAGCTCTAAACTCCAGACTTGGACAAGCGGTTGGTGAAGCGTTCAAATGAAACGAAGAGTTAAAGCAGTTTCAAAAGGCTGAACAAGTGATTCTTTGTATAAAATATCTCCCAGTGAGAAAACCTATGAATTTACCATCAGTCAAAGCTGTTTTCACATAAATGACAAAACATTCATACCTTCTTTTTCTTTTATCCATGAAAAAAGAAGGTCTTTTTCAGTTTCCTTTGAAGGATCTGATTGTATTTGAAGTTAGTCAAACATTGAACTTTGTCGTTTCTGTTACTCTGCATTATAGAGGGAAGATTTGACTGGGTTTGGAAGTATATTTACATTTTACTGGAGCTCCAACTCTTTCATTGGCTTTGTTAAACAAATGTAGGTCTTGAACTTCATTTGTTCGAGCTTTTCTTTTTCAGTGAACTTGAGTTTCTCTGTTAGGATCAACTCCGCCTGTGCTCACTCCTTCCTTCCTTGTCACAATGCGAACCTCTCGACTCGACTCTTCTGCTGTTGTTAAAACTAAATGCGAAAGAGTTGGTGTGTGTCCAGGTGTGTGTCCAGGTGTGTGTCCAGGGGCGGGTCCAGGGGCGGGTCCAGGGGCGTGTCCAGGGGCGTGTCCAGGGGCGTGTCCAGGGGCGAGTCCAGGGGTGCGTGTCCAGGGGCGTGTCCAGGGGCGTGTCCAGGTGCGAGTCCAGGTGCGTGTCCAGGTGCGAGTCCAGGTGCGTGTCCAGGTGCGTGTCCAGGACGTCATCGGGAGGAGCTGCGTTCCTTGCTCACGCAGTCGTCCTGGAGGCAGCTGTCTCCGTTGGCCGTGGAGCTGCAGGTTCGTCTCTTTTTCCTTCGGTGAGACGTGGACTCGTTCTCGGAGCCGGATCCGCCCTGAGGAAACACACCAGAACACACGATGACCACAGGCTGAGGAAACGTGCGCAAGTCTTCAGAGAAAAATTGATAATATTGCAATAGTGCGTGAATGTGTGTGTTCAAGGAACTCACGTCTGAATCGGAGTCTGAAGACGAGGAGGACGAAGACGAGTCGCTGGAGCTGTCAGAGGCGATTCCAGTCGACTCCTGAAGATCTACTCTGTCTGCCAGAGCTGCTAGGTCCGGACGCTCCTGTTTTAGGATCCTAAAAGAGACCAAGAACATGGACTTGAACAGGACTGAACAACGACTGGAACCAGGACTAAAGCAGGACTGAACCGGGGCCTGTCTAAGGCCCTAAACACACTTCACACCGCATCATTTACACACATAAGCTGCGCCGGAGCAGGACGAGCGCCACAAACGCCATACAACTGAAAGCACAGACTGACTGTCTTTCTGAACCTGGGCTCCTTCAAACGACGTCTCAGGATGGTAAGTGCACAAATACAACAGATGCATTTCTTCAAGCTGCACTGCCTGTCAAATAAGTCACCAACGAAAAAAGGGGCACACGCTGTAGTATTGTAAGGACCTTTATCTGTGTCATTGTTCCTCACGCGGATCTTCAGCGTGTCATTGTTCCTCACGCGGATCTTCAGCGTGTCATTGTTCCTCACGCGGATCTTCAGCGTGTCATTGTTCCTCACGCGGATCTTCAGCGTGTCATTGTTCCTCACGCGGCTCCTTCAGCGTGTCATTGTTCCTCACGCGGCTCTTCAGCGTGTCATTGTTCCTCACGCGGCTCTTCAGCGTGTCATTGTTCCTCATGCAGATCTTCAGCATGTCATTGTTCCTCACACAGATCTTGTCATGATGTTAGAGAGTGACCACTGCACAAAGCCTTCTCCAGCTCGTCCCAAACACTCTCACTGGAGTTCAGATCTGTAGTACATTAGTTTGTGTTTCTCCTCAGATGTTTTCTCTGCTCGATGCCAATGATTTGACCCTTTTAAAACACACTGACATCTCATCCATGACCACGGGATTCGTCTTTCCACATGGCTGTTTCAGAAAGAAAAGCCACTCGCTGCATCAGTCGGACTTAAAGACCGCGTTGCAGCCGAAAGATCATCACCTGCAGCAGTTCTCCAGCAGGAGGACACGACCTGCTGTATTTGCCTAGTTGAACTCAAAGCTGTGTACATTGACTGGGATAAACATCAGGCGCAGTAACAGTCCATGTTCTTACCTGTACCACTTGCGGGACAGTTTGGGTCGACCTCGGACGGTTTTGTGCCAAACGATGGGGAAGTTCGTGGTGCTGGCAAAGTTCTGCGTCACGGCGATCGTCGTGTCCAGATTCAAAACCACGTGCCACCAACCGCCTGAGGAAGACGAGAGACGTTTAGAGACACCCATGTAATCTAGTACTCCCCGAGTTGCCTTCTCAAATCAGTAACGTGGTCTCTCTCTCTACTCTGCGGCTGGGAATCAAACCTGGCGGTGAGGGGACTAGTGTCTAAACTTTCAAGTGCACGTCTTCGTTATAACCACTATTTTGTAGCTGAGGAGTAAATGTGGGGTAACAGCGACGTGGTGAGTGTGATTTCAATAACGTACAATTGAAAACAAGCGCGTTCTGTTGGTGTGCGTCGCTGCTCATTATTGTATGGTGTTGTATTGTGGTCATCGGTCAACATGAATAACACGTTACGTTTCAAAGTAACGCTGCCCGACGCAGTTCCGCTGTAGGACGTGTGCGTGTTTGATTTGGACGGCAGTGCAGTGGATTACGTCGCGGTGAAGGTTAATTCCTGGAGCGTCTGGGGTTAATGAGCTCAGACTTAAATCTGGGTCAGTGTCTGTCGTTCTCACGTCCAAAACAAGAGCTGCAGTCGACCGCTACTTTCGACAGTCCTACGGCTATTTCTACGCTGCACTTTTCTGTTGTTTTACTGGAGGATCTCATGTACCTGCAGATGAATCACAGACACACAGCTACAGGGGGTTTAGGCTCCTCCCACAAGACATTTTGTACAAAAACAGTTTCAGAGGGAGTTTTTCAAAGGTCTGTGCCATGTTTGTGACGCTTCTCTTTGTGTCTCAGACCAATCCAAGTTCTCACCGGGCACAAAGACGGTCTCTCCTGGCCTCTGCAGGATCTCCAGGGGTCTGAACTCAGGCGGCCATGTTGGCTCCTGCGTGCGAGGGTAGATGACGCTGAACCACGTGATGGCTTCGTCCTGCTGGTTTCCTCCGTCGTCGCGTGTCACTTTGATCAGCTCTCGGGGCGTGTGCGTCGGGAACAGGCACCAGCGTTTGTGTCCCTGCACCAGAGCGTTCCAGGCCGACGTCCCCAACGGATCGATGTGGATCCCAGTGCCAGAGCGAGCCGGACCCATCACGAACCACCTGAGGGAGAGAAACCAGAGTGAAGCAGTCTGGACCCATCACGAACCACCTGAGGGAGAGAAACCAGAGTGAAGCAGAGTCTGGACCCATCACGAACCACCTGAGGGAGAGAAACCAGAGTGAAGCAGAGTCTGGACCCATCACGAACCACCTGAGGGAGAGAAACCAGAGTGAAGCAGAGTCTGGACCCATCACGAACCACCTGAGGGAGAGAAACCAGAGTGAAGCAGAGTCTGGACCCATCATGAACCACCTGAGGGAGAGAAACCAGAGTGAAGCAGAGTCTGGACCCATCATGAACCACCTGAGGGAGAGAAACCAGAGTGAAGCAGAGTCTGGACCCATCATGAACACCTGAGGGAGAGAAACCAGAGTGAAGCAGAGTCTGGACCCATCACGAACCACCTGAGGGAGAGAAACCAGAGTGAAGCAGAGTCTGGACCCATCACGAAGACACCTGAGGGAGAGAAACCAGAGTGAAGCAGAGTCTGGACCCATCACGAACCACCTGAGGGAGAGAAACCAGAGTGAAGCAGAGTCTGGACCCATCACGAACCACCTGAGGGAGAGAAACCAGAGTGAAGCAGAGTCTGGACCCATCAGAACACCTGAAGAGAAACCAGAGTGAAGCAGAGTCTGACCCATCAGAACCACCTGGAGAGAAACCAGAGTGAAGCAGAGTCTGGACCCATCACGAACCACCTGAGGGAGAGAAACCAGAGTGAAGCAGAGTCTGGACCCATCACGAACCACCTGAGGGAGAGAACCAGAGTGAAGCAGAGTCTGGACCCATCACGAACCACCTGAGGGAGAGAAACCAGAGTGAAGCAGAGTCTGGACCCATCACGAACCACCTGAGGGAGAGAAACCAGAGTGAAGCAGAGTCTGGACCCATCACGAACCACCTGAGGGAGAGAAACCAGAGTGAAGCAGAGTCTGGACCCATCACGAACCACCTGAGGGAGAGAAACCAGAGTGAAGCAGAGTCTGGACCCATCACGAACCACCTGAGGGAGAGAAACCAGAGTGAAGCAGAGTCTGGACCCATCACGAACCACCTGAGGGAGAGAAACCAGAGTGAAGCAGAGTCTGGACCCATCACGAACCACCTGAGGGAGAGAAACCAGAGTGAAGCAGAGTCTGGACCCATCACGAACCACCTGAGGGAGAGAAACCAGAGTGAAGCAGAGTCTGGACCCATCACGAACCACCTGAGGGAGAGAAACCAGAGTGAAGCAGAGTCTGGACCCATCACGAACCACCTGAGGAGAGAAACCAGAGTGAAGCAGAGTCTGACCCATCACGAACCACCTGAGGGAGAGAAACCAGAGTGAAGCAGAGTCTGGAGGGAAGCTAGCTGCAGCTATCAATTATTTTAGTAATCGGGTTATCTATCGACTCTTTTCTTCAATTAATTGTATAATCGGTAAAAACATTTTTACATTCCGTAAACCATTTGTAAAAGCATTTTCCTTTAAAAAACTTTATAGTTCATAGTAATTAACAAATAAAGAGTTTCTGCTTAAAATACCACATTTTATTCTTAAATTTGACTAAATTGTCACCAGTCCAAATTGTTCTGTTAGAATATATATAAAGGACTAATTAACTTGTTAAGCCAATTCACCAAACAAAGTGCTTGTAAACAAAGACAGTAACTATGAATGAATTTGCCTTCATGTCATGTGACTTAGAAACTTAGAGACCAGTGATCGTGGTGTTTTGAGCTCTAACTCTGCAGTCATTTTGCAGCATTAGCTCCGTGTGCCGTTCCCTTTGGCCTCTGTGTCTTCGCCCTGTCATCGCGTACTTTCCGTTTCATACTCGCGGTCCTCTGTGCTCTTTTACGCAGCAAAACTTTGCTTCCCAGTCACACTTGTGAGTTTAAAACACGCCTCTCTCTCCTCTGTTGTGCTTTAGTTGCTGCAGGTCCGCGTGGAACAAGCTCTGTGTGAAACGCTACAGATTCATGCGGTTTTAATTAAAAATGTAAATCAAAAGAATCATCGAGGCAATCAAATTATAAATCAACTCCATTTATTCAATGAATCGTTTCAGCTCAGACTGAAGCAGAGACTGAAGGGTTTGCTTTTGCGACAGCTCTCCGGCTCGTTACCTGTACGGCGGTCTGCGTTTCTCTCCTGCAAACTGAAACAGGTCATCGGTGAAGAACACGGGCACGGCGTAATCCTCCAGCAGCTTCTTGCGTTTGGCGTGTTCTCCGTAGCTGCTGTCGAAGATGTACAGAGGGCTGTCGTCTCGCGTGCCCTCCAGGTACTCCATGTAGTATTTCATCTTCATTTTCACAGAGTAGCCGTCGTTGTCCTCGCCGCATTTGAACTTCTGGTTGCGGTACTTGCGCTTGAGCCGTTCCAGGGTCCACTTCTCCTTGGCGGGCCACGCTTCCTGACAGTTCAGCAGCACCACGGGTTTGTACGGACGCTCGAACCTGGCGATGAACTCGTCCGGGCTCAGGCGAGACGCGTCCACTCGCTCCACGTTATCCTGAGAACAAACGCAGACAACAAACTGAAGAGGACGAAGAATGAAGTGGATTTGAACGGGGAATTTCTAAGCAGACGAAAAACTGTACAACTGGCACTGCACAACAAAGACAACAAAATAACACCAAAAATGTGTGTGTATTTTGGACCTGTAACTATTAATCCGAATCATCGTGACTCGTCGCCTAGTAAAATAATTGTAATTGTATTTTGATAATGGCAATCAATATCTGGCATGGCATATACCGACTCTAGAAGAGTTACAATTAAAATGATTTATGATATACGATAACCAGACTGAAGCTGGTTATCAGCATCGAACGTACTCTTAGTATCAAAATAGAATATGGAATATTGTTATCGCATTATAAATCTTTATAATAAAATAAAATGTAACTTCAAGTTCACATTTTAATGTTATACTGTATATTCAAATGTGTTCAGTCAAAGTTGAACCGTTTAGAAATCACAAATTCTTAGTGCCTTAAATGCTTTAATCGGGATTTTCAAAATTCCAGAATGGAGGCAAATGATGTAGACCAAAAATGATATTTATTTCTATCCTCAAAATTGCATTTGAGCTCCATAATAATATAATTAGTCTGCAACATATCTACAGATGTATGCGACAACTATTGTGGGCTCAACATTTTTGTGTATTTGTCCAATAAAACCTAAAACTCACCAAGAATGCAAAGTGTGTGTAATAATGTGCGATTAAATCTCCAGTAAATGCAGTCAAATCCAATGTTAAATGTGTTTTAAGCAGCGCTTTTACTGCCACTAAACTATGTTGTGACATACTAATGTTAATCCCAGTTTCTACAGGCAAATCACATTATGTTCCACTCAAACTTTCAGGAACATTTTGGACTTTAGTTGACTATGTTTTTGTCCACTTCCAAAAGATTTTCACTTGAACTTGAGCTGTTTCATAAAATGATCCTGCTGCGTTACTGTGTCCATCGCGTACGTGCCGAGCCGCACTCTTCCGGGATGTTAGCCCTGTTAGCTCCGTTAGCTCCCGTCCCCGGGTCCTCTCTATCCCCGTCCTCTCACCTTCACGCTGCGGTGTGACAGGTCGAAGCTGTCGTGGTAGCCGTGTTTGACCCAGTCCGCAGAGTCCTTGAGCTCGGGCCTGGCGCTGCGCTTGGCCTCTTTGATACGCTTCTTACTTTTGTGGTTCATCCCTGTTCGAGTACAGTTCGCCGTTAGCACTGTTAGCACCGCTAGCCTCACAGCTGCGCGGAAAACACTACATTTAGCCGCACTAGCCTCGCTGCTTACCGGCTTTTACCAACACTCCCGCCTCCGTTTAAAGCCCAAATCCCGGTTCTGTCTTTGTTTGTCCTAAACTCTCCCCTTGTGTGTGGACACTTAGACGGACGCTGCTCCGGTTAAATTGTGATATGATAAAACACCGGAGAGTAGCGCCGTTAGCTCACAGTTAGCTTTACAGTTAGCTTCACACAAAACGCTTTAGTAACAGTTTGACAGCGCAGACTCCCGCCCCTCTGAAAGACGCTGATTGGTTAGTGTCCAGAGCGGTCCGCGCGCTGACTGGACAGGACAGGATGCCGGGGCTAAGCGCGGCTCTGATTGGCTGAGCACCGCCCCTTTCTTTTGTTATGAGCTGAAGGCGGAAATGGACACCAAGTAGCGTGTTCTCCACAGGTGAAAGTAGTGACAAAACAATCTGAAAATGTGACATCAATTATCATATTTTAGGAGATATAATGGCCGAAGTTGGAGCGGAATCTTCGAGAGAAGCGTATAAAGTTTTCACGTTTAAAGACGATGATGAAAACTCGGAGGAATCTTTGAGTGTGACCATCCCAGAGGTGACACTTCTGTGTTTAATAATAAAGAGAAGCGTATGATTTCAGAGTTGTTACTAACAAATCACAACTAATTATTTCTTTTGAACCTGCGTACGTTCTTTAAATATCACCTTAAGACCTCAGAATGTCACAAAATGGTTTAGTGGCAGTAAAAACACTCATGCATGTGAGTGATATATTTAAATTTACTGCATTTCCTTGAGATTGAATTGCACATTATGACACACACTTAGCATTTGTGATGATTCTTAGGTTTTACTGGACAAATACAGAAATGTTGAGCCCACAATAGCTTTTACTTTTATCTCGAAATATTACGCACATTAATTAGCTTTTTGTGAAGCTCAAACACTGTTTAAGGCTAGGAATTGGTATTTTCCCATCCTTTGTAATAGAAAAGCAAACTAACAGACATTTCAACCTTAATTTTTTTTTTTATAAAGAGTATAACCATTATCATTTCGTTCTGATATCAGTTACATATTGAAAATGTGTCATCTCAGATATTTTGAACATTCTGATGATGTGTGTGGATCATTCTCTGATATAAATAATCATGTTTTAATGTGTGCATTGGTTCTGACTGAAGTGTGTCGTGTCCTGCAGATGTTGGACCCTCAGTTTGGTATGTACGTGTGGCCCTGCGCGGTGGTCCTGGCCCAGTTTCTGTGGAACCGCCGACAAGAGCTGAAAAACAAGACGGTCCTGGAGGTGAGCCCTGGGACTAAACCTGGCCTCAGAGGGCAGTGCGAGGCCAGTGTAGATCTGGTTCAGTCCTCCTGGTTTTAGTCCTGCTTTAGGTTATGGTTTAGTCCTGGTTCAGTCCTGGTTTAGTCCTGCTTTAGGCTGTGGTTTAGTCCTGGTTCAGTCCTGGTTTAGTCCTGCTTTAGGTTATGGTTTAGTCCTGGTTCAGTCCTGGTTTAGTCCTGCTTTAGGCTGTGGTTTAGTCCTGGTTCAGTCCTGTTTTAGTCCTGCTTTAGGCTGTGGTTTAGTCCTGGTTCAGTCCTGGTTTAGTCCTACTTTAGGTTATGGTTTAGTCCTGGTTTAGTCCTGGTTTAGTCCTGCTTTAGGCTGTGGTTTAGTCCTGGTTCAGTCCTGTTCTATTTCATGTTCCTCCTGACCGCCAGTGGTTTTTGCTTTAGCGCGAAATTATTGCCTTTGCAGTTACAAAGAAGCTCTGGTGGTTCATCCGGAAGTCACACAAACATGTTTTTGTCCTGGTTCAGTCCTGGTTTAGTCCTGGTACGGTCCTGGTTTGGCCCTTGTTCGGTCCCGGTTCGGTCCATGTTCTGTCCCGGTTCAGTCCCGATTCAGTACTGGTTCAGTCCCGGTTCAGTCCAGGGTTCAGTCCCGGTTCAGGCCCGGGTTCAGTCCCGGTTCAGTCCCGGTTCGGTCCCGGTTCAGTCCCGGGTTCAGTCCGGGTTCAGGTCCGCGGGTTCAGTCCCGGTTCAGTCCCGGTTCAGTCCCGGTTCAGTCCAGGGTTCAGTCCAGGGTTCAGTCCAGGGTTCAGTCCAGGGTTCAGTCCAGGTTCAGTCCAAGGTTCAGTTCCAAGGTTCAGTCCAAGGTTCAGTCCAGGGTTCAGTCCAGGGTTCAGTCCGGTTCAGTCCAGGGTTCAGTCCAGGGTTCAGTCCAGGGTTCAGTCCCGGTTCAGTCCCGGGTTCAGTGCCGGTTCAGTCCGCGGTTCAGTCCCGGTTCAGTCCCGGTTCAGTCCCGGGTTCAGTGCCGGTTCAGTCCCGGTTCAGTCCGGTTCAGTCCGCGGTTCAGTCCCGGGTTCAGTCCCGGTTCAGTCCCGGGTTCAGTCCCGGGTTAGTCCCGGGTTCAGTCCGGGTTCAGTCCCGGGTTTCAGTCCCGGCCCGGGTTCAGTCCCGGTTCAGTCCCGGTTCTTGTCTCAGTTGGGTGCAGGCGTGGCTCTCCCTGGCGTCGCGGCGGCTCTTCTCGGCTCGTCCGTTCTTCTGTCAGATTCGGCTGAGCTTCCGCAGTGTCTGGAGAATTGTGTCCGCAGCTGCCGAACCAACGGACTCCAGGTGGTACCCGCCCCGGGGCCCGGTGTGCCCCGCTCTGCCGTACCTGTCCTGGGGCTGAGCTGGGGCCACGTCTCGCCTCGTCTCCTGTCGCTGCCCCGAGTCGACCTCATCCTCGGCTCCGACGTCTTCTACGATCCTCAAGGTGAACTGTGAACTGCATTATACACAAATTACTACTTTTAGTCTTCATTACTTATCAGGGACCTGAACATGGCCCCTGCTCCTTTCCATCTGCGGCCCCCGAGGGAGGAGCCACATCAGGACAAAAGACACTTTAGTTACTTTTAGATCTTAAACTCTCCATTTCAAAAGCGTTTTCCTGTTTTGTCGTCTCCAGATTTCGAGAACGTTCTGGTGACGGTGGCATTCCTCTTCAGGAAAAACCCTCTGGCCCAGTTCTGGACCACTTACCAAGTCAGAAGGTCAGACCCAGTGGCATCATGGGAAATGAGGTCGTTGAAGTGCAGTGGGCGGAGGAGCGGGCCCCTCCGTCTCTCTCTTTGTCAAGGGGCAGCGAGAGCAAGAAGCAGAACTGGGACACGTCAGGGGCAATTACAATATAACAAAAACTAAAGACAAAACCCACATTTAAGTCGAGACGCTGCACGTGAACGGCAAAAGAATCTGAGGGATTTAAATATATCAACTGTAAACTGAAAGTACGAGTGAAAATGGACCCAAAGTCACATATTTGGGACATTTCAATCTGAAAAATGGACAGAACCGGTTTAAATGTCCTGCTTCATTTTCTTGACTTGAAAACATTTCTTATTTCATGTTTGAGTTAACTAGATCTGGTTTAGACCTGGTTCAGTCTTGGTTCGGTCCCGGACCGGTCCTGGTTCAGTCCCGGTTAAGTCCAGTCCTTGTTCAGTCATGGTTCGGTCCTTGTTCTGTCGTCGTTCGGTCCTTGTACGGTCCTGGTTCGGCCCATGTTCGGTCCCGGTTCAGTACAGTCCTTGTTCTGTCTCGGTTCAGTTCAGTCCTTTTTCAGTGCCGGTTCAGTCCCGGTTCAGTCCCGGTTCAGTCCCGGTTCAGTCCTTGTTCAGTCCCGGTTCAGTCCTTGTTCGGTCCCGGGTTGGGTCCCGGTTCATTCTCGGTTCAGTTCTGGTTCGGTCACTGTTCGGTCCCAGTTCAGTCCCAGTTCGGTCCCGGTTCGGCCCCGGTTCGGCCCTTGTTCGTCCCGGTTCAGTCCTGGTTCAGTCCTTGTTCGGTCCCAGTTCTGTCCCGGTATGGTCCTGGTTCATTCCCGGTTCAGTTCTGGTTCAGTCCCTGTTCGGTCCCGGTTCAGTCCCTGTTCAGTCCCGGTTCAGTCCCTGTTCGGTCCCGGTTCAGTCCCGGTTCAGTCCCTGTTCGGTCCCGGTTCGGTCCCGGTTCAGTCCCGGTTCGGTCCCGGTTCGGTCCCGGTTCAGTCCCGTTCTCCAGGTTCGGTCCGGTTCGGTCCGGTTCGGTTCCTGTTCGGTGTCGGTTCGGTCCCGGTTCGGTCCCGGTTCGGTCCGCTTGTTAGGTTCCTGTTCAGTCCCAGTTCGGTCCCGGTTCGGTCCCGGTTCGGTCCTTGTTAGGTTCCTGTTTCAAGTCCAGTTCGGTCCCGGTTCGGTCCCGGTTCGGTCCTATTTCGTAGAACTAGATCTGAGTGAAAAATGCCTAAATGTCAAAGTCCTTCTCATTTTTGGACTTAAATCTGGACTAAATCAGGCCTGAAATCAGTCGTGAACAAATCCTTTTGTCCGTTTTGTCAGAATCATTTCGTCGAACGCGACAAATCATCTCAAAAAGCGATGAATCAGTGTTTTGGTCGAAATGTGTGTAAATCGACTAATTATTTGATTTTTTGATTTTTTAGGATTTCTATGAAAAACGGCAGAAACGAGAAGATATAAAGTGAAACATTTTTATTGTTTTTGTTTCCTTAATTTTTCTTTAAAAACAGCGACAAAAAAGATCAAAAAATGAATTTAAAGTGATTATTTATGATTTTTTTAGAATTTTTTTTATTTTTGGTGATTATGGGCAACTTTCCTCTGTTTACAGCCCTTGTTCTGTTTCAGCTCCTCTGTCTCTGTTCAGCTCCTGTCTCTGTTTTCAGCTCCTCTCTCTGTTTCAGCTCCTCTGTCTCTGTTTCAGCTCCTCTCTTCTGTTTCAGGCTCCTCTGTCTCTGTTTCAGCTCCTCTGTCCTGTTTCAGCTCCTGTCTCTGTTTCAGCTCCTCTCTCTGTTTCACTCCTCTGTCTCTGTTTAGCTCCTCTGTCTCTGTTTCAGCTCCTCTGTCTCTGTTTCAGCTCCTCTGTCTCTGTTTCAGCTCCTCTGTTCTGTTTCAGCTCCTCTCTGTTTCAGCTCCTCTCTCTGTTTCAGCTCCTCTCTCTCTGTTTCAGCTCCTCCTACTCTGTTTCAGCTTACTCTTCTCTGTTTTCAGCTCCTTCTCTGTTTCGCTCTCTGTCATTGTCAGCTCCTCTGTTCTCTGTTTCAGCGTCCTCTGTCTCTGTTTGTCAGTTCCTACTCTCTGTTTCAGCTCCTCTGTCTCTGTTTCAGCTCCTCTCTCTCTGTTTTCAAGCTCCTCTCTCTCTGTTTCAGCTCCTCTGTTCTGTTTCAGCTCCTCTCTCTGTTTCAGCTCCTCTCTCTGTTTCAGCTCCTCTTTCGTCTCTGTTTCAGCTCTCCTCTCATCTCTGTTTCAGCTCCTCTGTCTCTGTTTCAGCTCCTCTCTCTCTGTTTCAGCTCCTCTGTTTCTCTGTTTCAGCTTCCTCTCTCTGTTTCAGCTCCTCTCTCTCTGTTTCAGCTCCTCTGTCTCTGTTTCAGCTCCTCTTCTGTTTCAGCTCCTCTGTCTCTGTTTAGCTCTCTCTTTCAGCTCGTTTCAGCTCCTCTCTCTCTGTTTCAGCTCCTCTGTCTTCTCGTTTCGCTCCTCTCTCTGTTTCACTCTTGTTTCAGCTCCTCTCTGTTTCACTCCTCTGTCTCTGTTAGCTCCTTCGTCTCCTCTGTTTTCATTCTGTCTCCTCAGCTCCTCTCTCTGTTTCGATCCGCTGGCATGTTTCGCTTCCTCTCTCTCTGTTTCAGCTCCTCTCTCTGTTTCAGCTCCTCTCTTCTGTTTCAGCTTCTCTCTGTTTCTCCTCTGTCTCTGTTTCAGCTCCTCTGTCTCTGTTTCAGCTCCTCTCTCTGTTTCAGCTCTCTTCTCTGCTTTAGCTCTCTTCTCTGTTTCAGCTCCTCTTCTCTGTTTCAGCCTCTCTGTCTCTGTTTCAGCTCCTCTGTCTCTGTTTCAGCTCCTCTTCTTTCAGCTCCTCTGTCTCTGTTTCAGCTCCTCTGTCTCTGTTTCAGCTCCTCTGTTCAGTCCTCGTATCTACCCACGTTTCGCTCCTCCTCTGTCTGCTCCTCTCCTTGTTCAGCTCCTCTGTTTCTGTTTCAGCTCCTCTGTCTCTGTTTCAGCCCTCCTCTTCATCTCTGTTTCGCTCCTCTCGATCTGTTTCAGCACCTCTCTGCTCTGTTCAGCTCCTCTTCCTGTTATCAGCTCCTCTGTCTCTGTTTCCAGCTCTCTCTCTGTTTCAGCTCTCTCTCTCTGTTTGTTTCAGCTCCTCTCTCTGTTTCAGCTCCTGCTTCGTCTCTGTTTCAGCATCCTACTTCTCTGTTTCAGCTCTCCTCTTCTCTGTTCAGCTCCTCTCTCTCTGTTTGCTCCTCTCTCTCTGTTTCAGCTCCTCTCTCAGCCCCTCTCTGTTCAGCTCCTCTCTCTCTTAGCTCCCTCTGTTTCAGCTCCTCTCTCTCGTTCTAGCTGCCTCTGTCTCTGTTTCAGCTCCTCTGTCTCTGTTTCAGCCCTCTGTCTCTGTTTCAGCTCCTCTGTCTCTCGTTTCAGCTCCTCCTCTCGTTTCAGCTCCTCTCTCCTGTTTTAGGCTCCTCGTCTCTTGTTTAGCTCTCTCTTGTCTCTGTTTGCAGCTCGCCTCGATCTCTGTTTCAGCTCCTCTGAATCTCTGTTTCAGCTCCTCTGTCTCTTGTTTATTCATGTCTCTCTCTGTTGCTCCTCTGTCTTTTCAGCTCCTCTCTCTGTATTCAGCTCCTCTGCTTGTTTCAGCTCCTCTGTACTCTGTTCAGCTCCTCTGTCTCTGTTTTCAGCTCAGGATTGGGTCCCTGGATGCTTCTCGCCGTTGGAGAATGTCTTGTGAGTTCGGTTCCTCTCGGTTCGTTCGAGGCGATAAACCAGAGCTGGCCGGGTCTCGTCTCCCCGGAAACCACAGCATCCAGATGATGGTCATCGCCCTGACGATGGGAGGCTGTCCCTACGGCGACAAACACGCAGCATCGCGACGCCAGATTGAAACGGAAGCCAGAGACAAAAGCGAGCGCTGGAGGGAACCATGGCGATCAACAGACAAACCTCGTGCACACATTTGCCAGAGTTTGTGACCGGACTTCTTCTACTTTCTGAAGGAAAAGTTCTTTTGACAAGAACCGAGTACTGGCGCCGAGCCCCTGTCTAAGGCCCAAAGTCACGGGGACAGGCTGCAGTCACACACAACAAAACAAAAAGAATGAAAGTGTCACAGGTTTGTTTGTGTTTTCGTTTTACGGTTGTTTTGTGACATTCTATTGGCCATATTTCGGTTCTCCAGGGGCCAGCAGCAGAACGCTTCAGTTCTCAGGTGAAACAGACTATATAAGTGTTCAAATCACCTCAGATTATATAATCATTTCTGTTTGATCAAAAATAAACGGTACTATAGGTTTTTTTAGATTCATTAGATAAAAAAATTTTTTGCTTGGGTGATAGGGAAACATAAAAGCATGAATAGCAAATAATAAAATAAACTATGATGTAATAAAAGGCATGCATATAAATACAGTCTTAGAATAAATAGATTTACTTTGAAATAGGAATATAACAGATGCTTCATCGACGAGCAAGAGGCGTGGCGCAGTCGCAGCTAATATTTCGTGTTATGTGGTATCGTGGTTTGTGGTTGATAAAGTGACTGAGGTGCTATGAGAATATACAGTCGGCATCAGAATGTTTGGTCGAGGGGCAGATGCGCTCATATCTTAGGCAGTACGGGAATTTCATAGAATACTTATGTAGGGAGCCTGGTATGATCAGAACAGTTCTACTATTTACATATTGTACAGACGAGAGAGACGCTCGAAATCATAGTTTTATTTATGTGATTCAGGAAACTTCTATATACACATGATAATATGAGTTAACATTCTTGCGCGTCTTGCGCGCACCAAGCGCCCACCATTGAAAATATTCATTCCAGACTTTGCTACGTAGCACAAGATACTCTGATCTTTCACTGCTCCCAGCGTCCTTCGGGACAGCAGACTAAGCACTGCCTTTATCCAGAACACAGAATCACTCTTGTGCCCTATGTTGGCACAGTTGGCACTTTATATCTCGATTTTTTATTAACGTCGGTATCAGTTGTCGCCTGAGCGGTGACATCGATGTACACACAATCTGAAAGACATTCACTCCGAAATTAGGATAAAAACAACATCTCGTCCTCGGATACACTCACAGGACACTGTAGTTAGTCGCATCGACTGATCTGCATTTGGTAATTGTGCAGAATATTCTTAGATCTGTAGATGGATTAAGCAGTCGCAATATTTATGCCTCTGTTTTTTAGTTAATGGACTTTTGTGACTTGTATGTACACTCATGATCATTTCCAGAGTCACTATCTGAAGTGGTGCATCGACGCAGCTTGATGACAGTATCTAGGTTGTGACACTTACGTGACCACATCTTTTTTCATAAGTATATACAAAAAAAGAAGGACACAAATGTGTTAACTGGTAGATCTCACTAATTAAGCCTTTTGATTTGTATATTGTATAATATGTATTCCGTTACAGGAAAACCAAATATTGATTATAACTTTGTATAGGTGTAGGACAATTTGAGGAAGTTCACCACTGGCTCCTCTCATAATCTCATGTCATTCTTCTGACAAATTGGTGACAATTAATTACATATTAATATCGATGTGACTTTTGTGTTCTTGTAGCTATGTAAAACAAGTAAACAATGTCTCCTTAGAGTCTCACAAATATGCACTTTTTCATCTTTTTTAATCCTGTTCTATAATAACGCATCTGGATTCATTGCCGGGCATATAAGTCTATGACTTGTGCATCTATGTATTCCCAGGCGTTCATCCTGATGACAAGCTTCTCAAATAAATCCATCGTGGATAAGTCCTGAATTCTCAAGCTCTCTAAATAACACTCAAGAAGCTTGGACGTTTCATAACCCTACGATACTACATCTTCACTGACTCTCAAGATCTCAACCAATACAGAACGTCGCATGAATCGTTTCTCATTAAGATCTCAGACTGAGATACATAATAGTGTGATTGCTGTGTGTATTGTGGAACTTAGGTTATTCGGGAGCGTTGCCTGTAAGTCAGTGTTTTATATATAGAGATAATAAGTGTCATTTCCCTAAGCTAATTTCCCTCTGGTGCATTAGCGAGAAGACTCCGCAGGTCCAGAGAGCTCTTGTGATAGGACCAGATGGTTACATAGATAGACTAAGGGTAACTAATTATTTAGACTGTTGTTTTTCTTGTAAAGAACCACATTTTGGTTTATTTTAGATACGGTTCTGACGATATATCAGACCGCTTTCAGACCTGATATCTATCCGAAAGAGTAAGTGGTCTCATTTATTGAGCGTCTAGATTCTGATGGCTTAGGACGCCAACGTGCTATTAGAACCTGCATAGAAAATACTATGACAAATTTGATCGCTCTTTAAGATACTGCTTCACTATGACCTGCTGTAGCCTATCTAATTATGCACGTAGACCTGCTTTTCGTAGACTCTGAGGTTTACGATGGCCTAGGTTATCTGATAGATATCTATACTCTGCTTACAGGCCATTGCGTATCAAGATCACGTGCTCAGTTTCCTATAGTATGTCAAGATAATTGGAACGTTTGGCAGATCCGACATAAGTACTATGATTAAACTACACACCAGCATACATTTGGGCTGCTGGTATACCAGACCTGCATTCAGAAATTCCTGACTCTCAGACATGCGTTGATACAGATGATCGATGACCCATTCTAACCTTAATGCTACGTTGGAACATTCATTTAGGGTGTATGATCGAAACACTTGTATGACAGTCTGCTTCAGACCTGCTTCAGACCTGCTTCAGACCTGCTTCAGACCTGCTTCAGACCTGCTTCAGACCTGCTTCAGACCTGGCTCAGACCTGGTTTTCGTCAGGATGTGGAGGAGGTGCAGATCTTTGTGGTTTCCTGCTGATGGTGACAGAGTTTTACCGTTTTCGGCTCAAACTCGTTTCGACACGTTAGAACGCAGCAAACCTCAAACTTGGAACGCATTTTTATTATTCAAACACAAAACGTATTGAATTATTGTGAACTTGAACCCGTCATTTGTCAGATTACGTCGAACAAATCCTATTTTATTTGTCAAATTTGAATTTTGAACACAGACTCTAAATCTGTTCCCTCCTGTTTGGTCCAGGTTTGGTCCAGGTTTGGTCCAAGGTCAGTGTCAGATCTAGTTTGGACTTGGTTTAGTCCTGGTTTAGTCCTGGTTTAGACCTGGTTTAGACTCGGTTAAGGCCCGGGCTCTAAACGGAGCTCTCTGATTGGCTGCTGACGCACAGGAAGCGGCAGTTTTTTTCGATGTAACCTCAGAATCTTCATTTTGTGCCTCGTGATCTGATACAGAATTTTCCCAGGACTTAAACCAGGTCCAAACCAGGTCCAAACCAGGTCCAAACCAGGTCCAAACCAGGTCCAAACCGGGTCCAAACTTAACCGTATGTCAACCAGGTCTAGAACCAGACCAGGACCAGCTGTGGACCACCTGTAGTCCGGACTAAGGTTAGTGACCGGTTTGTGTGCGGTACGTTTTAGAGTCTAAACTAGAGCTGCAACTAATAATCCCAATAATTGTATTTAATAAACGTTTTATGGATTTAGATGATCAAAAGTATCAAAAATCTGATTCTAATCGATGCTAAAACTGGAATTAAAACTAGATTCACACAAATAAGAACATGTTTCATATTTCAAACTCAAATGCAATACAATAAATCCCCCAAAAAGGGAAAAACGTTCAGAAAAAAGGGAAACGGCTCCGTGTGAAACCTGTCTAAAGTCTTACTCATCCCAGTCCAACCCTCGTCTTCATCAGCTCGAGGGTGTTGGGGGCACAGACTTTACCCGTGTGGAGGTTTGGCGGGCCTGAGCCACGGCCATAAAATCAGACATTTCCAAACTTAACGTGAGGACATGAAGACGGATCACAAATAAATCCGTTTTTTAATCGTCGCTCCGACCGCCGCGCGCCGCCCCCTCTGAGCTGCCCCCCAAGGACGCCCTGCGCTGCACGCAAAGTACAAATGAGTAAATCATGACAGTTCTATTTCTAAACTTTGTGTCGCAGTTTTAACGCGTTTGAAAAGCTGGTCACGTGCAGCTGAAAGAGGTTGTAGATGCTAATGCTTTTTATCTTTTCATCTCTCAGTCTGGTTTCAGAAAGAGTGTACGGTCACAGCTGCTTTGGGGGGGTTTGCCATTTGGGGGTTTTCATGTTGACACTGTTGACCCTCAGCGTGGGATTCAGGTCCTGAGGCCGCAGCTCTGGCCAAGTCTTGTTTATCAACTCTGCTAAATCGATCTAATTGGAGCGGCGTCTTCTTTCGTGAATGTGTCCAAAGGAGTTCCTCAGGGCTCCATCTTAGGCCCTATTTTATTCTCTATTTATATGAGTAATCTTTGTGTCGACCTGTCAAATGTCAGTTATCATTTCTATGCAGATGATACGGGGCTTCACTGTTGCTCGACCGGAACAGGGTCTTCACGGTCGGCTTTCGCCGGTGCATGCGAGCTGTGGAATTTCCTGAAGTTAGTGCTGAACTTCTGATCCAAAACTAAAGCTAGGATATTTATATATATATATATACTCACGGACGCGCCTCAACAGACAGTATCCCCCCATTAAGACCTCTCAGGGACAACTGGGGGGTTTGTCACAAAATTATAAACAACCTTGTTTCATTCTAGACCTGAGCTGTCTTTTAAAGATCTACAGAAATGGACTCATAACTTAAACCTTGGGTTCTTTTATGGTACTGAGGCCCGTTTCCCCCTGAAGCTTGTAAAGTCTGGGTATCTGGCACTTTTATGGCTCTTTCCAGTCTTTCAGGAGTGTTTTTTATGCGTCATGTGCTTTCGCGCTCTGCCCCAGGTCCCCCCGAAAAGACGACTCCGATTTCAATGGGTTCGACTTGAGTGAAGTTTTGATCACATGACAAAACAGGTGACATGCTCCTCCTCTGCTTGGATGAACACTGTGTTCCTGTTGTGTTACAGGACGATGATGGTTTCTTCTGCTCACAGCTCTGTTCCTCCTATGTGTCTGGTTCTGCTTTCATCACTGTGTGTGCACTGCCCACAGGAGACCTTTGGGTACATACACCAGGGACTATCACCAGGACTACACCAGGACTACACCAGGACTAAACCAGGACTACACCAGACTGACCTGAGACTAAAGCAGGACTAACCCCTGGGACTAAAGCAGATCTAAAGCAGGAACTTAACCTGGGACTAAAGGCAGGACTACACCAGGCAAAGCAGGACTAGACCAGGACTAAACCAGGACTAACGTGGGACTAAACCAGGACTAAACCAGGACTAAACCAGGACTAGACCAGGACTACACCAGGACTAAACCAGGACTGACCTGGGACTAAAGCAGGACTAACCTTGGACTAAACCAGGACTTAAACCAGGACTAAACCAGGATTAAACCAGGACTAAACCAGGACTGACCTGGGACTAAAGCAAGGACTTAAACCAGGACTTAAGCAGGACTAGACCAGGACTAAACCAGGACTGACCTGGGACTAAAGCAGGACTTAAAGCAGGACTAGACCAGGACTAACGTGGAACTAAACCAGGACTAAAGCAGGACTTAGACCAGGACTAACGTGGGACTAACCAGGACTAAAGCAGGACTAAACCAGACTGACCTGGGACTAAAGCAGGACTAAACCAGGACTAAACCAGGACTAAACCGGATAAACAGACTAAACCAGGGCTAAACATGGGACTAAACCAGGACTAAACCAGGACTAAACCAGGACTAACGTGGACCTAAACCAGGACTAAAGCAGGACTAAACCAGGACTGACCTGGGACTAAAGCAGGACTAAACCAGGACTAAACCAGGACTAACCCGGACTAAACCAGGCTAAAACCAGGATTAAACGAGCAAGTAGCCTCGACTAACCTGGGACTAGGAGATCCTGAGGACTAACCAGGACTCCCAGGACTAACCGGACTAAACAGGAACTAACGGACTTAAACCATACCAGACTGCGGACTAAATCAGACAGACAGATAAACCAGGACTAAACTAGGACTAAGGGACTAAACAGGCTAAAGCGACTAAAGCAGGACTAAGAAGGTACCTCTAAAGCAGAACTAAAGCAGGCTAAAGCAGGTCTAAAGCAGGATCTAAGGACGAAGGACTAAAAGCAGGACTAAAGCAGGTCTAAAGCAGAGACTAAAGCCAGAGCTAAAGCAGGTCTAAAAGGCAAGGACTAAAAGCAGGTCTAAAGCAGGACTAAAGCAGGACTAAAGCAGGTCTAAAGCAAGGACTAAAGCAGGTTCATAAAGCAGGTTCTAAAGCAGGTCTAAAGCAGGACTAAAGCAGGACTTAAAAGCAGGACTAAAGAGGACTAAAGCAGGTCTAAAGCAGGTCTAAAGCAGGTCTTAAAGCAGAGCTTCTAAAGGCAGACTAAAGCAGGACTAATAGCAGCGACGTAAAGCAGGTCTAAAGCAGGGTCTAAAGCAGGGACTTAAAGTCAAGACGTAAAGCAGACTAAAAGCAGGACTAAAGCAGAGACTAAAGGCAGTGACTAAAGCAGTCTAAAGCAGGACTAAAGGCAGGGTCTAAAGCAGGCACTAAAGCAGGACTAAGGACTAAAGCAGGCTAGGACTAAAGCAGGACTTAAAGCAGGACTAAGCAGGTCTAAAAGCAGATTAGGACTTGTTAAAGCAGGTCTAAAGCAGGAGTCTTAAAGCAGGACTAAAGCAGAGACTAAGCAGGTCTAAAGCAGGTCTAAAGCAGGCTAAAGCAGGACTTAAGCAGGGAAGCTTAAGCAGGACTAAAGCTAGGACTAAAGCAGACATAAAGCAGGACTAAACTATGTAATTACTGTTTTTAAAATGTGTTCTGTTTGTAGCATCCATCCGTCAGACGCACACTTCGGAGGACACTTACATTCCCTCAGTGTCGCCTGGGTTATTATTCATTCATTTATTTGTGATTCTGAATTCAAGTCTATTTAATTAAAAGTTTCAGTTTTGTGTGATTTGTTTTCAGATCGGCGCAGATTTCGGCCCCACAGACCCAGTGAGTCCTGCCACTGTCCACGTAATACTGCTACCACTGTCCACTAATACTGCCTACACTTCCTACCCTCGTCCACTAATACTGCTACCACTGTCCACTAATACTGCTACCACTTCACAATTACTGCCACTTCTACTTGCTACTTTTCTTACTTCTACCCACAATACAAGATATATCACCTTTATTGTTCCAACATTGGGGAAATTCCACTGGTTAGCAACAAAGATTGGTACAGAAACAGATTAGGCACAGAAGTATAATAAATAGATATATAAATTAATAATAATAACAGTCTTATTTACCACTGTCATATGGACTCACATGTCTGCTCTTGTTTTAGTGCAGCATTTTATAGAGCAGAACTATGTCCATCCGCCGTCCAACTTTTTGTCTCCACCGTGAGTACAAATACTTTCACTTTACTTCGCAGTCACTACAAGTGCTACTTCAGAATGTTGTCCTGTGACAGTTTTTCAGACGAGCGCACGAAGAGACAAAGCCTGTCCCTCCTCACGCCCACGGATTGACAGGTTACGAACACTGCAGAAACGCTCCCTGTGTGTGGTGAAAGCGCTCGCACGAAACTGTCCATAACGTTTTTTAAGCGATTTGACTTTTGGCGCTACTTTGACGAGGGTCGGTTAAAAGTCTGCGTGAAGTGGTGAAAAAAGCGCCATCAAAAGACCGCTCAAAAGCCGCTCAAAAGCCGCTCAAAAGCCGCTCAAAAGCCGCCCGCATAAAAGCCTGATTTTGAGACCTAGCAGGCAAAAACCCCACCATATTTTAGTTTTAAAGTGCCCACCTACAGGTCGGACGACTCTGTTGAACTAAAATGCAGTTAAAATTTGAACTTTATTTTTGGATTTTGCAAAAAAGATACAAATTTAGATCACAGAAAAGCAAATTTTATTCTAGGTTTATGATTTACTCCTGTTTGTAAATGATGACATCACACTAGGGAATACCCCAGTAAACGCGGGAAAAATCATCTCTTTATTTGACAAATAAAGATATACGAGAGCGCCTTTTATTTGTGGACTTAATGTTCAGAATTGGCAAAAAAGTTGTTTCTTTTGTGTAACATTCTGCATAAACTTTAACTTGAATTGAGCGTCCCTGGTGTATCTGTCAGTCACTTCCTGTCATTTTCTCCAGATTTTTTGACTTTTCTCCAACAAATACCTGCGCTCGATCGGTGTAAAACATAATCTTATGTACAGCAGCGTACAAATACACCAAAGTAAATACAAATGAGACAATCCTAAAAACCTGTCATTATACTTAAGTATCTCGCATGTCTGAGCTTCAATTCAAATATTCCATGTATCAACACATTTGAGTATCGCAGTCATAGTGATATACTGAGTCACCCCCATGGACCCCAACCCATTTAACAGTTTCTGCACTGAAGCAACACAACCAGGAGGTCTCAGGTTTCACTCCCGAACGTTTAAAAAAGTATGTGTTGTGTGTTTGTTACAGAGAGCAACAAACAGCTACGAGAACGCAGGTCAGACAATACACGTACCTACATGTTTCAGGCAACTCAAACACGTCTCATAGTTTCAGGTCAACTCAAACACGTCCTCATAGTTTCAGATCAACTCAAACACGTCCTCTACAGTTTAGGTCAACTCAAACACTCCTATAGTTTAGGTCAACTCAAACACGTCCTCACAGTTTCAGGTCAACTCAAACACGTCCTCATAGTTTCGGTCAACTCAAACACGTCCTCATAGTTTCAGTTCAACTCAAAACGTCCTCATAGTTTCAGGTCAACTCAAACACGTCCTCACAGTTTCAGATCAACTCAAACACGTCCCTCACAGTTTCAGGTCAACTCAAACACGTCCTCATAGTTTCAGGTCCAACTCAAACACGTCCTCATAGTTTCAGATCAACTCAAACACGTCTCCATGTTTCAGGTTAACTCTCAAACACATCCTCATAGTTTTCAGATCAACAAACACGTCCCTCATAGTTTCAGGTCAACTCAAACACGTCCTCATAGTTTCAGGTCAACTCCAAACACGTCCTCATAGTTTCAGAATCAACTCCAAACATGTCCTCATAGTTTCAGGTGAACTCAAACACGTCCTCATAGTTCATATATCAATCAAAACACGTCCTCATAGTTTCAGGTCAAACTCAAACACGTCCTCATAGTTTTCAGGTCAACTCACAACACGTTCCTCATAGTTTCAGATCAACTCAAACACGTCCTCATAGTTTCAGGTCACACTCAAAACACGTCCTCACAGTTCTCAGCAGGTCAACTCAAACACGTCCTCACTAGTTTCAGAGTCAACTCAAACACGTCCTCATTAGTTTCAGCTCAACTCAAACACGTCGTCCTCATAGTTTCAGGTCAACTCAAACACGTCCTCATATTTTCAGGATCAACTTCATACACGTCCTCATAGTTTTCAGAATCAACTCAAACACGTCCTCATAGTTTCAGATCAACTCAAAACCGTCCTCATAGTTTCAGTCAACTACAACACGTCCTCAAGTTTCAGGTCAACAAAACACGTCCTCACAGTTTTCAGGTCAACCAAAACACGTCCTCCATAGTTTCAGATCAACTCAAACACACGTCTCACAGTTTCAGGTTACAATCAAACACGTCCTCACAGTTTCAGGTCAACTCAAACACGTCCTCACAGTTCAGATCAACTCAACACACGTCCTCACAGTTTCAGATCAACTCAAACACGTCCTACAGTTTCAGTAACTCAAACACTCCTCACAGTTTCAGATCAACTCAAAAACACGTCCTCATAGTTTCAGTCAACTCAAACACGTCCTCATAGTTTCAGATCAACTCAAACACTCGGCTCTCATAGTTTCAGGTTAACTCAAACACGTCCTCAATTATTTCAGATTCAACTCAAACACGTCCTCATAGTTTCAGGTCAACTCAAACACGTCCTCATAGGTTCAGGTCAACTCAAACACGTCCTCATAGTTTCAGATCAACTCAAACACGTCCTCATAGTTTCAGGGAACTCAAACACGTCCTCATAGTTTCAGAGTCAAACAAACACGTCCTCATAGTTTCAGGTCAACTCAAAACACGTTCTCATAGTTTCAGATCAACTCAAACACGTCCTCAAGCGTTCAGGTCAACTCAAACACGTCCTCACAGTTTCAGGTCAACTCAAACACGTCCTTCATAGTTTCAGGTCAACTAAACACTCCTCATAGATAATCAGGCTCAACTCAAACACGTCCTCATAGTTTCAGGTCAACTCAAACACGTCCTCATAGTTTCAGAGTCAACTCATACACGTCCTCATAGTTTCGAGTCAACTCAAACACGTCCTCATAGTTCAGATCAACTCAAAACACGTCCTCATAGTTTTCAGGTCAACTCAAACACGTCCTCACAGTTCAGGCATCACACGTCTCAAGTTCAGTACATAAACACGTCCTCATAGTTTCAGAGTCAACTCAAACACGTCCTCATTAGTTTCAGATCAACTCAAACACGTCCTCGATATTCAGATCAACTCAAACACGTCCTCACAGTTTCGGTCAACTCAAACACGTCCTCCACAGTTTCAGATCAACTCAAACACGTCCTCACAGTTTCAGATCAACTCAAACACGTCCTCACAAGTTTCAGACAACTCAAACACGCTCCTCACAGTTTTCAGGTCAACTCAAACACGCTCCTCACAGTTCAGGTAACTCAAACACGTCCTCACAGTTTCAGATCAACTCAAACACGTCCTCACAGTTTCAGATCAACTCAAACACGTCCTCATAGTTTCAGGTCAACTCAAACACGTCCTCATAGTTTCAGGTCAGCTCAAACATGTCCTCACAGTTTCAGGTCAACTCAAACACGTCCTCATAGTTTCAGATCAACTCAAACATGTCCTCATAGTTTCTGCTTGACTAAATGTAAAATGGACTTGGGCTTTGCTGTCACCGCAGGTCAATTACGATGGATTTTATGTTTTCGTGTTTTTTTTTTCGTTTTTTTTATCAGATTTTTTGCAGTGTGAAAAAGCAGGTCACATAAATCTGACTTGACTGCTCTGAAGTATTACATTTTGAACTGAATTGTTTTTTTGATAGTGTGATAAAGATAATCTTAACTTTTGCCCATTTAAGACAAACAAAAGTTGACGACAGGTCTGCGTGGACGAATCTTGGTTCTGTCCCGTTTCTTCTTCACATCAGACACTTCGTTAAATTGACACGTGAAACTGATTTGAGTCACATTTTATTTCCAAACTGACAAACAGAACCACCCCGCCTAAGTCAAGCTTGAAAAAGAAATACTTTGGACTTAATCTTAGCCTTGACTAAAAACAAAACATACTTAAATGACCTGTGTGTGTCAGATTTGTGCGTTCGTGTGGACGGTGAAGAGGACGACATGCCGGACCCTGGATACATGTGAGTTCAGCTTTTTCAGATCGATGTTTACTCGAACGGGGGGGAAAAGATGAGCCACTTTTTGCATCTTTGTTTTTTGTTTTTTGTTTCAAAGCGGTGTAAAATCTAAATAAAATATACAACTCTCCAGTCATTTTTAGGGTGTTTTCGAACGGTTTACATAAATAAAACTGTTCTGAGACTCAAGTTTGAGAGAAATTGGTGTTAAAAGAAACGTACACATTAAAAATACACATTAAAAAACGTATTTATTTCAATGAACTTGTAAGTACTAATTCATAAATACTGTATAAATGTATTTTTCCAAATTTTCTTGAATTTTTTTGTTTTGTTTTCAACTTTAGAGTGACTTTATATATATAAAAAAAAATATCTATAAATCTTGTTATATTATATTTTAGTTTTGCTCTTCAGTTGATCTGAAATCGTCTATTTGAGGCAGAAATTCAACTAAAACCTTTACTTTTTTTATGACTAAAAACAGTTCAGGGTTGTTTCCTTTCCAATGTTCGTTTTCTGGACATGATTTAATAAGACTTAAAACTCTGACTTTTACTTTTTACTCGAGTGATATTATTTTGAAGTAACATCTTTGCCTGCGGTTTGTCTTCATCACAGAGTAGTTCTGCCTGAAACAGCGCCTCCTGTGACCATCAAGAGCCATGCGTCTTCTCCGAGCACAGGTCTGTGCAGCCTCTGGTTTGTGGTTCACGTCTCTGTCATTACTGGGCCTAAACACATGAAACAAAAACCGGCACGAAGTTCAGAGTCTTTTCTGAGTCACATTCTTTTTTCACAACGGCCCCAGAAGGTGGTGTCTTAAGTCGAGACGCTGCGGGTGAACAGGAAAACATTTCAATTTAAAGATATCAATGTGAAAATTCTCCTGTCGTTTACGCACATAAATGTAAGACAAAATGTACTGCAAGTTTTCATCATGTTTTAATTAAGAAATAAGGCGTTTTGGGTAAAATCGGGTAAAAACTGCCAAATTGTCACATATTTGGGACATTTAAATCTGAAAAATGGACAGAAACATTTACAGAGGGGATTCTGGATTCATTATTTAGTTTTTGAGTAAACTAGATCGACAGAAAATTGGCCTAGAAATTCAAATTTCGCCTCATTTTTTTAGACTTAAAACTAAAATAAATCAGACTCAGAATCCTTGTGTTGGCTCTGTCAGAAAGGTTTGGTGTAGGAGCTGCTTTAAGGCCTGATCTTTATGTCTCTGAGGGACAAAAGTGCATTTGAAGAAAACAATGTCCCAGAGAAATCTATGGATGAAGCAGATTCAATGGAAGAAGGAAACATCTTTAACAAAACTGCACATGACCTTTGCCTGCCGTGTCTCGTCTTAAGAGTAAAACTGGACTAAAGCTCCACTTCAAACCTGGATAAAGCGGCTCAGGAGACGTGACCACAGAAACACGCTGAAAAACACTGAAAACATGTAAGAAAGTGAATCTTTCCTGGTTAAAAAGATTGTGTTTGTTTTCACAGGGAGCAACAACGTCTACGAGAACACAGGTCAGACAAACTCTTTTCACTGTGTTTGCTGAGTGTCTGTCCCTAGTGTTTGTTCACAAATGTGGAGATGTTATCTGAGCTCAACAGAGTTCAACCACAGAGTTCAACCTCAGAGTTTAACCTCAGAGTTTAACCTCAGAGTTCAACCTCAGAGTTCAACCTCAGAGTTTAACCTCAGAGTTCAACCTCAGTTCAACCTCAGAGTTCAACCTCAGAGTTCAACCTCAGAGTTCAACCTCAGAGTTCAACCTCAGAGTTCAACCACAGAGTTCAACCTCAGAGTTCAACCTCAGAGTTAAACCACAGAGTTTAACCTCAGAGTTTAACCTCAGAGTTCAACCGCAGAGTTCAACCTCAGAGTTCAACCTCAGAGTTCAACCGCAGAGTTCAACCGCAGAGTTCAACCTCAGAGTTCAACCTCAGAGTTCAACCACAGAGTTCAACCTCAGAGTTCAACCTCAGAGTTCAACCCGCAGAGTCACACCGCAGAGTTCAACCACAGAGTTATAAGAATTCTCTCTCTCTCACAGAAGATGAAGACGAAGATGATGAACACAACTATGTGAACGTGCAAGTCAGAGAACTGCATCAGCCAATCAAAGGCGGCATTCTGTCACATGATCTGCATGCGGCCAATCACAGCCAAGACTCAAGCGTTTGACAATTTTATTATTTTACTCTCAGCTTACTCTTATTCCTGGTTCGGTCCTGGTTTAGTCCTGGTCTAACTCACCTGGTCTGGTTCAGAGAGCAGTGAGACTGATGATGATGATTGATGATGATGATGATGAAGGTGACTACGTAACCAGCCAACGGTGATTTTACACGTGGGACTAAAATCAGATCTGGACACATGAATCCAAGATGGCAGTGCATTAGTCTCTGTTGCTGCATTACTTCCTGAATAGGGACTAGCTCCTCCCACTGTGTGATGACATCAGTTCAATTGATTTTTGTAACGCCCAAAATCACAACAGCAGACGGACTGACGACTGTGGAGCCAGAACCATCAGCAGATGAAGGCTGTTCATCTAAAGTAGAGAGCGTTCTTACAGGCAGATGAAAGCCGTTCATCTAGAGTAGAGCGTTCTTACAGGCAGACGAAGAGCCGTTCATTCTTAGAGTAGAGCGTTCTTACAGGCAGATGAAGAGCCGTTCATCTAGAGTAGAGCGTTCTTACAGGCAGACGAAGAGCCGTTCATCTAGAGAGTAGAGCGTTCTTACAGGCAGATGAAGAGCCGTTCATCTAGAGTAGAGAGCGTTCCTACAGGCAGATGAAGGGCTGTTCATCTAGAGTAGAGCGTTCTTACAGGCAGACGAAGTGCCGTTCATCTAGAGTCGAACGTTCTTACAGGCAGATGAAGAGCCGTTCATCTAGAGTAGAGAGCGTTCTTACAGGCAGATGAAGAGCCGTTCATCTAGAGTAGAGCGTTCTTACAGGCAGACGAAGAGCCGTTCATCTAGAGTAGAGCGTCTTTACAGGCAGATGAAGAGCCGTTCATCTAGAGTAGAGAGCGTTCTTACAGGCAGATGAAGAGCCGTTCATCTAGAGTAGAGAGCGTTCTTACAGGCAGATGAAGAGCCGTTCATCTAGAGATAGAACGTTCTTACAGGCAGATGAAGAGCCGTTCATCTAGAGTAGAGCGTCTCTACAGGCAGATGAAGAGCCGTTCATCTAGAGTAGAGAGCGTTCTTACAGGCAGATGAAGGGCCGTTCATCTAGAGTAGAGAGCGTTTACAGGCAGATGAAGGCTGTCATCTAGAGTAGAGAGCGTTCTTACAGGCAGATGAAGAGCCGTTCATCTAGAGTAGAAGTTCTTACAGGCAGATGAAGACCGTCATCAGAGTAGAGCGTTCTTACAGGCAGATGAAGCCGTTCATCTAAAGTAGAGCGTTCTTACAGGCAGATGAAGGCCGTTCATCTAGAGTAGAGCGTTCTTACAGGCAGATGAAGAGCCGTTCATCTAGAGTAGAGCTTCTTACAGCAGATGACCGTTCATCTAGAGTAGAGCGTTCTTACAGGCAGATGAAGGGCCGTTCATCTAGAGAGAAGCGTTCTTACAGGCAGATGAGCCGTTCATCTAGAGTAGAGAGCGTTCCTACAGGCAGATGAAGGGCCGTTCATCTAGAGTAGAGCGTTCTTACAGGCAGATGAAGGGCCGTTCATCTAGAGTAGAGCGTTCTTACAGGCAGATGAGCCGTTCATCTAGAGTAGAGCGTTCTTACAGGCAGATGAAGAGCCGTTCATCTAGAGTAGAGTTTTGTAACACATTTCAATATTTGTGTCTATTTTGTTCATTTCATGACTGAACTTGTTCGTCCAATGGCATAAGTTTGTTGATTTGACCTTCTACAGACTGGATGTGAATTATCTGGTGACACCATTTTTCAAACACGAGTGGAATATTTTTAACCTTTGATCTTGTTTTTTATGACACATGAATTACTTGAATGTCATTTTAAAGTAAAGTTCATGTCATTCCAGAACGCAGAGCCCAGTGCATGATGGGACAAACAAGTTTTTCTGACACTTCCTGAGAATCTTTCACTGCATTTGAAGTGAAGACGTTTTGTTTTTCTTTCTTTGTTTACATGAGCTATACCAAGTGGAATAAATATTTAATCATGTTGTTTCAGTGAATTTGTGTGAAAATGTGTCATTTCATTGTGTTTGTGTGGGAAAATGTGTCGTTTCAGCGTTTTTGTGTGAAAATGTGACGCAGAGGAAAAACAAGGACACAGAGGTGGTTTTCTACTTTATTTTTGTGGTTAAATTGAATCATTCCTGAACAAACTTCCTCACGTCCCAGTCAAACACACAAGGCACGAGATCCAACGAGAAACAAGAGACGAAACCAGGTTCAAACCGGGTCTGAACCGGGACTGAACCAGGACTAAACTTCAGTCCTAAATCCACGGGGTTGTTTGTTAAGTGCGGAACACGAAAAGGCACAGGTAGAAAAATCTGCTAAAATTGTTAAACTTTTCAACACTTTTTTTTTTCTTTTCCTTTTTTAAACACTTTTTTTCCTTCGTCTTTTGCCCCGAAACGAAACATGGCAAATGAAAAAAGGCACAAACACGTGTAGAGTTTTGAACAGCCACGTTACACAGTTTTTACAAAAGAAAAAAGCGACAAATGAAACACTTTTCATCGTGGAAAAAAAAAGGGACAGTGCGAGAGAGAGAGAGCGACCCAAAACGTGAGGTAAGATTCTGCTGAAGACGGCGACCGCTTCAGAAGAAACGTCACCAACAAACAGCTGCAAGGTTTTATCACTACACACTTTCATTTTGAAGTAACAGAACTCTGAACAGTCAAAAGTGTTGGTTCAAAAGCGTTTTGTGAATATGAAATGAGCTGAACATTTGTGTTTCCTTCATATTCTTCGGAAATTGCAGATTTTGTTGCTCGTTGATGCTCAAAAAGTTGCACAGAAGTGAAGAAAAATTCAAAAAACCCTGATAATTTAGTACTTTACTCCCTCTAGTGGCAAGAGTTCCTGTCCATGAATAAAGTTTCGAGATTATTTATTTGAATTATCTTATTTGAAACGCAAAATATCTGAAAGCTACGGCACAAGAAATCAGTTTGATTCATCAGCAGACTTGGACAAACGTAACCGAAAAGTATTTTGAGATTTGGGTGTGAAATATGTTTACTGGTAGTTGGTAGTCGGCCCAAATCATTAAGACGTTCAATAGATTCGAGAGCGTTTGCCAGAGCCACGCCCCTTTTAGTCGAATAATCAAAGTAGAGTTTTTCTTTATTCGACCGCAAAACGACAATATTCAGAGTTTATTTCTTGATCAGAATAAACTCAAATGTGTGTGTCAAAGTGTTGTTGAGGTTCAAGTGTCGTGAACGGAGCCTGAAATGAAGCTCGTGTTTTGGAGATTACACAAGATGTTTCTGTTAATTATGTTTTAAATTAACCAACAAAACATTACTCAAATATTCTTGGTCCAGTTAGGTGCAAAAACGCCTCATATTATAGTTTTTACCACGCCTTGTTTTGTTGGAGAAACTACACGGGCCATGGCGCTTTGCTCCGTTTCAGTGCCGAGAGGGCCACTAGAGGGCGTCATTACGCTCACTGAAAACATTTACGAAGCTACTTTTATTCTTGAACTCAAGACATGAATGTTAAGCAGTCACATTTGTAAACTTGATGTCGTTTGAATGTCTCTTGAACCCCTTTAAAATGACCCATCGTCAGGACGTTCTAAATCCCAGAAAAGAGGCAAAAATGTTACCGTAAACCATAAATGATTTCTAATATTTAAATGACATCGGATCTAAATACTATTAATTTTAAGTCTTTAGAACTAAAAATAATGCAGCAATTTCAAATTTGTAACTGTCGTTTTCGGGCATTAAAATTGTCTTTGAGCTTCACAAAAGTATAATTAGTGTTAAAGTGTGTAATATTTCGGTAGAAAAAGTAAAACTATTGTGGGCACAACATTTCTGTGAGTCTTTGTCCAATAAAATCTAAAAATCATAAAAGTGTGTGTCATAATGTGCTGTTAAATCTCCAGTAAATGCAGTCAAATCCAGTGTTCAACGTGTTTGAAGCAGCGCTGAGGTCACGCTCACGTGTCTGAGGCTTTGACTGACACGTTCTGAAGTGAATCCCAGTTTCTTTAGTCAAACCACATTCTGTTCCACTCAAACTTTTGCCCCATAAACATTTCACTTTTGTGGTGACGTTGTTCTGAAGCAGTGGGCCGTTTCTGCGAGGTAAAACCCGGCTCAGTCTCACTGTAGTGTTTGACCTTTGACCCTCCCCTTCCCTCTCTCTCTGTAGTGTTAGTACTGGGACTGCTCCTCGATCGCCTGCACGCTAAAAACACGGCAGGTTTTCATGAGTCCGTTTTCTGTGATCCTTTGGATTCAGCCAAATCTCAAATGTTTTACCTGAAAAAAAAAGACTCAAAGCAGCAAAAGGTCTGAACTCAACGGCTTCAAGAACAGAACCCAGGTCTGAACCAGGTATTATTATTATTATTATTATTATTATTATTATTATTATTATTATTATTATTATTATTATTATTGTTGATTTAACCAAGGAGTGTCTTTTTAATGCTTATATTATTCCTACAGCTGTTTGTATCTGCTCTGGAACACTAAACGGTTTGATTGGATCTGGTTCACGCTCGTGTCGTTTATGAAAATATCTTATTTTCATTTAAATCTTTTAGTCGGTAAGAATGTGTCTTGGACAAAAACTACAGCCACCTTTACACGGGTTCTTTGGAGCTGCGAAAAGAAACAAAACAGAATCCTTTGTCACTTATATATATGTCGAGCCCACGTGCTTAGCAACACAAAGCTAGCATAGCACGTTAGCAACAGCCGTTTCCCGTTTCTCGCCGCACGGCACTCGCTTTGTCAAGAGCCAAAATCTCATATTTCCAGGTCATAATGCGTTTAACACGACCCAGAGCCAAAGCGGTCCATGAAGAGCGGGTCAAACGCGGCGTTGTCGTCACAACCAGAGTTGGGACAAAACGTATTTTTGAAATTCAATCAAACGCTAGGAATATAAACGTTTTTTCTGGTAAATACTTGCTCAAAGTGTGTAAAAATTATACATTTGAGCAGTTCATAAACATTAGAAAACGATGTAAAATGTCTCTGTTTGTTGATATCGAGCTAAAACCACCACTTTTGTTACTCTTTAATTAATTCATGTATTGAAATCGTCACGTTTAAACCGACACCACTGAGGTCACAGAAAACACAATGAACGTGTTAAGGAGTTTAATTAAGAATGTGCCATGTGTTAATGACAAACGGCCGGGACTGGTCTTGGTTACGTTTGGGAGCTAACCGACAAACGGCCGGGACTGGTCTTG
Organism: Chaenogobius annularis; assembly: GCA_015082035.1. Classification (NCBI taxonomy): domain Eukaryota; kingdom Metazoa; phylum Chordata; class Actinopteri; order Gobiiformes; family Gobiidae; genus Chaenogobius; species Chaenogobius annularis. Next base: position 167,853 of record BJKM01000551.1, read on the forward strand.
GTTACGTTTGGGAGCTAACCGACAAACGGCCGGGACTGGGGTCTTTGGTTACGTTTGGGAGCTAACCGACAAAACGGCCGGGACTGGTCTTGGTTACGTTTGGAGCTAACCGACAAACGGCCGGGACTGGTCTTGGTTACGTTTGGGAGCTAACCGACAAACGGCCGGGACTGGTCTTGGTTACGTTTGGGAGCTAACCGACAAACGGCGGGACTGGTCTTGGTTACGTTTGGGAGCTAACCGACAAACGGCCGGACTGGTCTTGGTTACGTTTGGGAGCTAACCGACAACGGCCGGGACTGGTCTTGGTTACGTTTGGGAGCTAACCGACAAACGGCTGGGACTGGTCTTGGTTACGTTTGGGAGCTAACCGACAAACGGCCGGGACTGGTCTTGGTTACGTTTGGGAGCTAACCGACAAACGGCAGGGACTGGGTCTTCTGAACACAGATTCAAACACAAACTCGTACCAGTGAGATGAGATGAAGTACCATCAGAACGTACTGCGTCATTAGCACTTCTCTCGTACCAAATCTAAAACGTTCAGAAAATAAGTGTTCAATCAGCGGCGGCCATTTTGAGTCAAACCTTGTTGCTGCATTTGAGCTTTTTCAGTTTTAAAATGTCCCATCTCAGAGTCCTTCTGTTTCTTCTTTAAGGTCTCTTCCTCCGTGAATCCAGGACACTTATCTCTCCCCCGAACCACCAAGTCACCGGTTCGACTCCCGCTCTCCCCGAACCGCCGAGTCACGAGCTCGACTCCCGCTCTAAACGAAAGAGTACTGATTGTCGACGGCGGCCGGTGCTCGCTGTCCGTCCTCGGTGTCAGTCGTCTCTAGCGGTCGTAAAACTGGCTCCTCCCAATCATCAAAGATTGGGCTCCCTGCCCGTGTGACCCCACCCCCGCGCCTGGCCCTGCCACCTGTCGGGGGCGGGCCACAGTTCGCTGGGCGGCACAGGTCCGGCAGCAGCAGCAGCAGAAGTCGTCGTCACAGACGTGTTGCTCGCGTTTGCCGGGAGTTGAGGAGGTGGAGCAACCGAGGCGTCACAGCGCAAATCGGCAGCAGCAGTCGACGGCGGCGCAGGGACGGTAACGTGCCTCGCGGAGAGGGAGGGGTTGGGGGAGGCGGCTGCTTCGGGGGGAGGGGCGGAGGAGGAGAAGGGCAGGGCTTACTGGCGGACGACTGCTGCGTACCAAGTCTGTGGAGAGAGAGAAAAAAAAAGATAGAACGATTTGTTTTTACAGGCCAGTCTTTCCCTCATCAGGCAACTTGTGTTAGCGCCATCTACTGGCCCCAGACGGGAATTAACATTGGGGAAATAAACAAAAGCTAGCTTGTCCCGTCTCCGTTAAAACAAGCATGCAAGTTGTAAGTTGAGACAGAAAATTCTCAAAACTTACCCACAGAACTGAAAGAGTGAAAAATAGAATAAGAATTAAACTTCTTAGGACTAGACATGAACGAGGAAAGAGAAAACATCAGGAAACAAAGTAAAGAACAAGTTTAGAGTGAAAGACAAACAGGACTGAACCGATATCAGCTTTAAAGCCTCAGTCAGAAGGGGCGCTCCTGCCAATGAGGCTATACAAGACACGGTCTGTGGCCAAACGGGTGAACCCATGTTCCTTCCGCCCGGGGGACCCTATACGTTCCTGCTCCCGGACCCATGTATCCTCCCCCGGACCCATGTTCCCCCCTACCTATGTTCCCCCGGACCATGTTCCCCCTGTATAGTCCTCATGTTTCGCCGAGCCCGTGACCCAACTGTGTCGCCCGCCCGTTTTCTATGAGACGGGGAACAACTAGGTACCCCTCCTCAAAATTATAGCCATAGGCTGCTGTCCGTTCAGGTTCCACACCCCGGCAATAGTGGTGCATAAATGTAATGGTTTTACAGCATTAACTATTGCAGCATAAAACCCTACCGCTACCCAAACCCCAGGTCTCGGGGAACCTAGGGCTGACCCTGTACCAAACAGTGTCTGTACCAAACAGGTCTGTCCACAGGTCTGTACCAAACAGGTCTGTACCAAACAGGTCTGTACCCAAAGACCTAGCGGTCTGTAGCAAACAGGTCTGCCAGTTGAGAATGACGACAGTTGGTCACGACAGGCCCTTGGTCACGACAGGCCCTTGGTTGCACGGACAGGCCCTTGGTCACGAAGGCCCTTGGTCAGACAGGCCCTTTGGTTCACGAACAGGCCCTCTGTGGTCCACGTACAGGGCCCTCCCTTTGTCGCATCCGGGCGGAGAACAGCAGCACCTTGAGTGGCTACGAACAGGCCTTGGTTCGCCACGAACACGGGCGCGGGGAATGGCCATTGCGGGTCATCTGGACAGGCCGGTGGACCCTATGGGGGAGCAAGGGACAGGCTGCAGTCTCGGGAGGCAGACGGACAAGCGCAGCTCCCTTGGGATCCGGAGCCCAGCTATCCCCCCTGTTACTCAGTCACCGACATGGCCAACTTGGTCACGGGAGGCAGGGACGAGCGCCCTTGGGTCAGCGACACGGCCCTTGAGTCACGACATATGGCCCTTGGTCCACGACAGGGAGCCGCTTGGTCACGACAGTTGTCACCTTGAGTCACGACAGGCCCTTGGTCCTCACAGCGCCAAGGACCCCTTGGTCCAACGACAAGCGCAGGCCCTTTTGTCACTTCTCGTTCCATTTCCAATTCTCTGTGAGTTTTGTTTCTCAAAAATAAATGAAAATAAAAGCTGTGACAGCAGAGAGTGAGTTACAGGCACAGATAATCACTACGTACCATGTAAAGCATATGTCGCCGGAGGAAACCTATAGTATTATATAAAAGTGTTTTCGTGTCTCAAAGCTAAAGGCTAACACACACCATTAGCTTAAATATATCGGAACAAACTTGATAAAAATGTACATAGATTTAGCAAAGTGGATATTTTTGTAAACAAGTTAGTTCAGTTTGTGGTCTGTTTGATTTTAAAGCATTATTAATTTTATTATATCATTATTGTACGTTGTAGCATTAGCTAAGCGACAAAAGCACTTTTATAGTGAACGATATAGAGATGTTCTCCCGGTGAAGTATTTTTACATGGGACGTAAAGGTCTTAACATGCAGTTTTTAAATTAATTATTGATTCATTTTAGCTTGAGACTCTGTCTGGAGGTTCGTTGAGTATTTGTCCCCTCATTAGGGGAATGGTAATGTGAGGCGCTAACCGTTTAGCTGTCAGTTATTATATCTCTCAGGTCTTTTTGTTTATTGGTGTGGAGCTATAAAATGACTGTGAACTGTCCTGACTGAGCTGCTCGCTCCAGCGCTGATGTCATTTATATGTTTGTAACACATGAGAAACTACCTTTCTGTTTATTAATGGCTCAGATGGAGAAGTTTTTTGTTTGCTTAGATAACTAAAAAGGTTAATTTATGAGCTGACAGCATCGCTAACAGGAGAGCTAAGACGCTGTAGCTGTAGCAAGCTAACAACGAGCTAACAGAGAGCTATTCCAGCGACAATTACACAATTATCCAAACTCAGCTGCGCACAGGGTTTATAAATCTGTGGCTGACACGGATAGAAAGAAAGAAACACAGCATCAAAACAATCAAAACAAGGGAGGAAAGAGACAAAAATGTCAAACTCAAACTTCTGGAACCGAGAGAAAAAACACAGAAATGACACAGAAAATGAATGAAGATAGCTGTGCATGGATCACGAGTCACACACTGTGCTGGAGGTGAGTGGTCTGGAAGGTGGTGCGTACATGGAGGGTGTGCGTCTGAGTGGAGCACATCGACACCCGCGTGACAAAACCCCGGTCTAGGACCCGTGTGCAGCTCCAACAATCGCGCCGGGACTAAGGCCCGGGACTATCAGGCGGTTGACTAGCAGCGGTTGTCTACAGCGGGTCTACAGCGGTCGTCTGGACAGCGGTGACTATACAGAGCGGGTCTTCATGCAGCGGGAGGTCTGATCGCAGCGGGGCGGGACTCAGTTTCGACAGGTGCGGCGACGGATCACAGCGGGGACTACAGCGGGACTACAGCGGGTCTACAGCGGGTCTACAGCTTCAGCACACACACACAACACCTCTCTCACGGCTCTGTTCACTTACACACGCAGTCTGAGATGCCGGGGTTGATGGGGAGTCGGAGAATGGCGATTGTTTTTGATGACATCAACAGGCTGCGGCGCGACTGCCGGGGCCGGTCTCGGCCTGTGGACACGAGCAGGGAACGTCAACAACAACAACAACACAACCACAGACAACAGCAGAGGCTGAAACTGGAGACAGACACAAAATGGTCGCCGGTGTGGAAGGCTCTTGGTGAAGGACATATTCTGCATCATTAGGCAATCGACTAATTAAAATGCGCTTTCGCGCCTTTTTGGGAGGCGTCGCGCCGCGTTGAAAAAAAGCAGAACCAGGTAGTAAACACAATATGGTCATCAGTTAATACATCAAAACATTAGTTAAGTTAAATTAAAAACACAATAAAAATGCAGGAGCAGCGAGCAGTGCGCTCCGTCTATCTCTGATCGCCAAAATTACATTTTTCTGCATCTGAAACCGTGAAAAGCAGGACACAGCTTCACTTTGGTGATGTGGCAGTCCCCGCCACAAAGCGTCTGGTCCCCCAAGACCAGCCAGAAAAGTAAACAAAACCAGCACACAGCCCTAAACCTTAAGGGACGTTTTACAGTATATGGGCTGAACCGGGACTGACAAAAGCCCACAGCAGTGTTACTTTTGACATCCTCAACAGTTTTATCAAAACACAGTCTGTTCGTCAGAATAAAGACTGGGTTAGAGTTTACCGTCTGTTCTGTAGAATAAGACCGGGTTAGAGTTTACCGTCTGTTCTGTCAGAATAAAGACGGGGTAGAGTTTACCGTCTGGTTCTGTCAGAATAAGACGGGTTAGAGTTACAGTCTGTTCTGCTAGAGACCTAGAAGGTTATGACGTCTCGTCTGCTGTCAGAATAAAGGGACCGTGCGGGGTTAGAGGTTTACCGTGCTGTTCTGTTCAGATAAAGCAGGGTGAGTTTACAGTCTGTTTCTGTCAGAATAAAGCAAGACCGGGTCAGAGTTACCGTCTGTTCTGGTCAGAATAAAGACGGGTCAGAGTTTACCGTTGTTCTGTCAGAATAAAGACCGGGTCAGAGTTTAACAGTCTGTTCTGTCAGAATAAAGAACGGGTCAGAGCTTTACCGGAGGTTGGTTCTGTCCACAGACTAGAATGACCCCGCGGGGTTAGAGTTTTACGCCGTCTGTCTGGGCTAGAAAATAGTGCGCGTCCGCAAGACGGCGCTTAGAGTTTTACAGTTTCTGTTCTGTCAGAAAAAGCGCCGGCGTCACGAGCTTTCACCGTCCTGTTCTGTCAGACAAAGACCGGTCAGAAGGTTTACCGTCCTCGCTTCTCGTCAGAATATAAGACCCTGGGCGGGTCAGAGTTTTAACCGTCTGTTCTGTCAGAATAACGATATTCCCTCGTGTCGGTCCGTAGGAGTTTACAGTTGTTCTGTCAGAATAAAGACCGGGTCAGAGTTTACCGTCTGTTCTGTCAAGAATAACACGCACCGGCCGCGTAGACAAGTTCGACGCGTCCGTCTGTTCTGTCAGAATAAGACCGGGTTAGAGCTTTACCGTCTGTTCCTGGTCAGTTAATAAAGACCTCGGGTTAGAAGTTTACCGTCTGTTCTGTCAGAATAAAGACCGGGTCAGAGCTTTACCGGTCTGTTCTGTCAGAATAAAGACCGGGTCAGAGTTTTACCGTCTGTTCTGTCAGAATAAAGACCGGGTCAGAGTTTACCGTCTGTCTGTCGAATAAGACGGGTTAGGTTTACCGATCTGTCTGTTGCTAGGATACTGATATCGCCGGCCTTTGGGCTGAAAGCGAATATTACGCCAATGACGTGAAATCGGCCGAATACGACGACCACTTGAGCCGATATATCGGTGCATCCCTAAATTCTTTTTAATGAAAAATGCTTAGGGAAATGACCAGCAAGTCAATCTTTTATCAATTAAACTACATTTTCTGATTCTCGTCTGTTTTTACCTTCTTTGAGTCAACTCTTTTTTTCTGATGCAGTGAGACTTTTACCTGGCTGTCGGACGGCGGTGGCACCCACGAAGCTGATGAGCGTTACGTTCAGATGCCCCACCCGACTCCAGGGGGATGGGATGGACCCGGAAGTGCATCCAACATGTCGAAGATGGACTGAAACCAGAGGTGCTGCACTCGGCACTGTCCGTCCTCGTTCAGCGAACAGACGCAGGTGCTGAGGGGACGAACAACACTTTAGTCCTTTTCACACAACGGGTGTAGGCCCGGGGTGTAGGCCGGGGTTGTAGCGGGGTGTAGGCCGGGGTTGTAGGCCCGGGGTGTAGGCCCGGGGTGTAGGCCCGGGGTGTAGGCCCGGGGTGTAGGCCCGGGGTGTATATATTTCATATCAGGTAATCTCTGGTTGAACGTTACCTTGGCTTTGCCCTGGAAGTTGAAGGTGAGCCACATATTCCTCCTCGTCGCGTTCTCGCTCTGTCGCACCAGGAACACGCCGTGAGAAGACGGACCCCCGGCCAGAACCAACTGAGGCCGCCTTCAGCCGCGACAGAGTCCCATGGAACCACTGACACTCACTGAGCGGAAGTTTTGCCCTTCCACCGGGTTCTGAGGGCCCGGGATCCGAGAAACAGGAACGAACCTGAAGAAAACAAGATTACTCCGTTTTTCTGACCCACAGTCATGACTCCGCCCAAACAGCAGCTTAATATAGACCTGGATTGTTGAGAAAGGTTACTGTTACAGAGAGCGGCCCCCCACGCCGACAACTGTGTCCAGAGTGTTACCTGTGGCCTCGGGCGTCTCGGCGAAAGGCGTGCCCAGACTGGTCCCGCCACCCTCCTAGGATCCTGCCGTCTGATTCGTCGAGAGGCAGCACGAGGCGGGAGCTCAGGAGGCAAGTGGGTCCATGAGGGGGGAGGAGCCTGCGATTCCGCCATAACAAACTGCAACAGAAAGATTAACAAAAAGTGTAATCCTTTGGTTTAGTCTTTTACCAGGGTGACCAGGGTGACCAGACTGAACGCGAACCAGGAGAGACTGAACCAGGACTGAACCAGGACTGAACCAGGGCTAAACCAGGGCTAAACCAGGGCTAAACCAGGGCTAAACCAGGGCTGAAACCAGGGCTAAACCAGGGCTAAACCAGGGCTAAACCAGGGCTAAACCAGGGCTAAACCAGGGCTGAACCAGGGCTGAACCAGGGCTGAACCAGGACTAACCTTGTGAAAGACGGTCTATGACATCAGGAGTCCCGCTGATGTCCAAAGGTCCAGTTCCCTCAGACTCGTCCTGCTCACTGCAGAGACATCAGCGAGAAATATAGTGTTTTTGAATTATTACATGCGTTTGTCTTGTGTCGTCCATTTGACTTCAGGTGAGTTGTGTGTCGTGTGTTGTGTGTCGTTTGTTACCTGAGGCAGATGGCGTTCCTGATGTCGCTGAGCCACGCCCTCATCTGCACAGCGTCTCGTGTCTCGATCATATACTGCGCCGAGCCGTCCAACTGAACACAACCGAGACTGTAACACCGCTGACACAAATACTGTTCACACACCTCGTGTGTCGCAGCAGAACGTTACCTGCAGGAGGAAGGTGTTCTCTTTGTCAGGCATCTCCAGAGCTGTGGTGCTCCTCACGTCCACAATGGAACAGCAGGGGGCGCTAAGCCGAGGCTTCGATGCCTGAGAACAGACAGGATTTTACCCAACGAGCAGGTTTGGGGTTTGATATTGGAAGCTGGAAACAAACTCCTGTCTGAATGTTATTCTTTAAAAGGTTTGTTAAGAATGCCATTACAGACCAGATCAATAAGTGATATTGATAAATGCCCAACAGTCTCGATCCTTGTCCCTGAGACTCTAACCTTTGGTGGGATGAAGAACTCAAGGTAGTACTCGTCTCCTCGCTCGCCTTCTCGCTCCCTCTCTCGCAGCACCAGTCGACACTTGTGCCAGCGGCCGCCTCTCCACGGCAGACCGCCCCCGGCGGACGGCAGAGTGCCCCCGGTGGCCAGCGGCGCGGCGTTAGCGACCGCGGTGCTGACGTCTGTGCCGTGATGCAGCAAGCCGAAGGAAAACCCAGTGAAGCCGCTCGCCCCGAAGTCATCCTGCAACGCACTGACCGTGACTCCGCCCTCTCGCACCTGCGGGCGACACAGACTTTAGAGTCTGGCCCTCAAGCTTAATGCCATGCTGTGGAACATTCTGCTCAAATCACAAACTACTCCATGGAGACAATTCACTTTCATGTATTTTAGTCACACAAATACTTCCTGTTTGATGGACTTTTGGAGAATGTCGCTTATTTTTGCTGCCAAAACGATCAGTCTAACTCCATTTGTCACATGTTTCAAAAGTGGCAGCCGTACCAGTCTCCCGGGCTTCCTGCTGGCGTTGGGAGGCAGCGAGGCGGACGAGGGCGGGGTGTTGGCGACCGGAGCCATGCTGAGCGCCGGAGGTGGCGAGCGCGACAACCGAAGCTTGTCCAGGCGCTGCGTCCACTTGTCCTTGTGCTGCGGGTTCTCTCCGTTACTACGGCGACGGCTGGGCGGGTCCTGTGACAGCGACGATGACGAGGACGAAGAGTGAGGCAGTGACAGCGGCATAGAGAGGGAGACGGGCATCGAGGAGGGCGCACCGGGCGAGCGCTTCCCCCCGTCCTGAGGCAGACAGAGAGAAAAACAACGCAAGCAAAACACATTAGCATCAGCGGTTTCCTGTCGCTATCGCTTTGTCAAGACCCAAAATATGATATTTCCAGGTCATAATGCGTCTGACATGATCCAAAGCCAGAGCGTTCCATAAAGAGGTTCAGACGCGGCGCAGAGGCTTTGCACAGAAGGCAAAGACATGAGGCAAAACTGTTCCCGTTTACGCTAGCTTTAGCCACGTCCCTGAATGCCTTTTCGTGAACCTCTCGGATCGGCCTCAGGATTAAAAAGTATCATTCAGGAAGATTTAGATTAGATTTATGAAAAAAACATGAGTTATGTTTGGGGGACGTCAAAGATTCAGTCTTTTCTAATGGTCAATGATCAGCTTGTTTCTTTTTAATGCAGAGGCCACGGTCGATCATCCGTCACTGAATATGTGGACTTTGGAGACTTTAAAAGTCTGAATTGTTCATGCTCAATAAATTAAATGTTGAAATAAATAAAAAAGACAATCCAATTGAGAAAAATTCTGATTTATCTTTTTGTCAATCGCCCAGCCCGGCCCCGGCTCCGGACCTGACCTGACCGGGCTCCGGCCCGGCCCCGGCTTCAGACCTGACCCACCTGCACTCCCATGGTGTAGCTGTAGCTCTGCGGCAGCTCGCTGGACGTGCTCCTCCAGTGCAGAATCCCTCTGACGCTCCGGCTCATGCTCCTCAGAGAGAAACGCTTCTTCAGCCTCTTGGAACCGTTCCCTTTACAACTGCAACAGAACATACAACACTCAGAACCAAACGAGCAGAAGCAGAGGAGCAGAGGGGTCAGCTTTGATCATAAATCAAATATAAATCCTCCTGTATTATACATTTTAATTCTGAGACCGATCGCAGCGATTCACAAAAATATGTTTAATAATCCCATCATTTGTTTAATAATCCCATCATTTATGTGAGACGTGGTTTAAAGAAAAAAAAAATGAGTCAAAAATGCCACTAGAAGTGACCAAAAGCGTTGAAAAAATGATTTAAACAATACTAAAAGCATCAGAAATGTGACAAAGCAATTTGACAAAAACGCAACTAAAAGCCACAAAAATGTGAACGATAGTGAATCTCACTTTTTAATCCCGAGGCCGATCTCAGCGATTGACCAAAAAGACATTCTGAAAATCCAGGTTTGTGTAGCTGAGACATGGCTCACAGCAACAAAAATGTGACTAAAGGCGACAAAAACGCAACAAAAAATGTCAAAAACATGACAATTCAACACTGAAAACCTTAAAAAATGGCAAAACTGGAATTATATCTGTAAAGCAGGGCTGTCTAAACTTTTTTCACCGAGGGCCGCATTTTTAAACTTGTACGGAGCAGAGGGCCACAGACAACCCGACAATGAAGTGAATCATTCTAAATGTTGCATTTGACATAGTGTCGATGGGCCTCCACGCCTTTAATAAGACGTGGAACATTAATATTAAGTTGGTATGACATTATAATGCTTTAATTTGTTTCAAATTTACAGTAAAAACTACTACTTTGTGTTGTTTGGACCAACTTGGCAGGAAGCCTGAGGGCCAAACAAAATTGGTCTGAGGGCCGCATTTGGCCCCCGGGCCATAGTTTGGACATGCCTGATGTACAGGTTTTAGAAAAACCTTAAATATAACTATTTCAAGTGTGTTTTAGTGCAATTAGTAGTTCAATCTGCCACGCACACGTCCCGACGCACACGTCCCGACGCACACGTCCCGACGCACACGTCCCGACGCACACGTCCCGACGCACACGTCACGTTCCCGTGACGCACACTTCCCGACGCACACTTCCCGACGCACACTTCCCGACGCATCACGTTCCGACACTTCCCGACGCACACTTCCCGACGCACACTTCCCGACGCACACTTCCCGACGCACACTTCCCGACGCACACTTCCCGACGCACACGTCCCGACGCACACGTCCCGACGCACACGTCCCAATACGTCCCAGACGGACACTTCCCGACGCACACTTCCGACGCACACTTCCCGACGCACACTTCCCGACGCACACTTCCCGACGCACACACTTCCCGACGCACACTTCCCGACGCACACTTCCGACGCACACTTCCCGACGCACACTTCCCGACGCACGCTTCCCGACGCACGCTTCCCGACGCACGCTTCCCGACGCACGCTTCCCGACGCACGCTTCCCGACGGACGCTTCCCGACGGACGCTTCCGACGGACGGACGCTTCCCGACGGACGCGCACTTCCCGGCGGACGCGCACTTCCCGGCGGACGCGCACTTCCCGGCGGAGCCGCACTTCCAGGCGGACGCGCACTTCCGGCGGACGCGCACTTCCGGGCGGACGCGCACTTCCGGGCGGACGCGCACTTCCGGGCGGACGCGCACTTCCGGGCGGACGCGCACTTCCGGGCGGACGCGCACTTCCGGGCGGACGCGCACTTCCGGGCGGACGCGCACTTCCGGGCGGACGCGCACTTCCGGGCGGACGCGCACCTCCGGCGGACGCGCACCTCCGGGCGGACGCGCACCTCCGGGCGCACGCGCACCTCCGGCGCACGCGCACCTCCAGACGCAACTCCAACGCACAGACACCTCCAGACGCACACCTCCAGACGCACACCTCCGCCGACAGCAACACCTCCAGACGCACACCTCCAGACGCACACCTCCAGACGCACACAATCCAGGACGACACAGACGAGACGACCTCCAGACAGAACCAACGCACAACCTCCAGACAGACGCATACACCTCCAGACAGACGCACACCTCCAGACAGACGCACACCTCCAGACAGACGCACACCTCCAGACAGACGCACACCTCCAGACAGACGCACACTCCAGACAATCCAGACGCACACTTCCAGACGGTGCTTTTGGCCAGTACCTGGTGTGGTTCTGTGAGGGGCTCTCCGCGCTCTCTCCGTGCTCCATAGCGCCCCCTCGTCCCTCCGTGTCTTCTCCAACAGAAGCTGCTCCGGTCCAGCTGTCGTCCTCCGGCTCGTCCTGCTCCTCCACCGGAGCCGCTCCATTCCCCGCGGGTCGACGTCCGTTGTTTCCGCCGACGGAGGAGCAGCAGGAGGACGAGGAGGAGGGCGGCTGTCCGGGGGGGTCCAGGCGACTCGCAGACACACACGGAGGTTTGGACAGAACCCGAGGCGGCGCGCACAGTGGAGACAGCGCCTCGTCGTCCTCCAGAGACGTGGCATCGGACTGAGGAGCCCACGAGCACAGCTGAGGAGAGGCACAAACGTCACAGGAACAGACTGTAACTTGGTCTGGTGTGTGTGATATAAACTCTTTAAAGCAGAACTAAGTCACTTTGGTGAAAGAGCGCCCCCTAGAGTCCAGTCACATACAAAAACATTTCACATTGCCAAATCATTTTAAAATAGTCAGGGTTTCTCAGGAGAGTCGTCTTCGGGTCAATGTCGGCAAATGTTGCAAGGCTGGCTTTTCGCCCAGAGACAGCAGGGGGCGACGACGGACCCTTCAAACGCCACGAAAATACATATTCAACCATCACACACGTACAAAGACCAGGTCAAAATGTTACTTAGTTCTGCTTTAAATGTTTAACAAATAGATTCTAAAATCCGGAATGGAGCAAAAGTGAAGCAAATGATTGTGATTTGACTGAAGAAATTAGAATTAACCTCAGAATGTCACAAAATGATTTAGTGGCAGTAAAAGCCTCAGAGCTGCTTTAAAAACACATTTAAAATGTATTTTATTTACTGGAACTTTATAACACACTTAGCATTTTCTATGGTTTTTAAGTTTCCTCACAGAAATGTTGAGCCCACAATAGTTTTTACTTTTATCTTGAGATAAGATTGTTTAATATGAAATTGCCACTGTCATTTTGCCCTCTGTGTCTACGTTTTCCTTGGATAAAAGAGCAGCAGAGTTCATCTAATGAGAAGCTCCAAAGAGCAGCGCTGCAATGGCCGCAGTAAGAGTTATTTCACATTACGGCTTTCATGTTATTACAAAATGTGAACTGAACTGCAGTTATGTTTTATCAATGTCGTCAAAATCTGCTCATGTCTGGTTCTTGTGGACCCTCGCTCGCATCTCGCCCCTTCCCTGGAAACGGACATTTGTACACTGGAAATTCAAAATGATTCCTTATTTTTTTAAATCATTAACATTTACATTTTGTGTCAGTTAATCAGAGCAAATGTCTGCATATGACTCCAGTATTTTACAGCGGAATATTCCAGACAAACAACATCTCTTTGCACTAATAAACCTCAGTCTCGGCGAGTTGACTCACCGTTTCCTCTCTCCCGACGGAGATGGAGCTCTGCGGCGCCCCCTGCAGTTCGCTCTGAAAGTGCCGCACAAAACGGTCGGTGAAGCGGCGGCAGAATGCGGCGGCCGAGTCTGGCGAATAGTGCGGGTTTTCCAGGAGAAACGCCCGAAAGTGCCGAGCGAAGTCGCCGGCGGCGACTCGAGCGTGAAGCTCGCAGAACTCGGTCCAGCTCAAGCATGGCGAAGGCGACGGTGTGGGCGTGTCCGACAGGGACGACAGGTGAGAGGACAGGTGCGGCACGGGGGGTGGAGTCACCAGCGCTGGCAGGGGCGAGGGGCGGGGCATAAGGGGCAGGAGCGAGGGCGAGGGTGGAGATGGCGAGGGAGAAGGTGATGGCGGCAGGGGCGACGAGTTTGCCGCGCGAGGACTGGGCGGAGTCAGCAGCGCGCCGTTCATTTTGCCCTATCAGAAACCAGACGAGCCAGACAACAGGAAGTGACTGCAGAAGGGTCAAAGGTCAGGACAGAGTCAGGTCTCCAACATGGCGCCTTCAGTCGAGATTCACGGTCAAGAAAATGAATCACAACTTCGGAAAAACGATTCCAAACGAGCAGAAGTTCAAGACTTCCACATGGTGCGTTTGTTTATGGATTAAACTGAAAAACGTCTCTAAATCACAATCCCAATACGGATTTAAAAGCTTCAGCATCTGTCAGTCTTCAGTATCCCACATGGCAACAATGTTTGTGTGAAAACTCCAAAATAGAAATGCATTTTCCAAAAAAATGGTGAATCTCCAGAACTGCCCCAGGTTTACGTCAGTGAGATGTGAAGATCATCCACAAAAAGAGGAATTTCTTCTTTCCAAACGGTCAGTCTTTAGTCGATATCTGTTCACGTCATACGAAATGTGTGGCAGTCAAATTCAAAATGTGGGCCTTCAGATGTAGTAGAGATGGTCCGAAATGAGACCGATCCAAACGTTAGTGAATATTTGTAATGCTGCGTAACACGTGGCTCAGAATCAGATTTAGTTCACTTTTCTCAGTCGAATGCGCTCCACAAACTGCACAATTGTCCCAAAATATTTTAGATTTTCAGTCAAAATTCAAACTGGCTGCCAAGAAAAAAATAATATCTTGAAATGTTTCAGGTTTCAGTCAAAAGTGGCTTAAATTAAATTTGAAATGTTTTCAATGTTCTTTCCAAAACGTGCAAACATCTCGTGTGTGGATTTGTTGAAACGCTGCTGTTTTTTTGAGTGAACACTGTCACAGAAGCTGAATCATGCGTCTGTTCGTGTATCGTTGAATCCGATTGGTCAGTGGCTTTGGCGTTCGCGGTCCCCTGGCTGTGATTGGACGACAGAGCATGTTTTCAGCGAAGAGGCGTCGAAATGAGGAACTACATGTTTTTGAGGATCCGAGGAGCAGGTTTGAGCTTCGAGTTTCAAATCCACATCACATCCTGAAACAGACACAGGACACAACATTTTACTCTTACAAAACGTGGGAATTTATGCATTTTGATTGTACTACTTCAAGATTTTTTAATACATTAACGAGAATATGAATTCAGGGCAAATTTGACATTGTGATTTAATAATGCCACTGTCTTTATTAGAAATTATTTTGAACAATTACCAATATTTGTGTGTCAACTACTCACAATTAGTCAGGTTAACTTTACCACAAATCATACCTTGTGAAGTACAAATACAATTTCGAAGAGATAATAGCATATATTCAATTCTTTGTACCGCAATAGAATATCAAACTAACTGACATTTCTGCGCTAGGAATTCAAAACGGGTGCTTATTTTTTCTTAGAAAGACTTAGAATCATGAGCATTTGTATTTGTGGTGAGTTTCTGGCTTCTTAGCTTAAGCCGGGCCTGTTGGATTTGTTTTACGAGTTCACCTTGGGAGATTCATTATTTGTGTGTGGAAGCAGACATATAATGAGCCTGGACACTGTAAGAAACTGAAGAAGAACAACGCCACCGAGAACCAGGCAAGCCATGCTACACCTAAGTTAGCTGGCCGCAGCGCCGACCCCCTCCAACGCTCGCACTCTCCCTGGGATGGACCCAGGAATATCTCAAACTTTTTAAGCTTGAGCGTGCTCATTGCTCCCTCGCTCCCAAGGCGGCTCTGAACCAACGTCCGAGACCTATTATACTGAAGTTCCACAACTTCAGGACTAAACAGCGCCTCATGGCGGAATCTAGACATCTCGCCGAGGATCAGCCCAGACCAAAAGAGCGCCATGTTTCTTTCTTCAGTGACTACTCTGCGAGAATGGTCAAGAAACACAAAACATTTGATCAAGTGAAATCTCACAAAAAGACACAAAAAAAGTGGATTAACGCTGAGGCTCAACGTGGACGGAAAAATATAAAGATTTACCGCACCATCAGCATTTACAGACACACTGCTAGACCCCTGAGCAATTTGACATTCCCCCCTTTTTCCCCCTTTGTTTCAATCAGTCAGACCCACTGACTTTGGAAAGAGGGGCGAGGCAGGGCTGTGCTTGGTCCCCCCTTTTGTTCGCTTTGTACTTGGAACCATTGGCCCAATATATTAGACAATTGGATACAATTTATGGTATCTCAATTGATGGGACAGAACATAAAATTGCTTGCGACGCAGATGATGTCCTGCAGTATTTGACCAGACCAGAAATGTCCATACCCAATGTGATCCGTTTCCTTCATGATATTGGTCCAGTGTCTTGATACAAACTGAATGTACGTAAAATTTTTATAATGTACAAAAAAGTGAAATTTTTGAAACCATAACATTTTTTGTTTTGCCCAGATTTCATTATCTTTTCCAGACTCTCCCAATTTCCATCCCCAACCGGCTGTTTGCTGAGTGGAATAAAACAATCTCAAGATTTTTTAAGGGCAAGGCACAAAACCTTGAATCCAATTCAAATTTACAACTATCAAATGAAAAAAGAGGTTGAGGTTTGCCTTGTCTGAAAAATGACTTTATTTCAGCTCAAATCAGAGCGTTGCCACGCTGGTGTGATCAGAATATGAAGCTCAATGGAAAAATATTGGGATTGATGTTGTGCCAGGGGTTCCTGTACAGGCCTTACTAGCAGATGACAGACAGTTGAATCCCTGGGTAAAATCTGTGCTTACGACATGGAAGGAGCTGATCAAAAGATACAAACTAAACAAAGATGTTAACATCTTAAACTGGTTGGTTTATGGCCATGGTTTTGTGCCAAATAGAACTGATCTGAGATTTAAGGTCTGGATTACAAAAAGATTAAGTTTTTCACCAGAATGTAAAAGATAATCATCTGAAAAGCTTTGATATGTTTAAAGAATCCTTTGACTTGGAGAAACAGGACTTTTATAGGCATTTACAAAAGGAGTTATTATAACCAAGAAATTAAACAAAGTAATGACCATTATAACCTCTGACCAAAATCTGAACTTTCAAGGGGAATAATATCTAATCTAAAATCAAATGGAAACGAGAAGGTACCCTTGTTTTGACAGACAAAGAGTTGGAATATATACAGCCCAGTGGAGGACCTCAAAATCTCATGTCTGGAGGAATTTAGCAGGAAAATGGTGTCAAATATGTCAAAGTGCCCATTATTCACAATGAAATGCAAACTGTTGGAGAATCTTGAAGGCCAGGAGTGTTATGGGACTGTCCGGTTGCTCAAAAATATTGGACTGAAATTAACAATGGCCTGTCATCCCACTCAATTTCGGAGCAATGTACTTGGCCTCAAAACTCCTGCAATGTACACAATTTAGCGCAGGTAAAAAGGCCATCACAAAGAAATGACATAAACCTCACCAACGATCAAGGACTCAACTGACACAGTGCCAGACATCAGACAATATTTATATTCACAACATATTTGATAGACTTTTGGACTAAATGGGACTTATATGTTGGAGATGTGCCATAATTTTAAGTATGTTTTATCATGTTTTTTTTTTTCTTGTCTTGCTCTCTGGTCGTGTTTCTGTGCGTTTGCTTATATTTCAAAAAGAAAATATATAAACATAGAAAAAAATATGATTATTAGTTATATTTATTGTATTATTGAACATTCTAATGACGGAGCATTTTAACGGGTCTACTTTATGAACAGTATTTGTGTAACGGGAGCCTGTGTTTTGGTTGACACTTGTTAATTTGCAGGGATAACAAGGTCTAAACCAGGACCCACCAGGACTTGTGTTCAGACCACGTCCTCCGCCCTCCTGTCCCCGCTCAGAGCGCTCTATCCCCGGGGTGACAGCTGAACACGTCCCGTAAACACCAGCTAACGGGAGAAGCCGCGGAGGAGCTAACGGCAGTCGCGGAGGAGCTAACGGCAGAGCGAACCCTTTCCACGGGCCTCACAGCGGACCACAGCCCGGGCTCAGGCGCTGCCCCCGTGTTGAACTAGGGTCTTACGGGTCTCGAGCTCCTCTTTACGGGACAAGCACAAACCGAATCCTCCAAAAACATTAGCGGAGGTTTAGCGAGCCACGGCTAACGGGCTGCAGCGGATAATAGACCACTAGAGGGCGTTCGCCATGGTAACCTAGGATAACCAACAGCCCGTTCCAACAGCCATGTTGTCACTGTAAAATTCTACTCATGACAAAGTTAGCAGGGATTTAATGATAACTTTCTCTTCTGAAGTAAATAAAATAATGATCACTGGTTTTGTCCATTTGGTGCATTGATCACTAGGATTGTCAAACGTGTTGAAAGTCAGTTATTAATGGATACTAAAACTGGTATTGAAATTAGATACTCCTTTGAACAGGTATGAATATTAAAAAATAAAAATCACATGAACAGGAAAAAATGTGGACTTTCCTGAAGACTTTTAGAACTAGACCACATGATGACAAAGTTCTATCATAAAGTTCTATCATTTTGGGTTGAATATTACATTCCATTCTAATGTTGGCGTAATCCCTCAATTGTCCAATTCCATTCTAATTTATAAAAGAGCATTTATAGAATCATTGTAGTGTCAAAACTATTGCAGATCAGGCTTTATCAAAAAGTAAACATTTTAAATTAAGTATACCATAAAATGTTCATTTAAACTCCTAAAGACCTTGTTTTGCCGCCTTACATTCACAAGATGGCCGCCACAATTGCCACGGCAACAGACTCCTCTATCTCTCCACTTGTTGTGTCACACCACATTGCTAACGAGGCTAATCCCGTTAGCCCGTGCAGTTGGCCGTTCTCGCCCTGCGCGGTGTGAAGCGGCTGTGTGCAGGGAAAAGCGCGGCGGTACCTGGAGAGCGCAGGCCGGGCTCCGCGCACGTTCCTCCGGCTGAATCCGCTCCATGAGGCCGCGACGCTACAGGTTCACGGACAATCGCGCATTTTCACCCGAAGCTTGTTTTTGTTGCTAAATCTGAAGATGCCTCCTGCGCGAGAATCTCGTTCTG
Source organism: Chaenogobius annularis (assembly GCA_015082035.1). Classification (NCBI taxonomy): domain Eukaryota; kingdom Metazoa; phylum Chordata; class Actinopteri; order Gobiiformes; family Gobiidae; genus Chaenogobius; species Chaenogobius annularis. Next base: position 186,269 of record BJKM01000551.1, read on the forward strand.
TTCTCGCGAGGTTTAGGGAAGCTTTTACGGAGGGACTAAACCAGGTCTAAATCAGGACTAAGCCAGGTCCAACCCAGGACAAGACCAGGTCCAAAACCGGGTCTGAATCAGGTCTAGAACTAGCACTTTTAACCAGGACTCTAAACCAAGACTAAATTGCGGAATAAACCAAGGTCTGAAACGAGTCAGTCTAGTCCCAGAACTAAACCAGGATTGAACCCAGCGACTAAACCAGGATTTAACCAGGGCTTAAACTAGAATTAAAACCAGCCTCTAAACCAGGACTAAACCCGGACTTTATCTTTTTTGTATTTAAAAGGTCCCTGGTTCTTTAACACAATAAATAATACACGTAAATGACTAAAAAGGTGAAATAGACTCAGAAGTAATTTGGATAAATAGTTTTATAAATATTCACATTTTATATAAAAGTTATAAATAAGTTCGCAAAAAGTCCGTTTGGAACATGTTTTGTCAATCGGAGTGTGTCTGTCTTCATCCCTGTCTTCAGCGTGAGCTACGCCGCCTGTGACCAGAGGAAGGGCAAGCAGTGAGCCAATACGTGGAAGCACAAGCAGTTTAAATTAGTTCTTTAAAACAAATAGCTTTGGCGCTGATGGGGACCAGTTTGAGAGGCAGTGTTGGACTGTTTAAAAACACCCAGAAGGAGAGTTCTTTCCTAACGCGAAGAGGAGGAGATTTAGGTGAAGTAAATCTAGATAAACCCACCTATTTTTATTGGTAGCTAGCAATATACCGTTAGTTACGTTTGAAATTACAAGTCTATTAACTGTTAAAGGGCACAACCAGAAGTAGGCATTATTCTATTTGACTAACAATACGTAGAAAAATAATATGAATATTCTTATATTGTTATTGACATATTATTGTATATATAATATATGATAGATATAGTATATATATATAAAAAATATATATAGTATATAATAAATTTTTAATATTATATATAATATATATATATATATATATATATATATATATATATATATATATATATATATATATATATATATATAAAATATTATTATATATATCCAGCCCATGACCCATCTTCCAATAAATATTGTTTACTGGTTTAAGTCTGGGTTAGCACTCGTTTAGACCTGATTTGGTCTTTGTTTAGTCCTTGTTTAATTCTGCTTTAGACCGTTTTTGATTCTGGATTAGTTCAGACTTGGTTAGTACTATTCTAGTCCTAGTTTAATTCTGGTTCCATACTGTTGGAAAAGCATTTTGTATGTTATTTCTCACAAAAATCGAATCTATCAGCAGTTATTTTATTGTATTAACTCAATGTCTTGAAGCAGTTTTGGGGATATTTTGTGTTGTTGCAGTCGTGGCCCTCCGGCCCAAAGGTCTCGACCCTCCAACAGCCCTATAGTGGTACCATATACTATGGTCTATCGTATATTGTAGGTGGAGGTCAGACAGCGAGCGCAGACTCACCACTGTGTGTGTGGCGCCCCCCGCAGGTCAAAGAGCGCAGCGCGGCTCGACACAGGAGAATGAACCAGTAAAGCTGCAGAGGCCAAAGCAGCGCAGCGCCAACGTTACACTGCCAGGGGGCGCTAGAGAGCACGGAGAGCAGAGGCACGCCAGCATAACTGAGAGAGACAACGGAATATTATCAACACATCCAGTGTCAGTGTCATTAGTATTAGTCAGGCTGCTACACTGCTATGAATGAGTGAGTGTTTGAGTTTTAGGTCGAATGTTAAGTGTGTACTTTAAGTCCAGACTCTGCACATGAACAGGAACAAATCTGGAATTTTAAAGATATTTCAAACCTCTCCTGTCGTTTAGTACGTTTACTCACATAAATGTAAAATAAATAAATGTATTTCAAGTTTTTCATCATGTCATGTTTTCATTTAGAAATGAGGCATTTTATTCTATATGTTAAAGCATCCAGAAATACACATATTTGGGACATTTAAATCTGAAAAAGGGACCGAGCGGGTTTAAATGTTCATTTTCTGGACTCATTAGAAACAAACACATTCACAGAGGGGATTTTGCATTTATGATTTAGTTTTTTGAGTAAACTAGATCTGACTGAAAATTGGCCTAAAAAGCCTAATTTCACATGATTTTTGGATGAATATTAAAGAGTGAAATGTGGTGAGCTTGATAAAGGTTTTGTTAGTTCAAGTTGAGTTCTTTCTCAATGTTTCTCTTCTGTTTATCTCTGTTTGCTCAAAGCCAAGAACCAGAACCTGGACAGCACAAGCAAACTCGGAACCTTCAGACGAGATGTCACCTAAAATGTCCATGAAAGTAGAAAGTACGGATCTGCTCTCAAATGTACTGAAGTACAAGTACAAGTACCAACTGTAAAATGTACTTGAACGCATTACTATTACTTTTGTACTTCATTACTTTCCACCACTGTGTGAGACGTTTGACGATATCACAGTGGTAGTAGTAGGAGTAGGAGTAGGAGTGGGAGCAGGAGTAGGAGTAGTAGTAGTAGTAGTAGCAGTAGGAGTAGGAGTAGTAGTAGCAGTAGGAGTAGGAGCAGTAGTAGTAGTAGGAGTAGGCGTAGTAGTAGGAGTAGTAGTAGGAGTAGTAGGAGTAGTAGTAGTAGGAGTAGTAGTTGTAGTAGGAGTAGTAGGAGGAGTAGGAGTAGTAGTAGTAGTAGTAGGAATAGTAGTTGTAGTAGTAGTAGTAGTTGTAGTAGTAGTAGGAGTAGTAGGAGTAGTAGTAGTAGGAGTAGTAGTAGTAGGAGTAGTAGTAGGAGTAGTAGTACGTAGTAGGAATTAGAGTTTGTGTATTAGTAGTAGTTGTATGTTAGTAGTAGTTCAGCTAGTTAGAGTAGGAGTATAGTAGGTAGTAGAGAGTAGTAGTAGAAGTAGATAGTAGGAGATATAGTAGTTTTGACATAGAGTAGAGTAGTAGTAGGTAGTTAGTAGTAGGAGTAGGTAGTGAGTAGGAGTAGTAGTAGTAGGAGTAGTTCGTTGAGTAGTAGAGAGTTAGGTAGTAGTAGGAGTAGTAGTGGAGTAGTAAGATGTAAGTAGAGTAGGAGCTAGTAGGAGGATAGAGCAGTAGGGTAGGGAGAGTAGAGTAGGTAGTTAGGATAAGTAGTGTAGTAGTAGATAGTAGTGTATCTAGTAGGATAGTAGAGGCTAGTCATAGTATGTAGGAGTAGTAGAAGTAGATAGGTAGTAGTAAATGAGTAGTCAGTAGCAGTCTAGCGATGGAGTGAGCTAGTGTAGTATAGTAAGATGTAGTCAGTTAGATAGGATAGGATAGGAGTAGTAGTGAGTGTGCCTTGTAAGTAGTAGTAGAGATAGAGTACTTAGTAGTAGTAGTTAGTAGGAGTAAGTAGGATAGGAGTAAGATATAAGAAGTAGAGCAGTAAGGAGTAGGAGCAGTAAGGTAGTTAGTAGGAGAGTATAGTAGTAGGAGTAGTAGGAGTAGTAGGATAGTAGTATAGGCAGTAGGTATAAGTAGTAGTAGTAGTAGTAGTAGTACAAGTAGTAGCAGTAGATAGTAGGTAGTAGGAGCAGTAGATAGCAAGTAGTAGTAGTAGAGTGATAGAGTATATGTAGTAAGTAGTAGTAAGTAGGATAGAGAGATAGTAGTAGGGATAGTAGCTAGTGATATAAGTAGAGTGAGTAGTAGTAGTAGCCAGTAGCCCAGTAGCTAGTAGCAGTTATAGTAGTTATTAGCAGGTAGCAGTAGCATTATAGTAGCAGTAGTAGTAGCATAGCATAGCATGTAGCCAGCAGTAAGCATACGCAGTAGTAGAGTAGGATAGTAGCCAGCTAGTAGCAGTAGCGCAGTATGTAGTAGTAGTAGGAGTAGTATAGGAGCCAGTAGTAGTGAGTAGTAGTAGCAGTAGCAGTAGTAGTAGTAGTATTAGTAGTAGCAGAGCATAGTAGCAGTAAGTTAGTACAGCAGAGCAGTAGTAGATAGTTATTCAGTAGTAGTACAGTAATAGAGTAGTAGTAGTAGCGTAGCCAATCCCAGTAGCAGTAGTAGTAGCAGCAGTTAGGCCAGTAGTGTAGCGTGTAGTAGTAGTAGCAAGTAGTAGTAGTAGTAGCATAGTAGTAGTAGTTAGCAGTAGTAGTACCAGTAGCAGTAGCGTGTAGCAGTAGTAGTAGCCAAGTAGCAGTAGCAGTTTAGTAGCAGTAGTAGCATAGCAGTAGCTAGCAGTAAGCAGTAGTAGCAGAGCATATAGTATTTCAGTAGTAGTAGTAGCAGTAGCAGTAGTAGCAAGTAGTAGTAGCAGCAGTACAGTAGTAGTAGTAGTAGTAGTAGTAGCAGGTAGCAGAGCAGTAAGCAGAGCAGTAGGAGAAGTAGCAGTAGTAGCAGTAGCAGTAGTAGCAGTAGCAGTAGCAGTAGTAGTAATAGTATGTTTCCAGTAGTAGTAGTAGCAGTAGCAGTAGTAGCAGTAGCCACTAGCAGTAGTAGAAGTAGGATAAGTAGTAGTAGTAGTAGTATAGTAGCCAGTAGCAGTTAGTAGCAGGTAGCAGCTAGCAGTAGTAGTAGTAGTAGGAGTAGTAAGCATCAGCAGTAAGCCATAGCAGTAGCAGTAGCAGTAGCATAACGAGCGCAGCAGCAGTAGCCAGACAGTCTAGCAGTATAGTAGCTAGTAAGTTAGTAAGTAGTAGTAGGAGAGTAGTATATAGTACGCTAGTAGCTACTTATGTAGCAGTGCAGTAGCCAGTAGCAGTAGTAGTAGTAGTAGCAGTAAGCAATAGCAGTAGTACAGTAGCAGTCAGCCAGTAGCAGTAGCATAGCAGTTCCAGTATAGTACCGTAGTAGTAGCAGTAGCAGTAGTAGCAGTAGCCAGTAGCAGATAGCAGTAGCAGTTAGTAGTAGTAGTAGTAGTATGTAGTTAGTCAGGAGTAGTAGTCAGTAGCAGTAGCGTATCAGTAGCACGTAGCAGTAGCTAGTTCCAGAGTTACCAGTAGCAGTAGCAGTAGTAAGCAGTAGCAGTAGCCAGTAGCAGATAAGCAGTAGCAGTAGTAGTAGTAGTAGTAGGAGTGTAAGTAGTAGTAGTCGTCATTACCGGACTGTAGCTGAGAGTACAAATAGGGAAACAGAAAAACTCTGCCAAGCAGAAGAACGTGGCGAGTGTCAAAAGAAGCCCGTTCACTTTTGTACAAGAGTAGTACATCTGAAGACTAAAACTGTTGAAATACACCAAACTGTCTTATCCAGGGGTGGCTCCTCTGACCAGAGGGGGGCTTCTAGACACAAGAGGGGCATCTGACACAGAGGGGGCATCTGACAATCAGAGGGGGGGCATTGACACACATGGGGGCTTCTCGAACACAAGGGAGGCTTCTGACACAGAGGCGGGCTTCTGACACAGAGGGGGGGCATCTGACACAGAGGGGGGGCATCTGACCTGGATGAGGACTTTTCCCACACAGAGAAACGGAGTACTGAGCTCAGGCAGCAGCAGAAGACCCTGGAAATAATCCCCTCGTCCTCCACGCCAGAACTACAAGACGAGACAGAGAAACGACTCAAGTGTCCCGAAAGTCACATTTCTCTTGGTTCTGGTTCTGGTTCTGGTTCAGTCCTAAAGTGTGTCTCAAATTTAAGTCTTTGGTCCGGTCCGTTTCTTGGATCCAAAATAGACCCTGAGAGGTTCTAGCTTAGCCGAGGAGGAGCTCCAGACCACAGCCAGATGATTGGACGAGAGAGAACGCAGACTCAAGCCACAAAAACGTGGGAAAAAAGCTTTAAAAAAACTGAAATAAAAGTGACAAAAGCAACTTTTGTCAACATTTAGTCAAAAAGCAACAAAAACTTGATTGAAATGGACAAAAAGCAATAAAAACACAGAAAAAAGAGACAAAAACAAGTCAAAAAAGCAACAAAATTGCGACTAATAATGACAAAAATGTTAAAAGAAGCATTTGAAAAAGTGCCTAAAAAGCGACAAAATGTAATTACAAGAAACAACAAATAATAATAAAAACACATTTAAAAGTGACACACTTCGTCTTCATCACTTCAAACTCTGACTTGATCTTGAGCTAAAGCGCCGCATTTCCACTGATGCTAACTTATGTGTCGAGCCTTAGCAACACAAAGCTAGCAAAGCACGTTAGCAACAGCTGTTTCCTGTTTATCGCCGCGCGGCACTCGCTTTTTCAAGAGCCACAATCGGATGTTTCCAGGTCATGATGGGTCTGACACGGTCCAGAGCCAAAGCGGTCCATAAAGAGCGGGTCAAACGCGGCGTCGAGGCTTTGCACAGAAATCAAAGAAATGAGGCAAAAGCGGTTCCTGTTTACGCTAGCTTTAGCCACGCCCCTCACACACACAGATTTAGTTTTGATTTTCTGAATGTTTTTACCACTGACGCTGGGAAGCAGAAGACGACCATGAAAAGGTGATGGAGGACGAGTAACGCCTCCTTTCGGAAGAAGCCAATCAGGGCGCTGCGTCGGCTGCCTGGCCACGCCCCCTGCCCTTTGACCCTGAGTTTGTGGCGGTGGCAGAGGAACATGGCGACGATGTCATACAGGAAGTACGGCACGGCGAAGAGGACGTACGACTCAGCCAACCAGTGTCTGAGAGAGAGAGAGAGAGGTCAGAAGAAGGTCCTGGTCCTGGTCCTGGCTCTAGTCCTGGTCCTGGTCCTGGCCCTGGTCCTGGCCCTGATCCTGGCTCTAGCCCTAGCCCCGGCTCTGGTTCTTGCCCTGGCCCTGGCCCTGGCCCTGTTCCTGGCCCTGGTTCTTGCCCTGTTCCTGGTCCTGGCTCTAGCCCTGGTCCTGGCCCTGGCCCTGGCTCTGGTCCTGGCCCTGGTCCTGGTCCTGGCCCTGGTCCTGGCCCTGGCTCTGGTCCTGGCCCTGGTCCTGGTCCTGGCCCTGGTCCAGATCTGTCTCTGTGAGTTTGCTTGTCCTCTTTTCTTTAGATGATTCGGAGTAATCCTGTTTTGTCCTGCACGTGAGGCTTGAGTTCACCTACCCCTCATCTCCGCCCACTGCTCCGTCTGTTTTTATTATTCAGCCATTTTAGATCAATATTGAGTTCACGACAAACAAAATGTAAAATATGTCATAGTTACACTGGACTACATGTTTAGCACTACTTCAATAGTTTGTGTACTTTCTGTGTTTTGTTCTTTGTTCCTTTTGTGTTCTTGTTGTTGTGCACTTTGTCACTTTCTGGTCTCTATGGTGATTTGCCTGGAATTTTAACATATCAATTTTCCATGTGGAATTGATTTTTCAACAGAAAACTCACCTGTTATAGAAGTTAGATGAGTTTAATGCCGCACTGTGGAACATTCGAGACAAGTACCACCTAAGGCTTTGGCTTTTTGAGTACCACCAGATCTAAACCAGGTTGAAGGACTAGACCGGGTCTAAAATCGGTCTAGACCAGGTCTAAGATGAAGTTCTAAACGAGCACGAGCCCAAAAGAGGACAAAAATGTGGTTCAAATGAACTCTAAAATGAACAAATAATTGAACTGCAGAGGAATCCACGCACCACAGTTTGAGAACCAATGTTCCCGTCAAAACAAAAACGTCTCCATGGAAACGTGCAGGTGACCGTCCAGCAGAGATTTCATAAACAAATGACATGATTTGACTTCCAAATGAGGGAAACCTTCAAGTCCAGATCTGAGCCTGGTCCAGATCTGAGCCTGGTTCTTGTCCTGGTTCAGATCTGAGCTTGGTCCTGGTCCTGGTCCACATCTGAGCCTGGTCCTGGTCCTGGTCTAGATCTGAGCCTGGTCCTGGTCTAGATCTGAGCCTAGTCCTGAACCTGGTTCAGATCTGATCCTGGTCCTGATCCTGGTCCAGATCTGAGCCTGGTCCTGGTCCAGATCTGAGCCCGGTCCTGGTCCTGGTCCAGATCTCAGCTTGGTCCTGATCCTGGTCCAAATCTGACCCTGGTCTTGATCCTGATCCAGATCTGAGCTTGGTCCTGGTCCGGATCTGAGCCTGGTCTTGGTCAGGATCTGAGTCTGGTCTTGGTCTTTGTATATGAAACCCACACAGGGATAACATGCAAGCGTCCACAGACCCACAGACTCTGACCCTGACCCGGGACTCAAACCTAGGGCCGTGTGGTTGTGAGGTGAGACTGAGAGCAGATCCTAACCGGTCCTGGACGAGGTCTGAGCACGAGGACACGATGATCAAACCAGCAGAAGACGCCATGATGGACTGAAGCGACGACACCAGCCTGAAAGAACGAAGACGGTGGCGTTTGTAAAGTCCACGTGACACATTTCGACGCACGTTTCAGTCAAACAAACAGGATATGATTTTATTTAAGCTTTTACCAAACATTATGCCTGTTTTTCTCGTTTATAATGACACTTCCTGGTTGGACATGACCAGCAAATATGACATAGGCAGAGGTAATTCCACAGCTGTTACATAGCAACCATCTTGTAAACAAGAGCCAAAGTCTGTTTAAATCATACAATAGTTATGATTACACCAGAAAACACCTTTATTTTGTTAAATGATGGTTTAAAATGTCATAAAGGTGTAAGTTTGGTGGCATGGCGCTTTTTGATGACATCACAGAGGTTTTCTGATGTAGAACGCAGCTCTACTTCCTGTCATTTTAAACTTTTCCTCACAAACTGCGACTTGACTGATGAAAAACTGCGATAATTATTTACCACCGGGACAAACTCACTAAACGACGTCATGATTAGAAAAACAAGAACTAAAAGTCATCAATAATACACTTTATTCATAAATATTCTCTGTCTAGAAGCCGTCAGTCTCAAATTTACACCTTGATTGGCTCAAAATGTGTTTAAAAAGTCTCAATGTTCAATAGAATCAATCGTTTGACTGTCTAAACCAAACCAGGACTGAACCAGGACCAAACCAGGTCTGACCGTGTGGCGGCGATGGCGGCGTCTGATTGGCTGCAGACCAGGAAGTTCTGGATGAGGCGCTCGGAGAGGAACAAAACGCTGGGGAAAAACACGGAACCGGCAACGAGCAGAGAACCGACGAGTCCTCCTCGCATCTGAAGTAAACAAGTAAACAAAAAACAACACGTAAACAACAAGTAAACAACAAGTAAACAAAAAGGTAAACAAAACAACAAGTAAACAAAATAACAAGTAAAAAAACAACACGTAAACAAAAACAACACGTAAACAAAACTACAAGTAAACAAAAAACAACACGTAAACAAAAACAACACGTAAACAAATCAAAAGTAAACAACAAGTAATCAAAATAACAAGTAAACAAAACAACACGTAAACAAAAAACAACATGTAAACAAATCACAAGTAAACAAAATAACAAGTAGACAAAACAACAAGTAAACAAAAACAATACAGAAACAAAAACAACACGGAAACAAATCACAAGTAAACAAAAAGTAAACAAAACAACAAGTAAAAACAACAAGTAAACAAAACAACAAGTAAACAAACACAGGGCTCAGACTTGATTTGTACATCTCGAAGCCGCAAAGCAACTGACAATTTTCAATTCATCGTCAGTGTAAAGTTTACTGTAAAGTAGTGTCTGTAAAGTACACGTATGTTATTACAATGAAAGAGTGCATTGAAAGCACCGGCCCTCACCTCGGCTGGGTCCAGGTCTGTCTCACTAAAAACAAATGAAATGAAAAGGGACTTCAGGTTCACTTCACTCAGTTTGAAAGTCCAAATAATCAAGAAATATGCACATGTTTAGAACAGATTAGTCCAGAAAACGTGACATCTTCACAGAAAAAGGTTCAAGCAAATTAGAAATCCTCACATACAAAATCTGACACGAGATTTGCATAAAACAGCAGGAGGATGTGCATTTTTACACAGCACAACATAACAACAGTTTTTAAATTCAAAAAGTAAATCATTCAGTGTAAATTCTGTAAATTCTTAGCTGTCGGTGTTTTCAAGGTTCGATGTGTTTGAATCCACGAGGCTCAGATCTGAAAGAGAAGCTCACATTTGCATAAGAAGGATAAGGGGCGGAGCTTAGCCACCTGTCACAGACCAGGACTGAACCGGGTCCAAACCAGGAGTAAACCAGGTCTAGACCATGTCTAAACCAGGTCTAAACCATGTCTGAACCATGTCTAAACCCAGACTAAACCAGGTGTAAACTAGGTGTAAACCAGGTCTAAACCAGGTCAAAACCAGGACTAAACCAACTGTAATCCAGGTTTAAACCAGATCTGAACCCGGGACTAAACCCAGGTCTAAACCCAGTCCAAACCCTAGACTTAGATTAGACACATAACCAACTTTCATTTTCACAAATTCTGTGATTAATTATTTCTCAAAAGCATTTTGCTTGCTACACTTTCATTTGTGGAGATAGAATTAATTAATTAATTTAAATTGTATAATCAAAAACAAAATCTTGTCTTCTTTCTTTTCTAAAAACAACAAAACACAACATTTTTCGTTGTAAAGTTGTCCAGTAATTCATCCTTCTAAAACGTCATTTTGAACGGATCCAAAAGAACAGTTCACATTCATGTCCCTCTCGATGTCCCGAAAAGAGATTTCACTTTCACCTTTTGTTTGTTCCAAGAAATTTTGAATTTTGGAATTTTTTTCCAGTCAATATAATTCTATAAAGAATTCTGATCGGAAAGCACACATGGAAACGAAATAATTAACAAATGTTCCTATTACTATTACTCCTTTGTCCTATTTCTGTATCTTTGATGGAGAATAGAATTTTTTTTTTTCTTCTGAAATGAGACTCCCTACAAGTTCTACATTTAGTCTCTAATTTTGACTAAATGAATGGTTTCTAAACCTAATCCTAATCCTAAACCTTATTTTATCCTGATTGTGAATTAATACATTGTCTAAAATAAACATTTGACAGAAGAAAAATGTGAAAAATTATAGAATTCCAGCATTCTACATCACAAAACCCTAATCTTAACGCAAATCCTCTCCTAAATATGATACATATATTGTCAAAAATAAATGAAAATATTGAAAAAATAACAGAATGCTAGTTTTACATTTATAAATACACATTCTTGAGATGTGGCTGTTTCTCAATCTAATTAAAGAAGAATAATGAAATATGTCTGCATTTTTCCATATCGTGTAATAACAAATCAAAACTAAAGATTTTTCGTTTTACGTTTACGTACGTTTTTGAAGGCTTCTTCTGATTGGCTGTTACGGATTTTCTGCGTCACTGGAATCTGACCAATCAGAGCGCTCTGTGAAAGGCGGCGGTTTGAAATCCAAAATGGCTGCCGCCCGCGTCCTCGCGTAAGAACTTTTGTTTTTATCCTGTAAATGTCTCACGTTTGTCGCGTTTATCAGAGAAAATGTGCTCGAGAATGATTATTTTAAGACACGAATCAGACTTTTATTGCAGCTCGCAGTCTTTTAACTTTATCCAGACGCGAGAATGAAGCTTATTTTCAGCATAAAACAGGGACGTTCTTGTCAAATGTCATTGTGCTTAAAAATGAAAAATGCACCTTTTAGATATTCAATGCACAGATTTTAAAGCCTCAACTTCAGCCGTTTAAATTCAGGCTTGATAATCTATGCTATGAATGTGTAAAAGGTGAATTTTTCTTTTGGAAATTTGAAACACAATGAAAACATTTACTGCCACATTCTGCATCTGAAATAATTACATTTCAAACACAATTTTTTTTTCCAGGGTTCAAATTCAGCGTTTGAAATTCAAACGCAAATGAAAAAAAAAACCACTTCTTCACTAATGTAATGGATTATTTGAGTTTAGTTTTCTGAGTTGTACTGGCCGTGTTGGATTACTGTAATCAGATGACTTTGGATAACGCAGTAATATAACACGTTATCATTTAAAATTGAGCAATCAGACTATAGACACCTGACCAAAAACATCTTTTATCCACAAAAATCTGCTATAAAATGGTGAAAAAAGGGGACATGATACATTTTGTTGTCGCTTTTATGTATTGATAAGTGGATGTGTGTGATTGGCCTCGTCCTGTCATTGATAGAAATGCTCCATATGAAGCTTCTCATGTTCGTCATGTCATGAATAGGTTTGGCCACATGTTTACACAATCATGCAAGAAATTATACAAATGATTTATATGCCAGATAAATACATTCTGTAATTGTTTATTTTGTTATTATTTATTTATAAGGGAAAAGTTGTGAACCTCAACGTAAAATAGGATTTGGTAGTTTTAACCATTGAACGCAGCGAGCTCATTTACGATAACACATTGGGGCTCCCGCCAGTGTTCTATAGTGACTTGAGCACAATTAATCGTATGACAACGCCTCTGCTATGAAGGTATATCTCCGGGGAATTCTTCAATACATCTAGAAGTGGATTGCGTTAGCGGTTCTTAATAAGCGACCAGTGGAAAGTATAATAGTATGAGTTCTTTTAAGCTTTATCAGAATCCTAGCACTCCTTTTCAGAGATCGACTCCGCCACCTTACGCTGCTAAACAAGCGCAGTCCCTCGGTTCGGGTTACTATCCCACGTGGCGCAGTTACATTCAGATATGGGACGAATAGTCACTCGATTTTTTTTGTCCCACAGTGTATCTTTCTGGTTTACCTGTGACCTCTGACCTCTGCACATGTTGCATAAAAAAATGAGTGCGTGCCTCTCCAGCTGACTGGTGCAGCCGCTGTGAAATTCCGCAATTCTGTTGGCCAATTCTAATGTGAATTAGAATTAATCTTAATACAGTCAAATGTTGATGTGGACTTATACGTTTCCTGCGGAGACTCGAGCCCGAACACCTCATACGAACGTCGCAGTCGAGCACAAATTGCGCGACCCGCTTCCAGTGAACTGGTGCTATTTCTCCTACGGCGTCATCCGTTACTCCTTAAAGCTGTAACACCATCATTCATACTTCAGATCAAGAAGGTTTTGCCTTCAGGCCTCGTTTCCCAAGTCTCAACTAGGCGTCGAACTTCTCGCCAACCGCAGAAAGCTCCCATAGGCCTCCTTCTGCTCGGATTCATACCGAACGAAAGTTATGTGGTCAACTTACCCAAGACTATTAGGTGAGAGGAAAAGAGCAAACGATTAGCTACTCAACTAGCAAGAATTTAACGTCCAAGCACGTGGCATGGCTCGCATCTTTTCACCCTAACCCGGCTCTCCCTCCTTCTCTCCGAATATCGTCCGGATCTCGACACTGCACGTGTCCTGTGTGTTTGAGCTAAAAAAAAATATATAGTATTTCTGCTACAGTGTGTTGTAGGTGATTTAATATAAGAGAGAACTTCCCACAGAACCACAGTTCAAAACTAGGCCAGATTACGTCAACTGAGAACGGAACATCATATATAACAAAAAAACAGGAGGGATAAAATATACCTGATATAAACACGACTGCCTTTTTTTGGAGAGAGCATACACCAAAAAAAGTCTGCACACCTCACATGTGTCACTGTTGATAACTTAAAAGTGGCAAGTTAACAAATTAGTTGCTCTCTCTCACTCTTCTATATATATCTTAAGGATCACCAATGAGTTTCTGGCACTAGTAGCACTCATTCAGCGCCACGTCATGCACTGTCCTAGGGAGCAGCTCGCCATATTGTCCTCGATCTTCCTGTTCTCTTCATCGAATTGGGCTGTCTCTGATGGAAGAGGCTGAAATCTGCCAAAGCACAAAACTGCCTGACCCTGCCCTGCCTCCGCTTGGCCGCCCTCCCAGTGGGTTAAACAAGCCATTGACAACCTGACTCCCCCAAGAAAACAGTTTTATCTTCTCATTTTTTTCCTATATTTTGGAGAAAAAGTTTTGCCGTACGGAAGGTAAACGAAGCCTTCCCAAAGCCCATGTTGTCACCTTTAGTTTCAATTGTTTTGGCTTCTTGTTGTTTTTTGGAAAAACCATTACATTATTCTGCGTGCGTCTAATTGTTTTTGCTTGCAGACCATCCAAGTGAGAGACAGATTATTCCTCTCTCTGAGCCTTGTGAGGTTATTCTCTCCCGTTCCTTTTGGAATCCCCCTGTCTCCGAGCTGTTTCGATTTTAGTACAAAAGCATCCTTTTAGAGGAAGACTGTTTAAAAACTGAACTTGCTCAGAACTCTGCTCCAGACTCCAACAGATCCACGAGCGGCGCGACAGTGACGGAGAGCTTGGCTGAAGTCGCTACCGCAAACAAGTGCTGCTGCACGTCGTACCGCAAACAGGTGCCTGAGCCGACCTCTCGCAAACGCCTGCTCAAGGTGCTGTCTGCAGTCCGCCCGCAAACAGGGCTGGCTGCAGTCGAGCTCCGCAAAAACGGGGGGCGTTGCTGCAGTCGCTCCGCAAACGGACGAGAAACGAAGGTCTGATTGCTGCTGCAATCGGCTCCCAAACAGGTGCATGCTTGCAGTTCGCTCCGCAAACGTGGTGCTGCTTCAGTCGTTCCTCCGCAAACAGGGATGCTGCTGCAGGGCTCGCCCCGGCACAAAACGGGTGATTGGCTCAGGGGCTAGCTGCAGTCTCCTCCGCTAAACAAGGCGCTAGCTGCAATGTCGTTCCAGCAAACGTTTGCGCTGCTGCAGTCGCTCCGCAAACGGGCAGCTGGCATGGACAGCATCGTACTCCAGCGCTATACAAACGGGGGCGCTGACTGCAGAATACAGCTAACTCCATACTAGAAGACAGCGGGCGCTGCTGCAAGTGCTTCCGCAAACGGACGTAGAATAATGTAATTTTCAACCATAACACATTGACTCCCAAATACCACGAACATTGTTTGAATTTATGTACAGAAACTTTTCTCCAGAAGTGCTGCTGTATCCAGAAAAGCAATGGTCAGGACACCGAAAACAGGAAACTGTCTGGATATTGTCAATTACGACACCTTAGGACTCTGCAAGCTAACAAAGAGGATAGACTGTCGTGCTAGTAGCTCTGCTGCCGCATAGAGATTCTTGCCCAGGCCAGGTATATGGTCGCTCCGCAAATAGTGATCGTTATGCGCGACGATCTGTGCTGCAGTCGCTACACAGGCAATGTACTGCATTCGACGCATACATGCAGACGAGCGCAGCCTACTCGCACCCATTGGTATAACTTACACGCGCGCTTCTAAGCAGCTCGAACTCCTGCAAACATCAACCTCACCGACGCCTGCCTTCGTTGGCATGGATCAGGCTCGACGCAAACGAGGGCGCATGACTGCAGATAGTGCCTCGACGCAAACTGGGCGCTGCTGCAGTCGCTCCGCAAACGGGTTCCTGCTGCAGTCGCTCCGGCCCAGACAACCGGTGCCGCATTGGAGCTGATGCTCGTTCGCAGTCGCTACTCGCAAATTAACTGGTAAAGTTTGTAGACAGAACCCACCGAGGGCTTCCAGGACACCCATCGAGGAGGCGAGCTGCTGATTGTCAGCTCCGCACCAAGCACCTGCAAACGAGACGGTCGTCTCTTGTTCTGGACATGCAGTGATGAATTTCCCTCTGTCATAAACGAGCTGGGAGCGATCTGCGAGTCTGGTAACGGCTCTCCGCGCTTTTACTTACTTAAAAGATTCTGAGGGCGGCGAATAATTGTATAATACACATTCTCCAAAGTATTGTGCGAACGTGGAGGCTGATATTACAGTGTAGTGTTCGTATTTGCCACTTAAGAAAGAGTTGTATAAAGCCATGAAAGTGATCTTTGACTTCATGAAGTCTCCCGTCCATTATAAGGAGGATATAATCTGAACACGTGATCGATCCCTGAGACCCTTATGATATCTTGATACTTGAGTACCAGCAAACGACAGTTAGCATTGAGCTCTTTTCATTGTCTAAGTATACACTACGCCTCTTAGTTACTGGAACGTACTCCATCTTCTCGCATCAGGCGCCTGCGTCCATACCTTGACTGACGCTGAGCAGGCGAGGATGACGAATATGACGGCTCGCCCGGCTCGCCACGACGCATCGTATTCGGTAATAACTAACTACGCGAGGGGGCGACGAATATCGGACCTGTCAGCTGCAGCAACTCTCCGCTGACCACTTGATGGACCCCAAGCTCAAATCATCTTGCTCAGGAACCAAGTGGTGTCTAATACGGCATGTCCCAACTATGGTAGCCATTGCCCCGTTCGCATTTGATGGTTTTCATAGCCTCCCGCGGCAACGTGCCCATTAATTCACCTATTGAGGGAGCTCCCTCCTAATGGAGTTGTTGTCGCTGTATGTTATCGTTTTATGCTCTGCGGGACGCGACTCTCCACCTTTATGCCATGCTGAGACCCAGGGACATAGACAATGTGAAAAATATGAGGGTCCATCGCTAGTTCCTGGTCATTAGTCTAGACGTCATATACTGTATGTTATTGTTCAAACATGATCAAGTTGATTAATGAAATTATCAAAATAGGTGTGAGTTTAGTCTGCAGATCTGTTCTTTTATTTTACAAAACAAGACACGATTTAGAAAGTCCTAAAGTAATCCATTTGGCCCAAAGTCTGTTAAATTTGTCCATTTTCAAGTTTAGTTGGAATGTCATTTTCAAAATTTTTCGACAGTCAATTAATCGTCGGTTCAGTTTGTCTCCAGTTGTGTTTCTCTCTCCATCTCTTCCGCTCAGTAATACATCACCAACTGACTTGTTGGACAGTGACAGGCTCCCTTGATAGCACAGGCCACAGAAGGTTCTGTTAACACTCTTTCTTAGCACTCAAAGTGAAAAGTAGGTGGATGCATCATCTCCGATCTTAGCAAAGCCCCGGTTCCGTTGGTGAACGTTGTAAAATACTTTGATTAATGTCCTTTGTTTATATTTGTGTTCTTTTACGTGCAGTGCACAGAATGAAGAGAACTGAATAGCGCTACATAGAAATCTGAACGTTTGGTAGTACATTCAATAAATTGTCCATTCACACCTTGACGACATCAGGCACGCTACCTCCCTCGCTTGCACTTATGCCACACATCCTTCCATCAATAAGCCGCGCAGTGTCTTTCCTCTCCAGCTATGCACAACTCGCGATCCACCCCTGTGTCCTAGCTTAACGCACGATCACCTGCGCCGGTTGTACAGGACGCGCAGTTTTCCGCGTTGCCGAGACTGCGCGATCCGGCCGCGCGTCGAGCGTGCCTGAACGCTACCTACCCTCTGCGAATATGAGCAGCACATTGTGTCCACTCCTGCCTCCCAGTGCGGTAAAAGAAGCCATAGCTCACTATACCCTCACCTACTACGTGCTGATTTTGGCCCAACATCGCATTCACGCTTTGCGTTATTACACACCTCCCTCATACAGTGTGCCACCCTTACCCTCACACGTAGGCGGCGCATACTGCTCTCAGTGGCGCCCCTGCACCTATCAACAGTGTCCTATACCCTCACGAGCGCGCATCCGCTTCCCAGAAGGAGTGTCTCGTGCCCCTTTTCCGATTCTCCTGTGCCCGAATTTTCTACTTGTACCGCCAACTCCCTCCGCTCCCACAGGTTAGTACCAACTACCCGTCTCCATCTGTCGTGGCCAACTCTTTTCGGACAGCCACCTCACGTTTCCTTGCCCCTAGCCTCGAGACCAACATCGGTTCGCGCCAGTCGCCCCTCCAGACATAAACATACAAGTCACCTCTGCGCTGCTGCCTAGCCATCCTCCTCATACCGATGCGGATGAGCCACTCGCATCCCCCAAACGTCTCTCCATCCGCTCGACAGTCCCTCCCTCTTACGATCCACTCCCTCCATCCGTCCGTTAAACGACGGACTCACTCCAATATACACACTATCTTCGTCGGTATCTATCTTCACATCTTTCAGCCTCGTCGTTTCCGGGTCACAATCTTGCTTCTACACCATGCGCATACCTCACTCCTCCTGGCATCAGCACGTGTGCCGACATCCTCGCCTCCCTATGCCTCTCCCTCAACCACCGTAGCCAGCGATGTCTGCACATCGTCGCCTGCAACGAGTTTGTGCCACTTCCTAATCCTCAAGTCATCGTGCCCACGTCACTAACCCTCACTAAACCAACGTTAAGTCCATCCACCCACCTACCAAGAGTAGCAAGCTGCCTCGCCTCTTGCTGACCTCTGCGTCTGAAAGCTGCCTCCCCTACAACAAATTTTCCCAAACATCTCCTCTCCCCTCACGCGCTTTACCGCGAGATCTCGCGTTCAAACGATGGAACGCTAACTTCTTTCCATAAGCACAGTCAAGTTTCTTCGCTAGACGCACACATTCGTACCACAAGAAGGCCAATTATCTCTCAGTCGCCCTCAACAACAACGATGGAGCCAAAAATACCTCTCACCTCTACAAGTACACTACCCATACAGACTAGGAAGCCAAGCTACCTTTAGCTTCAAGCCACATATAAACCAGTCACATATTACAAAAATCCATCCCTCCCAATGCGTGCTAGTGCCCATCATTGCGCACCTAAGCCCCCATAAGCCACAACTCTCGTCTTCAGCTTCTATGAGCTTTTGCCAACTCTACACGCTCCAAGACGGTATCGTGGCCTGTCTCACCATCCTCGAAGCCTACACCGTGAGTGCCACTTCCCAAATTTTCCCGCTGCCACGCGAAACTAGCCTTCTTGCGCATCAACCCATCATGTCGCCCCGTGCCACTCTTCCTCAAGTCTGCGTCACTACTCGGCACAGCAATGCTACGCCCTCTCCCCTGATCTGCGCTCAATGTCCCACTCCTGCGCAGACTGCATGCATTAGTCCGCACTCCTACACGAACAGTCCGTACCCTCCGACATTCGCCCGCTGAATGCTCATCTCCGTCTCGCGCTAGGCCTTGCCTTACGAGGATGCC
Source organism: Chaenogobius annularis (assembly GCA_015082035.1). Classification (NCBI taxonomy): domain Eukaryota; kingdom Metazoa; phylum Chordata; class Actinopteri; order Gobiiformes; family Gobiidae; genus Chaenogobius; species Chaenogobius annularis. The sequence goes on from BJKM01000551.1 coordinate 204,980, forward strand.
AATACAACCGTCAGAGCTGCTTTGAAGTCTATTCTCGCAGCACAGGGGGCAGTGCCAGAGACCCTTCAGCGTTGGCACAAGGCTCCACTCTATCGATTCCAACTTCCGTATCTCCTCTTGTTCTCTATCGAATCACGGTAGCCCCACTAGCCCCACGCCATGCGCCGTGCCACGCCTCTCTCTACTGACGTTTGCGACACTTCCGTGCCAGCTGCTCTCACTACAGGTAGCCTCGTTGGATAGGTAGGCAAGTGAGAGGCGTTACTAGATAGTTCTTAACCTACCCTAGGGAGATGGCAAACGCCTCCCTATCACGGATAAGCGCTCATCTCTCACACCTGCCTCTCGTTTATGAGCACCCACTTATACTTCTCTTGATTCTCATTGACAAACAGTGTTGTGTCTTCTTACGCATGGGTTCTTACAAAATAGGCGCCTGAGCTCTCTATCGGCCATCATGGAGCCACTTTCCACACGCTGCGTTACACTCTGTGACAAATACCTCCAAACCCTGATCACCCATGTGCAATTACCCCGCTTTTTCCCTCACGTGCCACTCCTCACTGCCACTCCTCCTCAGAGCCACTCCTCCCTCACGTGCCACTCCCTCCTCAGGCGCCTCCCTCACGAGCCACTCTCCCCGCGTGCCACTCCTCCCGCGTGCCACTGCTCCCTCACGAGCCACTCCTCCCCGTGCCAACTCTCTCAGCTCCTCCTCACGAGCCACTCCTCCCCCGCGTGCACACTCTCCCTCGCGTGCACTCTCCGCTCACGAGCCCTCCTCCCTCGCGTGCCATCTCCCTCAGTGCCTCCTCACGAGCCACTCCTCCCCCGCGTGCACTCCTCCTCGCGTGCCAATGCCTCCTCACGTGCCTCCCTCACGTGCCACTGCCTCCTCCTCACGGTGGCCACTCCTCCTCCGTGCCACTCCTCCTCACGTGCCACTCCTCCCCTCGTGCCTCCCTCACGTGCCACTCCTCCTTATCTCAGTGCCACTCTCCTCACGTGCCTCCTCAGCCTACTGCCTGCTCAGCTACGGCCACTCCTCCTCGCACTCCTCCCTCACGACCCCTCACTCCACTCCCTCCTACGTGCCCCCACCGTGCCACCTCCCTCACGAGCCACTCCTCCCTCACGAGCCACTCCTCCCCCGCATGCCACTCCTCCCTCACGAGCCAACTCCTCCCCGCGTGCCACTTCCTCTCACGAGCACTCCTCCCCTGTCCATCCTCCCTCACGTGCCACTCCCTCCTCACGTGCCTCCTTCACGTGCCACTCTCCTCAAATGCACCTCCTCCTCACGTCCCTTCCCCGAGCCACTCTCCCTCACAGCCACTCTCTCACAGAGCCACTCCTCCCTCACGAGCCTCCTCCTCGGTGCCACTTCCTCCCTCGCGTGCCACTCCTCCCTCGCGTGCCACTCCTCCCTCGCTCTCCTCCGTCACTCACTCATCAGGCCACTCCAGTCCACTCCTCCCTCGTCCAGTCCCCTCGCTGCCACTCCTCCCTCGCGTGCCACTCCTCCCTCGCGTGCCACTCCTCCTCGCCTCGTCGTGAGATCCCACTTCACCCATCCTCGCGTGCCACTCCTCCCTCGGCGTGCCACTCCTCCTCGCGTGCCACTCCTCCCTCGCGTGCATCTCCCTCGCGTGCATCCCCCTCGCGTGCCACTCCTCCTCGCGTCGCCCTCCTCCCTCGCGTGCCTCCTCCCTCACGGCCACTCCTCCTACACGTTTCCTCTCAAACTGACACTGGGTTGGTTTAAAGTCTGCAGATGGAGTGTCGCTGGTGCAGGAGGTGAATGAAGATGAAGCTGCTGTCCCTGGGTCCGTCCGAAGTCAGTCTGGAGATCAGTCCTGGCTCGGATCCCGGCTCAGAGGCGGGTCTGGACTTGGACCCTCTGGAGGCTCAGGGTGAAGTGGGATCTTCACGACACCTTCACTCTGGAGGTAAAACTTTCTGCTCAACCTGCCTATGGACCTTTAGACCTGGTTCGGACCTGGTTCGGACCTGGTTCAGACCTGGTTCAGACCTGGTATGTGTTCAGGTGGGTGAAGACGCCTGTGGGCTGCTGGACTCGGCCTCTGGATCCTGGACTGATCTGGGCTCAGTTTCTGTTGGAGGTTCTTCAGAACTATAATGGCCAGGCCGAGCTTCTGACTGAGATCCAGACTCTACGCTCCAGGTACAGCCAGATGCCCTTCCATCAAGCGACTTCACAGGAAGTGGAGTGTACGCAAACATAAGCATCATTTATACATATATTTATCATTCATATAAGTATATAAAAAGTCATGAGAAATGCTTTTCCAATTTCCCGTTACTTTATATATGTTTTATTTTATTACAAATATAATTGTCTTCACTTCACTAGTGACGCTCCCTGAAGAACGATTGAATGTGTCAAATTTCTGATTGAATTTTAGATTCTGTGAATGTTGTTTTAAAGATTTGGAAATGTGAATATCGAGTTTACAAAAGAGTAGAGCTGTCGTTACTCTTTCCTCCTGAACGTTTCCTGTCGTTTCTCTTCCTCCTCAACGTTTCTGTCGTTTCTCTTCCTCCTGAACGTTTGTCGTTTCTCTTCCTCCTGAACGTTTGTTCGTTTTCTCTTCCTCCTGAACGTCTCTGTCGTTTCTCTTCCTCCTGAACGTTTGGTCGTTTCTTTCTCCTGAACGTTTGTCGTTTCTCTTCCTCCTGAACGTTTCTGTCGTTTCTTTCTCCTGAACGTTTGTCGTTTCTCTTCCTCCTGAACGTTTGTCGTTTCTTTCTCCTGTTTGTCGTTTCTTCTTCCTCCTGAACGTTTGTCGTTTCTTTCTTCTCTGAACGTTTTCTGTCGTTTCTTTCTCCTGAACGTTTTCTGTCGTTTCTCTTCTCCTCAACGTTTGTCTCTTTCTCCTGAACGTTTCTGGTCGTTTCTCTTCCTCCTCAACGTTTGTCGTTTCTTTCTCCTCAACGTTTCTGTCGTTTCTCTTCCTTCTGAACGTTTCTGTCGTTTCTCTCCTGAACGTTTCTGTCGTTTCTCTTAACCTCGAACGTTTCTGTTGTTTCTCTTCTCCTCAACGTTTCTGTCGTTTCTCTTCCTTCTGAACGTTTCTGTCGTTTCTCTTCCTTCTGACACGTTTCTGTCGTTTCTCTTCCTCCTGAACGTTTCTGTCGTTTCTCTTCCTCCTGAACGTTTCTGTCGTTCTCTTCCCTCCTCACGTTTTCTGTCGTTTCTCTTCCTTCTGAACGTTTCTGTTGTTTCTCTTCCTCCTGAACGTTTCTGTCGTTTCTCTTCCTCCTGAACGTTTCTGTCGTTTCTCTTCCTCCTGAACGTTTCTGTCGTTTCTCTTCCTCCTGAACGTTTCTGTCGTTTCTCTTTCTCTGAACGTTTGTCGTTTCTCTTCCTCCTGAACGTTTCTGTCGTTTCTCTTCCTCCTGAACGTTTCTGTCGTTTCTCTTCCTCCTGAACGTTTCTGTCGTTTCTCTTCCTCCTGAACGTTTCTGTCGTTTCTCTTCCTCCTCAACGTTTCTGTTGTTTCTTTCTCCTGAACGTTTCTGTCGTTTTCTTTGGGGCGTTTCAGTTTCGCGATCGACTGGCGCCCGTCCCAGCGCTGCCTGGTGTTCCTGAAGAGCGCCTCGGTGGTGTGCGAGCTGCAGGTGGAGGAAGGTTACCCCGGGAGTGGCTGCGTGCGTCTGCTGTGCGTGCAGAGAGAGGGCGCTAGAGAGCAGAGCACGGAGCTGCAGGTGAGAGGGCGGGCGAAGGGACAACGGGAGGAGGGGCTTGGCTAACGGCAGGAGACCTAAACGTTTCTGCATTTGGGCCGGGGCAGAACATGTGGTTTACGTTTAGGAACTGTTTATAGATTCTTTCCTCTTGAAGATAAAGTGAGGTTAGAGACCAGTCATTTCGTTAAAACTAGAGCTTTGGGACATGAAATGCTGGTGCCGATCCTGGACTAAATGCAGAACTTTTAGGGCATTAATGTCCTCAACAAATGTATTGAAGAACATCTTAAAGGTCGTGAGTTAAACTTAATAAATGTGGACGTGTTTTCATTGTTTCAGAATCAAGAAAAGAAAATGTCCCTCACACAATGGCTTCTGCTGCTCAGCTCCTCCCCCCGAGTCTGAACGGGACCGGGACCGGGACCGGGACGGGACTGGACCGGGACTGGACCGGGACTGGACCGGGACTGGACCGGGACTGGACCGGGACTGGACCGGGACTGGACTGGACCGGGACGGGACTGGACGGGGACGGGGACGGGACTGGACGGGAACGGGGACGGGACTGGACGGGGACGAGGACGGGACCGGACAGGGACTGGACGGGGACTGGACTGGGCCTGGATCAGGACTCTTTGAAGCTCCTCTTCACTTTATATTTGTGTTATGTTTATGTACATTTTGTTTGTCATGATTAAAGTCCTTTGAGGGTCTTTTACACTCCCGAGCATGTGGTCCTTACACACAAACAAGACACCAAGAATTATGTTACATAAACACACACACATATATACATATATATGTATATATATATGTGTATATATATATATATATGTATGTATATATATATTTGTGTATATATATGTATATATATATTTATGTATGTGTGTGTATATATAAATATATACACATGTATGTTTTATGAATGTTTTTTATATATATATATGAGAGAGACAGCCAGATGCTTAGTACCAGGTGACACACACACACACACACACACACACACACACACACACACACACACACACAGTAAACTCAGACTCAAACTCCTTTTGGGTTTTATTGGTGAAGAAACTTCACCAATCATTTTATTGATTCATTTTTACAACACAAAGTGACAACAACATTTAATTTGAGGAACATGAGCGATGGGACACAAAGAATGTGACTTTTGAATTTGGCATTTTGATTCCGTTACCTAAATGTCAGTACTCCAGTGCAGAGTGGGGTTCAGACCCCTGCTCTCACTCCCATCCCATCATCCTTTGGAGGAAGCCTTTTTTAGGCTTGACCCTTGTCAGAAGAGGGGTCCCTGTCTTGACTTTGGCCATATACTCTGCCTTCTCCTTCATGGCCATCAGGGAGTTCACCCGGTCCTGCCATTGGGGTTTGGCCTCGGATTTCTCTGCTTTGATCAGCATGTCGATGTACTCTGGGGCAGTGAGAGGGTCTGGTTTCAGAGCGATCTCCTTCAGGCGGTTCAAACAGGCGGAGGACTGGTCGATCAGCTGAGTCACCTCCACCTGGACGTCTTCATAGGCTTCCTCCATCTTTTCGAGCAGAGCCTCCACGGTGTTCTTTGCATCGTTGGCGATGTCGTACTTCTTCTTCAGCTCTTTGATGGTCTCCTTCTTTGTCACCTGAACGTATTCCCATTTGTACCTCTGGTTGAAATGCACACTCCAGATGCATTTGCTGGGGCACACGTTGCACTTGCCGCTGCTGTCCATGGCACAGCAGCGCACTTTATCTGCATCATTGGAGTACGCACAGTTGTCATGGCAGGTGTAGTGACACTGCTGACAGTTGGTGAGAAAGACTCCTGTTCCAGAAATGTCCACCTGCCTGGGCTCGGTGACAGTGACGTTAAAACTCAAATTTTTTGTTCCTGCTGATCTCGGCCTTGTGCTTCTCCACTATTTGTGAGGTCTGTCTGATCTGCTCCAGCGTGCACAGACCGACCTGGACCTGCGTCCGCAGGTTCTCCACCAGGTTCTCCAGCTGTTTTCTCTCCGTCAGCACCTCTTTGGTCATGGTCAGACTTTTGGTTTGGATTTTGTTCAGCGCAGCAAAGAACCTTTTCATGCTTTTGTTGCCCATGTTCCAAAACATGTAGTCAAATCCTTCCTCCTCCTCTTCCTCCTCTTCATCCTGCTCTTTTGCGGACGAGTTATTGCTGGCGAACAGAGCCGAGTTGTTGAATTTGAAGTGGACTGGAACTCCCTTTTCTTCCGGACACTGGACTTTAGATGTAGTGATGGCGTCTAGAACCGGGGGGCGCTGTCCGTCTGCAAACGTCACCAGAACGCGGATGTTTTCTGCGATGTCTTTGCCGAAGATGGAGAGCACAGAGTCGAAAACGTATCTCTGAGAAGTCGTGAGCCTGGCTAAAGAGGCCTGGACCACGAAACACACGGCGTCGAGGTCAATGACTCCAGATGAAGATGTGAAGAGTGCACGAAGCTGCTCTGTGATCTGTTGGTCTCTATCGATCCCTCTGGTGTCTCCAAACCCTGGAGTGTCGATGATCGTCAGCGAGAACTTCACCTGGAAACCATCTTGGTAGTTCAGTTTGTAGACTGTGACCTCGGAGGTCTGACTCTGAGCTTGGGTTCCTGTCTGAACTTCTCGGACAAGTTTGAAGCGATAATCGTCTTCCCAGCGGACGCCTAGAATGTAGTTGATCATTCCGTCGATCAAAGTGGATTTTCCTGCTCCAGTTGCTCCCATCACCATTATCGTGCGGTGGCCTTTTGTTGAATCTTCTCCAAATCGAAATCGTCTGCAGCCTGGGACTTTAAGTTCTTCATCCACGAGAGGAACCTGATAGACAGGCAGTGCCATGGTCTTCGACTTGACTTGTTTGCTTTGAGCTTTTATCGCATCAGGAAGACGTTTGGGCAGATCACTCGCAGCCATTCTGGAGATGAAGAACAGGGTTTTTGAAGATCCGTTTCAGAATACTTTGGTAAAGTCTCCTTCACCTGCAAAACAAAACAAAGTAAGTTACGTGTCGATATATGTCATTTAACAAAGCATTTGTGACTCCAACATTTTACAAAACGCTTAAACGATCAGAATAATGTGATTTGGCGTTGTCAGATTTCCACAAACCAGGAATTAGTCATGTTGCTTTGTCAATAAAGTTCCTCTAAACTCCAGACTTGACTGGCTAAAACTAAACCAAGACTTGGGACTCGACTTGGACTCAATAAAATGTGTTGCTGTCGCAGAAAATGTTTTTATTCGTGAATGTTTTCTGTAATATAAGTTTAAGCAAATGTAAAGCTTATTCTGGGGTTCGCTACTGCCCTCTGATGGTGTAGGTGGGAACTGCTCATTAAATGAAGGGCACGTTTTTACTCAGAAAAATACATTTGGCTTTTTAAATTTGTTTTGTTTAATGTGAGAAAATAAAAACAAAATACATGTTAACTAATTACCATGGTCTGATCTCGAAAAGCTTGGAAGCGGTTTACAAGTACAAGGACTAAAAATACATATTCAGAATAATACTAAAACATAATAATTTGTCTTAAAAACAAGGACTCATTTATTTGCCCCATGAAAGGTCATGAGCAGCTTCACTTTTCCCTTCCAGTTCTCCAGGATCAAAGCCACGAATGAGCCCGGCACAATAGAGTAAAGCCCGGCACAATAGAGTAAAACACCAGGAATCACTGGCTGAAGCCTCTGGTCCATGTTCACGCTCCTGGAGTGTTTTGGGTGAGTCAGATGTTCAGATGATTCTCCTCCAAAGACACTTCAGCCTGGAGACTTCAGCTCACGAACTGAAACGGTGCGTTTTAATAAGCATTTCTGTAATAATGCCATTAACGCCAGTTTTTCATCTGTATCACCGTGGCAACTGCTAGTCAGCCTAAAACAGGGAGTACAACAACTACAAAGCAAAGATTTTACAAAGAAGTTAGAAATATATACACTATTTACATGACACACAACAGAGCAGATACACACTGCACACACACACTCACTACACACACATACGCACACACACACATGCGCACACCACACTCACACGCACGCACACTCACGCACACAGGCACACACTTACACGCACACAAACACACTCACACGCACGCACACATACACACTCACTCACACGCACCACACACACACACACCACACTCACACATACATACATACACACGCGCACGCACGCACGCATACACACAGGTACAGGCAGGGGGCAGCAGAGTGGAGACAATCCCTCAGTACGTGTTGAAATGTATTGCTGTGATACTTCAGAATGAACTGCAGTATTTGAGTATGGTGCAGTATGTTTCCTGTGACATACTTCAGAATGAACTGCAGTATTTGAGTATGTTGCAGTATGTTTCCTGTGACATACTTCAGAATGAACTGCAGTATTTGAGTATGTTGCAGTATGTTTCCTGTGACATACTTCAGAATGAACTGCAGTATTTGAGTATGTTGCAGTATGTTTCCTGTGACATACTTCAGAATGAACTGCAGTATTTGAGTATGTTGCAGTATGTTTCCCTGTGACATACTTCAGAATGAAATGCAGTATTTGAGTATGGTGCAGTATGTTTCCTGTGACATACTTCAGAATGAACTGCAGTATTTGAGTATGGTGCAGTATGTTTCCTGTGACATACTTCAGAATGAACTGCAGTATTTGAGTATGTTGCAGTATGTTTCCTGTGACATACTTCAGAATGAACTGCAGTATTTGAGTATGTTGGCAGTATGTTTCCCGTGACATACTTCAGAATGAACTGCAGTATTTGAGTATGGTGCAGTATGTTTCCTGTGACTTGGGCAGAAGCAGGTGTGATTATCAGTCGCCCTCTTTCGTCACGCATTGGCCGGAAGCACATTTAGATGCGTTTGTTTTTCAGTCTTCACTTCAGTATTTGAGCATCTCCTCCAGACACCGCTCCTCTGGACTGTTGTGTTTCCTCACTTCCTCTCTCTCTCTTCTCCTTCACTCCCTCTCCTCTCTCTCTCTCTCTCTCCCTCTCTTCCCTTTTCTCTCTCTCTCTCCTTCTCCTCTCTCCTTCACTCTCTCCTCTCTCTCTCTCTCTCTCTCTCTCTCCCTTTTCTCTCTCTCTCTCCTTCTCCTTCACTCTCTTCTCTCTCTCTCTCTCTCTCTCTCTCTCCCCTTTTCTCTCTCTCTCTCCTTCTCCTTCACTCCCTCTCCTCTCTCTCTCTCTCTCATCTCTCTCTCCCTCCCCTTTTCTCTCTCTCTCTCCTTCTCCTTCACTCTCCTCTCTCTCTCTCTCTCTCTCTCTCTCTCCCCTTTTCTCTCTCTCTCTCCTTCTCTTTCTCTCCTTCTCTCTCCTCTCCCTCTCTCTCTCTCTCTCTCTCTCTCTTCTTCTCCCCTTTCTCTTCTCCTCTTTTCTTCTCTCTCTCTCCTTCTCTTTCTTCTCTCTCTCCCCTTCCTCTCTCCTCTCCTTCTCTTCTCTCTCTCCTCCTTCTCTCTCTCTCCTCTCCTCTCCTCCTTCTCTCCCTCTCTCAGTCCTACCTCTCTCTCCTCATTTTCCTCCGATCTCTCTCTCCCTTCCTCCTTCTCTCTCTCTCCCCTTTTCTCACTCTCTCTCTCCTTCTCTTTCTCTCTCACTCTCTCTCCTTTCTCTCTCTCTCTCTCCTCCCTCTCTCCTTCTCTCTCTCTCCTAAATGTAAAAATGAGTCGTAATGTCTGTAAAATAAGCGCAGTTTGTTTTGAACTGCTGAACTATTCGGCGCGCTGCAGCAGCCAATCACATCGCTGCATTCAGTGACGTTTAGAGCGGAGGCGGTGTGAGTCCAGTGTGCTATTTCATATCAAATGTAATCAGTTGGTATATTGTGAAACATAAGTACTGTTAAAATAATACTCTTTATAGTAATAATATAAACGTGGCATAAAAGAGACGCGGTTTGCCCGGTTTGTTTTCAGTTCCATGACTGCAAGTTGACAAAAAGAGTATCAAATAGAAACGTTCACTCACCTCAGCTTGTGTCTGGAGGTCTCTGCAAAGAAGTAAGAAACGTTACGGATGAAACAAAGCTCAGATTCAGTCATGCAACGACTCAACCGGTCCCGAAGTCTCTGCGGCTCAAACGGAACGCATCGTTTTATGGCCCGGGAAGGAGGAGGGCCCACGGAAACAAGGGGGGCGGGGGAGCGGGGGGGCACAGAAGCGAGAGGGGACATAGAAGCAGGGGGGCACAGAAGCAAGAGGGGACATAGAAGCAGGGGGGCACAGAAGCAAGAGGGGCCAAGATATTCTGAAATGGAGCAGAAAAGTTGCAGTAAATCAAATGTTTAAGGTGAAATATATATTATATAATCATATATTATATACTATATTATATAATATATTTTCGTGTTCATTTACAGGTGTTTTTGTCTCCACTGACAAAGTGTCAATCTAATGTTAATCTAAATATAAATGAAGATCTTACTCACCATCACGAGCGGGACTGAAACATTGAAACGTGTCAGTGAATTACACCTAAAGGAGACGAGACAAACTTAATACAAACTCCTGATCTAATTGATCGATCAAAGAATCGTCATGATAGATCAATATAATCGTTGTCTGTTTTGGTGTGTATCTGTGCCGTTGTTTGACCAGCATCATGTCCAGATGATAAAGCCTGATCTCATGAATCCAGTTGCCGGGGGTCTCTTTCTGTGAAACGGAGCATTTACAGTAAATGGCCCAGGGAGGGGCAGGTTCAGGGAGTGCGTTCCGTGAAAACGAAACTGGAAGTAAAAACAGCCGCATTCCTGCAGCAGATGTCATTTCATTGTCTTCTGTGATCACGACGTAAACTTAGAACAAAACAGCAGAAAGTAAAAGCAGAAACGCAAAAGCACGTATTAAGTCTAAAGGTCTAAAGTCTAAAGGTCTAAAGTCTAAAGGTGAAGGACTTTAATGAAGGCAACAGAAAGATGGACATGAAAGACTTTACTGTTGCAATAAAAGTTCTCAAAGTATAACAGTACTTACTAAAAGTATAAGTAGTATTAACAGTACTAAAAGTAGCAGTAGTAATCCAAGTACTAAAAGTAGAAGTAGTATTAGAAGAAGTAAATGAATGGGTAACGTCTTTTCAAACCCAAAAGCAGCACTTTTGTGGCGTTCCATTTGTCTTTGGACCAGACAGTTACTTAAATTACAGACTAATCTTAACCTAAACCAAACTAACTTATTTGAACCAGAGCTGAACTTTGTCGTGGACGGGGGTGGAGTCGGGGGAGGAGTCAGCTCTGGGGGAGGAGTCAGCTCTGGGGAGAATAAAACCAGAAGGACACAGTTGACCGCAGCATTCGGAGGATCACGCTGCAGTAAGTATACTTTTGTAAATTACCAGGATTACAGGAGTCAGGGTTACCAGGGTTACAGTGGGTCTTTAAAGAGCTTGTATGAAAAAAGTACTTTGTTTCATTCTGACAAAAATACTCTTGATTACAAAAGTTGTCTAGATTGAATGCAGTGTTTTTAGAAAATCGATAGAAACTTCAGAGAGAACAGCATTTTATATTCACTCACTGTTTCTGTTACTAAAAGTATGAATAGTAGTAACAATACTAAAAGTATACGTAGTATTAACAGTACTCAATGTATAAGTAGTATTGACAGTACTAAAAGTATAAGTAGTATTGACAGTACTAAAAGTATAAGTAGTATTGACAGTCCTAAAAGTATAAGTATTAACAGTACTAAAAGTATAAGTAGTATTAACAGTACTAAACGTATAAGTAGTATTGACAGTACTAAAAGTATAAGTAGTATTGACAGTACTAAACGTATAAGTAGTATTAACAGTACTAAAAGTAGAAGTAGTATTGACAGTACTAAAAGTAGAAGTAGTATTGACAGTACTAAAAGTAGAAGTATTAACAGTACTAAAAGTATAAGTAGTATTGACAGTACTAAATGTATAAGTAGTATTGACAGTACTAAAAGTATAAGTAGTATTAACAGTACTAAATGTATAAGTAGTATTGACAGTACTAAAAGTATAAGTAGTATTGACAGTACTAAACGTATAAGTAGTATTAACAGTACTAAATGTATAAGTAGTATTGACAGTACTAAAAGTATAAGTAGTATTGAAGTACTAACGTAAAAGTATTAACAGTTCTAAAAGTATAAGTAGTATTAACAGTACTTAAAGTACAAGTAGTATTAACAGTACTAAATGTACAAATAGTATTGACAGTACTAAAAGTATAAGTATTAAAAAGTACTAAAAGTATTAAGTAGTATTAACAGTACTAAATGTATAAGTAGTATTAACAGTACTAAATGTATAAGTAGTATTGACAGTACTAAAAGTATAAGTAGTATTGACAGTACTAAAAGTATAAGTATTAACAGTACTAAAATTATAAGTAGTATTAGACAGTAACTAAAAGTATAAGTAGTATTTGACAGTACTAAAAGTACAAGTAGTATTAACAGTACTAAAAGTATAAGTAGTATTTGACAGTACTAAAAGTATAAGTATTAACAGTATAAGAGTATAGTAGTATTAACAGTACTAAATGTATAAGTAGTATTGACCAGTATAAAAGTACTAGTAGTATTAAGTACTAAAGTATTAAGTAGTATTAACAGTACTAAATGTATAAGTAGTATTGACAGTACTAAAAGTATAAGTAGTATTGACAGTACTAAACGTAAAAGTATTAACAGTTCTAAAAGTATAAGTAGTATTAACAGTACTTAAAGTACAAGTAGTATTAACAGTACTAAATGTACAAGTAGTATTGACAGTACTAAAGTATAAGTATTAAAAAGTACTAAAAGTATAAGTAGTATTAACAGTACTAAATGTATAAGTAGTAATTAACAGTACTAAAAGTATAAGTAGTATTGACAGTACTAAAAGTATAAGTATTAACAGTATATAAATTATAAAGTAGTATTGACAGTACTAAAGTATAAGTAGTATTGACAGTACTAAAAGTACAAGTAGTATTAACAGTACTAAAAAGTATAAGTAGTATTGACAGTACTAAAAGTATAAGTATTAACACAGTACTAAAAGTATAAGTAGTATTGACAGTACTAAAAAGTATAAGTAGTAATAAGAGTACTAGATGTATAAGCAGTATTGACAATACTAAAAGTATAAGTAGTATTAACAGTACTAAAAGTATAAGTAGTATTAACAGTACTAAAAGTATAAGTATTAAACAGTACTAAAAGTATAAGTAGTATTGACAGTGCTAAATATATAAGTAGTATTAACAGTACTAAAAGTATAAGTATTAACAGTACTAAAAGTATAAGTAGTATTAACAGTACTAAATATATAAGTAGTATTGACAGTGCTAAAAGTATAAGTAGTAATAAAAGTACTAGATGTATAAGCAGTGTAAAAGTACTAAAAGTATAAGTATTAACAGTAACAGTACTAAATGTATACGCAGTGTTGACAGTACTAAAAGTACAAGTAGTATTAACAGTACTAAATGTACAAGTAGTATTGACAGTTAAAAGTATAAGTATAATAAGTACTTAACAGTGTACTAAAAGTAATAGTATATAACAGTACTAAATATATAATAGTATTGACAGTGCTAAAAGTATAAGTATAAATAATAAGTATAAAAGTACTAGATGTATAAGCAGTGTAAAAGTAATGTTCATGAAGTATGTTTAAAGTAAACCTGCAGTAGAGCTTCTGTGAGTCTGAGCAGTTCGATTGACTCTTTGTGAGAGGAAAACCTTACTGAGAAGAAAATCTTAATCAAAAATATTCTACTATTTAAAGATCAACTATGTAACTTTGCTGCTGTTGTTATAGACCAGGCATGTCCAAACTAAGGCCCGGGGGCCAAATGCGGCCCTCAGACCAATTTTTGTCGGCCCTCCGGCTTCCTGCTAAGTTGGTTATACCAACGTAATATTAATGTTCCAAGAGGCCCATCGAAACTATGTCAAATGCAACATTTCAAACGATTGTCGGGTCTGTGGCCCTCTGCTCCGTGTCAGTTTCAGGGTCACCCGGGGACCCTGAAACTGACAAACAATGTGCAATCATGTGCAATAATTAAAAGTGAATCATATAATGAATAATACATTCAAATGAGTGTATTTAGTACTGCATGTTAAAGAGAAATTTGGCAGCTTTAATATTTGAATGTGATAATTGTAGTCTGGTTATATGCATTATAGAATGCTTATTAATGATGATAATAATAATAATAATAATAATAATAATAATAATAATAATAATAATAATAATAATAATAATTGTATGACTATATTTTTAGAAGTTAGAATTTAATGATAATTTATGAAAAGCACAATTGTATTTTACCATTGTAGATGAAATATGAATTGAATTTTTTAATTTTAGAATTATATATATATATATATATATATATATATATATATATATGCTTGTTTTAAATAAATCTAAATAATATGAATGTTAAATTCATAGTTCTCAATAACATCCATATTTAACATATGAAAAAAGAAAAAAAATCAGGATAGCCAAGTCTGTGAGTGGTGGTCTCATTCTGTGTGGGTGGTCTCGTTCTGATGCTTGTGTGTGGTGGTCTCGTTCTGATGCTTGTGTGTGGTGGTCTCGTTCTGATGCTTGTGTGTGGTGGTCTCGTTCTGCAGATGGATTCCTCGAGTGGCAGAACGTTGCAGATGCCCGCGTTGGGCCGGCCCTTTACACTGGGCATGTTGTACGACTGCAGAGAGGACTCCATTGTCCCCGGTGAGGGTCATTTAAAATGAATTAGTTCTGTTTTTCACATTTGAAGTAAAAACCCGGTACAGCAGATTTACAGACTGACTCGCAATTTGTTTTGCTCACGTTAATTGTGAAAAATACCGGTCTGAATCCTCTGTAGAACTTTCTATGTAAGTGTCAGAGGTCAAATGTGTTGACCTGGTTTATGGTTCACTTCTCTGTAATTACTGGGCCAATCTACATGAAACAAAAACTGCCACAAAGTTCAACATCTCTAGCGTTAGCCTCAAAAGTTAGCGTTAGCCTCAGAGTTAGCGTTAGCCTCAAAACGTTGTTTTGGCGACTGAAACCACAAGAGCACACTTAAGTAACACCAAAAAAGAGTTACAGATCATTACCACGTGTTAAAGTGGTTTGTGTAGATTGTTAGAGTTAGCAATTAGCGTCAAAATTAGCATACTTGCTAACAACCTCGTAATGAACATTTCTTAAATGTACTGTTATTCTGTACAATAATCTATTGTATTCTGTTTAGTTTGAACAGGGACAGTGCACTTAAATGAACATAAATGTGCTGCAGTCCCTGGAAAAGGTGCTCCAGATGGACATAAAACAAGCATGAATGGTAACATTTTAATAAAAGTAAATGAAAGTAAATAAAATTAGTACGCTACATAAAGCCAGCTACACAGACGTTTACCACTTCAAACCTGATCCAGATGGAAAACATTGTAAATCTAATCTGGCGCTCCTGAAACTGCAGCAGCTGCTGTTGCTTTGCTAATGTTGAGGGAAAACAACTGTAAAGGAAATTCACTTCCAGTATATTGTTCATGTATACTTCCTCTGCGCCTGTGCTGTTTCTGGTGTAATCTTGTCTAACCTTGTGTCCTCTGTGTTGATGTGTTTGAGCGCGATGTCTGCACATGCTCAGTCTAACTTACGGCTCTATTTCCTGACAGGGATGACACTCTGGGACCTTGACCATTTGAAAAAGGACACAGGGACACAAATAAAACCCAACAGTGAATTTGAAATCGTGGCTTCAGAATCCATCGAGGACAAATCCTCAGCCTTAAATGTGGAAGCGTCTCTGAAAGCTAGCTTCCTCGGTGGACTGGTGGAAGTCGACGGTTCGGCAAAATATCTGAATGACCAAACAATGTCTAAAAAACAGGCCCGAGTTACTCTCAAGTACAATTCCACTACGAGGTTTGAAGAGCTCACCATGAAACATCTGGGGAGAGGAAACGTGACGCATCCCGATGTGTTCGACAAAGGCATAGCCACACATGTCGTGACCGCCATTCTTTACGGCGCCCAGGCTTTTTTTGTGTTCGACCGCGAAGTGTCTAAAAGTGAAAATAAGCAAGTTATTCAAGGAAACGTTCAGGCGATTATCAAGAAAATACCAACTATCTCCATCGAAGGAAAAGGAGACCTGAAAATGAACGACAAGGACCGAGCCGATGTTGATAAATTCTCTTGTAAATTTTATGGAGATTTTAACCTTGAGAAAAGCCCAGTTACTTTTGTAGATGCAGTGGAGGTTTTTCAGACTCTGCCCAAACTGCTTGGAGCTAATGGAGAAAGGGCCGTTCCAGTTAAAGTCTGGCTTCTGCCGCTCACAGCTTTAGATTCAGCCGCGGCGAGGCTCGTGCGAGAGATAAGCGTTCGCTTAGTGAAAGAAGCACAGAGTGTCCTAGAAGACTTCAATGACCTGGAACTGAGGTGCAACGATGCGCTAAAAACCAAAACGGTGCAGATTTTCCCTCAGATCAGTAAAAAAATCAAATCTTTCAAAGATTTTTGTACAGAGTTCAGGCTGAATTTCCAAAAACTTTTGGCAAGGAAGCTTCCAGCAATCCGTGGAGGTGGAGAGGAAGAGGCAGAACTCGCTGATATCATTAAAAAGAGAACTTCCTCTCCGTTCAACAGTTCAAACCTGAGTGATTGGATAGAATTTAAAGAAAGAGAAATAGGAATCTTAAAATCCTACACAAAAATGCTGAAAAACATTGCAGTTGTCCAGCCCAAAGAGCTCGATGAACAGATTCTGAACAGGGAGAAGTGCGTTTGCTTCGTCTTCACGTCTTTGGGGACTAAAGAGTCGTACCTGGAGTCATTAGAGAAGTATTTAAAAGAAGGAGCCACTTCATCGGCTCGTGTGCTGGAAACGGAGCAGTGGTTTCTTTCAGTGGACGTTGCCAATGCTCTGAGACACAAGGCCAAGCTGTTCAGTGATTTTGCTGAGGCCAACAAAGAAAACAAGAACATCACGTTTCTGATCATGGGCCAAACAGATGAGAACCATAAAGGTTCAAGTATTTACCTCTATGAAGCAAGCAGTCTTCCCAATAAAGATTTTGAACCTACGTCAAAACCTGACAAAATAACCGTAAGTGACATTGACTACAACAATGTGACGTTAGATATTTCTCCTCCTAAATTTGGGGCTGAAAGCGTCAGATCTTACAGCGTTGAGTTCAGGCTGGAAGAAGAATGGCACCAAATCACTGCTCCAAAAGCTGAGCTCTTCGCTCTGAAAGATTTGGACCCAAACACAGAATACAGAATCAGATGTCGCGCAGAGACTGGAGTTGGCGTCAGTCCAGTGCATGAAATGGAGGAAAGCATAAAAACGTTACCCTGCAGTGCCCCCAGAAACCTCCAGGTGGAAGTCACCTCTACAGAAATGTCAATCAAGTGGGAGAAACCGGCTACATTTGGAAAAAATACAGCCATGTTGGGCTTTGTGGTGGAGTACGCTCAAAGCGACGCTGAGCAGGCTCTGCAGTGGAACCAGAAGTATTCAGTGGTTCAGAGGTTGGTCATTTCAGGGCTTCAGGCCGACAGTAAATACGCAGTGAGGGTCCACTGCGACTGTGGGATTTCTGGGAGAAGCAAAGATACTGACATCACTTATGTGGTCACCACAAGACGCCAGTTTGACCGAATCGCTGCGTACCTCAAACACATCAGCAAAGAGATCAGATCTGGATCATATCCACCACTCTTCAAACTGCCCCTGACAGAGGAGGACATTGACATTGATGGATGTCGCATGTACAGCCTGGGCAAAGAAAGCACACGGCAGAATCGCACCGTGATGGTCATGGGAGCCACGGGATCGGGAAAGTCCACTTTGATAAACGGCATTGTAAACTACATCACAGGTGTTGAGCGCAAAGACAATTTCAGGTTCAAATTAGTTCATGAAGATCCAACAAAATCCCAGGCTGAGAGCCAGACCTGTGACGTGAGCGTTTACAAACTCCACCACCAGGAAGGCTTCACAATACCCTTTTCTCTCACTCTGGTGGACACGCCTGGGTTTGGAGACACCAGAGGAATCCAGAGAGACGAGGAGATCACAGAGCAGATCCGAAAGCTCTTCAGCTCCTCAAAGGGCATCAGTCACATCGATGCCATCTGCTTCGTTGCCCAGGCCTCGCTGGCGCGCCTCACACACACTCAGAAATATGTCTTTGACTCCGTGCTCTCCATTTTTGGCAAAGATGTGGCAGAGAACATTCTAATGTTGGTGACTTTTGCGGATGGAAAACAGCCCCCGGTTCTCGAAGCCATTAACGCTGCTCGCCTCCCTTGCCCCAAAAATGAACTTGGTCTTCCAATTCACTACAAGTTCAACAACTCGGTGTTGTTTTCAGACAACAGGGAGGCTGAAGATGAGGATTCGGAGGGCGAGTTTGATGAGATGTTTTGGCGCATGGGCATGAAAAGTATGCAGAAGTTCCTGACAGACTTAAATAAAATGGAAACCAAAAGCTTACAAATGACAAAAGAAGTCCTCAAAGAACGCAAGCAGCTTGAGACAGCAGTTGAAGGTCTGCAGCCTCAAGTTAAAGCTGGTTTAGCCAAAATCCAAGAAATAAAAACCACTATGGAAAAAGTTAAAGACCATGAAACAGACATGACTTCCAATGAAAACCATGAGATTGAAGTAGAAGTGATTAAGCCAGTCCAAGTCCCACTCACCAACAAAGGAGAATATCTGACCAACTGCCAGGTTTGTCACGTGACGTGCCACCACCCGTGTGCCATCAAAGAGGACAGTAAGAAGGACAGATGTTCTGCGATGGACAGAACAGGAACATGCACCGTCTGTCCGGGAAAGTGCCACTGGAGCACTCACTTAAACCAGCCCTACAAGTGGGATTACGTCCCAGTGAAGCAGAAGCAGACGCTCCGAGAAATGAAGGAAAAGTATGCAAAAGCTAAAGAGGAGAAGCTGACGGTGGAGGAGGTGATCGAACGTCAAGAGGAGGAGATCGAAAGCCTTCAGGACGTCATCATGTCACTGATAGACCAATCCGCTCAAAGTTTAACGCGTCTGGGTGAGATCGCTCTGCGGCCAAACCCTCTGACGGCCCCGGACTACATCAACATGATGATCGAAGGAGAGAAGAGCGAAAGAAAACTCGGCTACAACGAACGAATCCAGGCTCTGGAGGCCATGAGGGACAAGGCCAAAATCATCTCCAAAGTCTCCAAGAAGAACAAAGGCAGGAAACTGGAGGAAGGGAGCGAAGAGCAGCTTCAACCCGAGAAGAAGAAAAAGATTTGGATGAAGATTTTTAATGTCTTTCATTCTAAAAATTAACATATCGACATATCGATCAGACACATTAGTCGTGGTCTTTAATATTGCATGTTTTATATATATATGATCATTGCTCTAATGTGGAAGTCTGCACTAATATCGATGAAGCTAAAAGAATGTTTAATGTTCCAAAAATAATGTTTTATTTTACAATGTTACAATGACCAACTTTATGCGTAACGATCCCGTGCGGGCGCCATGTTGGACGAGCGATTTATTGCCGTTAATCATGGCAGTCTTCCGTCTTCATCAACAGGCATTTGATTAAAAAAAACCTGATAATGGCATAATGTTACTTTGCCCTCCGTCATGGCCGAGCGGGCGTGGCACGTTCCACCTGTCGTCCCCTGGTGTGAACCGAGAAGCGTTTAGTTTGTCACACAGTAAAGCTGATGTAATGTAAAGGAAACGAGTCTCAAATACAGACAATAAACTGACAATAACCACAACTGATGGATTTGTGTTATACATTCTTTTATATGAGACTGTTGCAGAAGTATGAGACTGTTGCAGAAGTATGAGACTGTGTTGCAGAAGTATGAGACTGTTGCAGAAGTATGAGACTGTGTTGCAGAAGTATGACTGTGTTCCAGAAGTATGAGACTGTGTTGCAGAAGTATGAGACTGTGTTGCAGAAGTATGAGACTGTTGCAGAAGTATGAGACTGTTGCAGAAGTATGAGACTGTTGCAGAAGTATGAGACTGTGTTGCAGAAGTATGAGACTGTGTTGCAGAAGTATGAGACTGTTGCAGAAGTATGAGACTGTGTTGCAAAAGAGACTGTGTTGAAGTATGAGACTGTGTTGCAGAAGTATGAGACTGTGTTGCAGAAGTATGAGACTGTGTTGAGACTGTGTTGCAGAAGTATGTGTTGCAGAAGTATGAACTGTGTTGCAGAAGTATGAGACTGTGTTGCAGAAGTATGAGACTGTGTTGCAGAAGTATGAGACTGTGTTGCAGAAGTATGAGACTGAGACTGTTGCAGATAGAAGACTGTGTTGCAGAAGTATGAGACTGTGTCCCTTATCTTTCATAAAAGAGGAAGCGGATGGGGATGCTTCTGGAAGCACTGGCAGATGGAGCATTCCTCTGCCCCTCCGTCCTCCTCTGGACAAACTCTTCTGAGTCCCTTGTCTTTCTTCTGTTTGTTAATCTGTGGGTTTGTGCAGATTTTAGGCCCATCGTTTTGAATGTAAAAGAAATGTCATTGAAATGCAGAATGTCAACATAAAACTGACACTTCCTTTCCGTTTCTGTGGAACTGTACAAAGCGCATGATAAAATGTGAAATACAATCACATTTCTAGTCATATTTGACTTATTAGTAAATCATAATGCGCTGAGATAATCTATTCAGAGTTTTAAATCACAACTCAAAACGTGTCTTTTAACATTTATGTACATTTATGTTCGTTTTAATTGATCACATCAATGTGTGTGAAACGTGCTGTATAAATAAAGCTTGACCGTGACAGACTGATGCTTTTTTAATCACTTTGTTGTTGCGTAATGTTGCAGATCTCATTGGTTTAAATGTCAAGGTAAATAAAACAAACGCACATAAAGCTTGTTCCAACCGAGCCCTGAATGTGGTGAATAACACGGTAACGTATCCAAGTTTGTTTAACCAGAACCAGAACCAGAACCAGAACCAGAACCAGAACCAGAACCAGAACAGGTTTATTTCCATCGTCGATGAACAGAATTCACAAACATAAGAACTTGTCCCTGGTCTTCTTGGCTCTTGGTCTCTGGTCCAGGCTCTGGTCTTGGCTCTGGTCCTGGCTCTGGTCTTGGCTCTGGTCCTGGCTCTGTCTTGTCCCTGGTCTTGTCCCTGGTCTGGTCTTGGCTCTGGTCCTGGTCCAGGCTCTGGTCTTGGCTCGGGTCCTGGCTCTGGTCTTGTCTTGGCTCTTGGTCTTGGCTCGGTCCTGGCTCTGGTCTTGGTCTTGGCTCTGGTCCTGGCTCTTGGTCTTGGCTCTGGCTCTGGTCTCTGGCTTGTCTGGTCTCTGGTCTTGGCTCTGTCTTGTCCCTGGTCTTGGCTCTGGCTCTGGTCCTGGTCCAGGCTCTTGTCTTGGCTCTTGGGTCCTGGCTCTGGTCCTTGGTCTCTGGCTCTGGGTCTGGCTCTGGGTCTCTGGTCTTGGCTCTGGTCTTGCTCTGTCTTGGCTGGTCTGGTCTTGGTCTTGCTTGGCTCGGTCTTGGCTCTGGTCTTCTTGGCTGGCTGGTCTTGGCTCTGGTCTTGGTCTCTCTGGTCTTGGCTCTGGTCTTGGCTCTGGTCTTGGTCTCTGGTCTTGGCTCTGGTCTGGTCTTGGCTCTGGTCTTGGCTCTGGTCTTGGCTCTCTGGTCTTGGTCTTGGTCTTGGTCTTGGCTCTGGTCTTGGCTCTGGTCTTGGCTTTGGTCTTGGCTTTGGTCTTGGCTCTGGTCCAGGCTCTGGACATTTGCAGGGAAAGTGACCGTGGTCATTTTTAGACCTTTTTGATTTCAAGTTCAAACTGACTAAATAACGGTTCTGGCTCCACAGTCCTGTCCATCCTGGTTCAGTCCTGGTTCAGTCCTGGTTCAGTCCTGGTTCAGTCCTGGTTCAGTCCTGGTTCAGTCCTGGTTCATCTCCACGAGGTTCTACTTTCTCCAGAGGGTTTGGTGGTGTTTCCTGCAGGAGGAGGGGCGTGGCCACTGTTACTAAAGAAGAAGAATTTACCGGCTAAAATTAAAAGATTTCTTCCCATTATTTTGGTAGAACATTGGACAGAAGCCTTCAGTCAGCATTATTCAACCTTTATTTGGTTAAAAATTTATTTAAAAAAGTCTAAATGTTCCATAGAAATAATGTATTTAACAAACATGAAGACTTTTATCGTCACCAGAGTTCTCTGAGAACAAACACCTCTGGAGCCACAAACCCACACGTTTTGGAATGACTGAAGTATAAACACGTGAATGTGGGGAAGGTTCTTCTGGTCATGTGACTCGGAAGTCAAAGGTCAGAGTTCATCCCAGGAAAGTGGAGATGAAGACGCTGGTGTCAAGGTTCAGCGTGGCGTGCCACCAACGGTCCGGGAAATACAGCACCTGAGGAAACAGAAGCTCCTGGTTCAGTCCCGGTTCAGACCCGGTTCAGTCCCGGTTCAGTCCCGGTTCAGTCAGTCCGGTCCAGTCCCGGTCCAGTCCCGGTCCAGTCCCGGTCCAGTTACCTCTCCAGGTCGGATGGTGCACTCCAGTGGTGCTTCCTCCAGGGTTAGGGAGCTGTAGCTGTGAGTGACCCAGGACAGAGAGCTCATGTTGGGGTGAAAGTGCGGCTGTTTGTCTGGAGGAAACAGGAACCAGCGCTGCAACAACACACACACACACACACACACAGTTTCAGAGCTCACGGTCCAGAGCCAGAGCTCACGGTCCAGAGTCAGAGCTCACAGTCCAGAGTCAGAGCTCACGGTCCAGAGCCAGAGCTCACGGTCCAGAGTCAGAGCTCACGGTCCAGAGTCAGAGCTCGCGGTCCAGAGCCAGAGCTCACTCACGGTCCAGAGTCAGAGCTCACGGTCCAGAGTCAGAGCTCACGGTCCAGAGTCAGAGCTCGCGGGGCACGAGTCCTGGCTCACCTTGCGTCCGTAGATGACCTCAGAGAACCCGGGGCCGTGCCAGTGGAACGGGACTCCGGTTCCTGCTCCTGGACCAAAGACAAGACCAAGAGCAGGTCAGATCTGGACTGAAGCGAGAGAAGAGTCTGTGGAACATGATTAAAGGTGATGTTCGTATTCTTCTGGTTCTTGTTCCTCGTTACCTGCGATGCCGAAGCTGGTGGCTCTGGTGGTGTGAGGCAGCGTGAAAGGAGGAGGAGAGTACTCTGAGAACAGACGCTGCCACTCTGTCAGGTTATTGTCTCCAAAGAAATACAACGTGTCTGAAAAACACCACAAACTCTCCTTGAATCGACTTCAGATCAAGAGTTTGTTCCTGAGGTTTTTCTGACCGTTTCCCAGAGCGTCGAGCGTCTGAGGCCGGAGGAGGAGCTCCACGTACTCTCTGAAGGACACGTCCACTGCAGACACAAGACACTGTGTGACTTCATGTTTGTCCTACACATTCAGTTCACTTCAAGTAGTTTCTCTTTTGAGTCGAGTTGTTTTGAAGTAACTCGCACTGAGCCTCATTTTGAGTCCTAATAGTATTTAGTCAAAATGTTTTTGTTTTGAAGTTTCAGTTTGTGATTTGTGGAGTTCTAAATCAGAGAAGATTTCTGCATTTGTAATTCTTAAAGGTTAAAACACCCTTTTTTTCTCTTTGCCAGATCTCAAATTCAATGCTGCAACTCTGATTTTATATTTTCCACAACTAAATAAAAAATACAATATTTTATGTCAAACATTTTGTTAAAGCTAAACACATAAAGTGCCTTTATTGGTCCCATTTTTTGGTGCAAAAATCATAATTTTAATCCAAAAAATACACCACAAAAAGCTTCTCGGGTCCAACACAAAAGCACTTTGTGTCTGAGGTGGAAAAAGGCAAACGGCCCCGGTTTTGTAGAATGACCCAGTAGTATTTGTAGTATAAGTATGGTGTATAAATCCTGCAGTACCTTTCCTGTAGGAGTGAGTATTTGCAGTGCTCAGTCTCACGGTGCGATCTCCGTATTCTCGCAGTAAATTCCTCTTGGAGCAAAGACGCCGGAACTTCTGCAAAAACCGAAGCAAAACGTGAACCAAAAACCCGATTCCGATTTTAAATTCTAGACATTTTAGCCGTTTCTTCAGACGTAACAGAAATGTCAAAGTCCAAGAGACGCACCGTGTTGTCCGTGAGGCCCCTGAGGATCACGGGGCCGCTGAAGGCAAATCTGTCACAACAAAACACAGTCAAAACGCACTCGCGGAGGGAACGGAGAGCATAAAAGAAGCTTCATTTGTCCCAGTGTTTCAGCGGGCGGTGGAGACGTGATGAGACGTGATGAGATGAGACGCGATGAGACGTGATGAGACGCGATGAGACGCGATGAGACGCGATGAGACGCGATGAGACGCGATGAGACGCGATGAGACGCGATGAGACGCGATGAGACGTGATGAGACGCGATGAGACGCGATGAGACGTGATGAGACGCGATGAGACGTGGCTCAACTGTGAGGGCTTCGATTAGAATAAAAAACGACTAAAATGTCCAGTGTAATGTCCAGAACAAGAGAACAAAGCGTGGAAATATACTGACGACGCCCACAGAGGACGTCCTTTCAATTCAACTGTGCCACGTCGAGACTTGTGACACATTTGAACCAAATAAAAGGTTAAATATGTGGCTGAAGCGACAAACACGGAACTAAAAGCAACAGAAACATGACTAAAATACAAAAATGAGACTAAAAGCAACAAAAACATGACTAAAAGCAACAGAAACATGACTATAATAAATATAAATGAGACTAAAAGCGACAAACGTGACTAAAAGCGACAAAAACGTGACTAAAAGCGACAAACGTGACTAAAAGCGACAAACGTGACTGAAAGTGACAAACGTGACTGAAAGTGACAAACGTGACTGAAAGTGACAAACGTGACTGAAAGTGACAAACGTGACTGAAAGTGACAAACGTGACAGAACGTGGTGTAAATATGTGGCTGAAGCTTCTCGCGTGAGAATATTCATGAATAAAGAATATTATTGGAGAAAATCAGAAAGAGTTTAATCTTTTCTGACATTTTGATTTAATAATGTCTTTTTTCGTGTGCTTTAGAGTCTGTTTAGTCCAGACAAACAAACGTTTTACGGTCCAAAGTCAGATTAGTGGATTCAAACAGAAACCTGAAACACCAGGAGCAAACGGACAGAATAAAAGCACCTAAAGTGGTTTATAGTTTAGAGTAAAAAGTGTTAAATATTGTGAAACCTGTCCATGAAGTCTTTGTAGGAAATTGTGTCCACCACCGGGATGTTACAGCGCCCCCCGTCGTCCAGTGTGGGATCTGCACTCGAGCGCCTGCCAACAAGAAGCACAAGAACTTATAACAATAATAATAATAATAATAAAAAATATGAGAATAAATAATAATAATAATAAATAATAAAAACAACAATAATAATTATAAAAATATGATAATAATTAATAATAGTAAAATATCGCTTTTATTTCTTTATATTGTGTTTTTTTATTAATTTGTTTATTCTGTTCTTATTTCTTTTATCACGTGTTTCCTCAGACTCTGATGTGAGGTCGGGTTTGATCCAGAGCTGGAGTTTGGAGCTCAAAGTTGAACATCACTGATGTTGTTTTGTTATTATGTCAATGATAAATGCAGCGGCGTCAGTAGAAGTACTTATTCTAACGCATCACTATGTTTCACTGAACAGGATCAAACCAAAACACACTTTACATACTTAAGTACTTTAACAAATATACTATAAACATATACTTGTATTGGAGTAACATTTGACTTTTACTCTTGTCATGAAAAGTACTTTGATAAACTGAGTAAATATATATGTATTATTTACTTAAAAACTCATTGTTTTACTCTTACCGCTGGGTGGCGCCAAATTCTACATTTCTCACAAATCATTCAGGGATTTTCTATTTATTCTAAGCTTCATATTTTATTATTAATACAGCCTTTTCCCACATTTAGAGCCACGAGTCAAGCTAAAAACGTTGTATTTAAGTTTTGTTCGAGAGTTTTAAGTTTTGTTTTGACAAGAAACGCAAGCTTCAAATTGGCCAGAAATAAAACTAAATGATAAAGACGTATGACAAAACTGGTCATTTAAAATACATGATGAATTAAGGCTGAAATGTGATGTTTAAATGAAATACAGTCCGCTTTAGACTCACCATCCGCCTCCATCCCCATCCTCATCCTCGCTCTGAACCTGCGCAAACACGAGCACAAACACGAGCACAAAGCCGCTCCACACCCGGAAAAAGCGCACAAAGCCCCGGGAGCGGCACAGAGGTCTGCGCGGCTCCATCGTCACCGCAGTGAACACAAAAAACAGGGGAAAATGCGCAGTTTTAGTCTGATTTTTGGCCTCAAAGTGGCGGCTTCTCTCATCGCACTTCCATCACAGCGCCGCGGCGACACTTCCGGGTTCCGCGCCAATCAGAGTGCACCACATTCAGCTCCGAGGTGACGTCACGGCACGTTTGCGTTTGGAGGTTTCCGATTTGACAGAGGCATCTCCGGACGCATGCGCAGCGCTATGGCTCGTCACGTGGAGCCCGCTCGCCACGTAAAAGAGCATTACAAACTCATTGAAGCCGATGACTACTTTTTCTAGATTATAACTCTTTAAACTACACAAACTACACATTGGTAACTTCTTAAATAACCCTGAGTCTGTCTGGAACCATATTCCCGCTCTAATATTCACCAAACTACTGCTTAAATCAAACTTTAAACTCATTAAATGCATTTATGTTGCACCTTAAGGCCGAGACAAGTCCCTATGTTTGTGAATTGTGTTGTGGCAATAAACCTTTTCTGATTTCTGATAAATATATTATAAAAATGTTTTTTAGGTTTATAATTACACTTCCTGTTTGTAATTGATGACATCACACTAGGAAATTACCCAGCAAACGCATATTACATACAACATATTTAATAAAAATATGAGAGTGACTTTATTTTGTTGAATCCCTAAAAATAGAATAAAAAGTTGTTTCTTTGTGTAAATTCTGCCTAAACTTTGACTGGAATGAGTGCCGTTCGCTTGTCAACTTCCTTAACGTTATTTGCTTCAGACGTGTCGACATTTTGTTCATCATTTGGGCCTGTGTTGTCCGCTTCAGGTTAAGCCTACTTGTGGTCGCCTACAGTGTATTTGTGTGATGCCTTTCTGCAGTCAGCTGTCCGCTCATATACAGCCCAGGGCACAGTGTGTGGTAAAGGGCACTTTCCAGTTACACAGTAAAACCTTCAAGAAGCTTCAAGAAGTCAACTTATTTTTGATTTTAAAAAAAGAAAAAGAAAATAAATACACAGGCAGAAAGAGAGAGAGAGAATTTATTGTTGCATCTTTGTGAATAAAAAGATTGAATGTGTGTTTGTGGAGTTTTGAAGTGTTTTTGCTACAGGTTTATTGTGAATGAGCAGATTTTATGTGTGTGTGACACTATTGTTGCGTGTTCACAGTTCATTCAGTAAATCCACGGTATTCCTGGTGTAATGTCACATTTGTAATGTGTGTTTTACATGGTTAATGTGTAATGTCACATTTGTAATGTGTGTTTTACATGGTTATGTGTAATGTCACATTTGTAATGTGTGTTTTACATGCCATGGTTATGTTTAATGTCTCACATTTGTAATGTGTGTTTTACAATTAATGTGTAATGTCACATTTGTAATGTGTGTTTTACATGTTAATGTGTAATGTCCATTTGTAATTGTGTGTTTTACATGGTTATGTGTAATGTCACATTTGTAATGTGTGTTTTACATGGTTAATGTGTAATGTCACATTTGTAATGTGTGTTTTACATGGTTATGTGTATGTCACATTTGTAATGTGTGTTTTACATGGTTATGTGTAATGTCACATTTGTAATGTTGTTTTACATGGTTAATGTGTATGTCACATTTGTAATGTGTGTTTTACATGGTTATGTGTTAATGTCACATTTGTAATGTGTGTTTTACATGGTTAATGTGTAATGTCACATTTGTAATGTGTGTTTTACATGGTTAATGTGTAATGTCACAATTTGTAATGTGTGTTTTACATGTTAATGTGTAATGTCACATTTGTAATGTGTGTGTTTTACATGGTTATGTGTAATGTCACATTTGTAATGTGTGTTTTACATGGTTATGTGTAATGTCACATTTGTAATGTGTGTTTTACATGGTTAATGTGTAATGTCACATTTGTAATGTGTTGTTTTACATGGTTATGTGTAATGTACATTTGTAATGTGTGTTTTAACATGGTTATGTGTAATGTCACATTTGTAATGTGTTGTTTTACATGGTTAATGTGTAATGTCACATTTGTAATGTGTGTTTTACATGGTTAATGTGTAATGTCACATTTGTAAATGTGTGTTTTACATGGTTATGTGTAATGTCACATTTGTAATGTGTGTTTTACATGGTTATGTGTAATGTCAATGTTGTAATGTGTGTTTTACATGGTTAATGTGTTAATGTCACATTTGTAATGTGTGTTTTACATGGTTATGTGTAATGTCACATTTGTAATGGTGTGTTTTACATGGTTAATGTGTAATGTCACATTTGTAATGTGTGTTTTACATGGTTATGTGTAATGTCACATTTGTAATGTGTGTTTTACATGGTTAATGTGTAATGTCACATTTGTAATGTGTGTTTTACATGGTTAATGTGTAATGTCACATTTGTAATGTGTGTTTTACATGGTTATGTGTAATGTCACATTTGTAATGTGTGTTTTACATGGTTAATGTGTAATGTCACATTTGTAATGTGTGTTTTACATGGTTAATGTGTAATGTCACATTTGTAATGTGTGTTTTACATGTGTTAATGTGTAATGTCACATTTGTAATGTGTGTTTTACATGGTTAATGTGTAATATGTCACATTTGTAATGTGTGTTTTACATGGTTAATGTGTAATGTCACATTTGTAATGTGTGTTTACATGGTTGAATGTGTGTTGTTTATTGTGTTACACCTTAAACGCCCTCTCATAACAAGACCATTCAACTCTCCTCACCCTAAAGCCATAAAAGACCTCCTGGAAACCGGGTTAGTATAAAATGATATAACCAAACTCTCTGTACTCTGGCATCATAAAAGCAATGACACCTTTTCATCAAACCGAGCGGCTACTTCCTGCTTCATTCATTCCTTAAGGAATGCAGAGTCTCACTAAAATCAATCAATAATTAATGAACACAAAGTGGAGACATCTATATGTTGATAAAAGTAAGTGCTTTTGTCGCTAAGCTAATGCTAACATACAATAAATGTAATCAATAACGTTCTAATACCAGTACAAACTAAACTAACCTGTTTACAAAAACTTCTACTTTGTATTCTCTGTACTTGTGTCAAGTTTGTCCATTTTATATTTAAGTAAATGTAAATGTAAAGGACATTACAGCAGAGGACGAAACACCGGTGGTTAAGTGCACCAGCCTGAAATGTAAGTTGGCTTTTGGAGTTTATCTTTGTCATTAAATGTGGCCGTAAATAACAAAACATGTTTAAAACGAATGAGATTAAACATGAGTGACCCTCACCTGGTCCGAGTGGCATTTAAAGACTTTAGATCGAGTAGATTGAGCCCTAAATGTGTGAAATCTGGAGTCACTTTCTGTAGTGACTGTTAAACTGTGGAGCACCAAGGGCATGTAGCTTCAAACAGTACACAGAAAAGGACGTTTTATTCCATGTAGCTTCATCACAGGCCCACCACAGGCCCACCACAGGCCCACCACAGGCCCACCACAGGTCCACCACAACCCCACCACAGGCCAACCACAAGCCCACCACAGGCCCACCACAGGCCCACCACAGGCCCACCACAGGCCCACACAGGCCCACCACAAGCCCATCACAGGCCCACTACAGGCCCACCACAACCCCACCACAGGCCAACCACAAGCCACCACGGCCCACACCAGGCCCACCACAGCCCACCACAGGCTCACCACAGGCCCACCACAGGTCCACCACAAGCCCACCACAGGCACCACAGGCCCACCACAGGCCACCACAGGCTCACCACAGGCCACCACAGGCTCACACCAGGCCCACCACAGGCCCACCACAGCTCACCACAGGCCCACCACAGTCCACCACAAGCCCACCACAGGCCCACCACAGCCCACCACAGGCCCACCACAGGCCACCACAGGCCACCACAGGCCCACCACAGGCTCACCACAGCTCACCACAGGCTCACCACAGGCCCACCCAGCAGCCTCTTGCCCACCTGCACCGTCACCTTTGTACCTTGTGCACACAGACTGAACCACAGACAAACAAAAGGGTGCTGATTAGTCCACACAAATAACCCAAAATAAGACATATTAACACCGCAAAAACATAAACTAAATATGCAAATGAACCAAGCTCAGTTTGACATAAATAAATATACCAAACTAATTAACAAAATAGACAAATAAACTTTCCACCTTCCGTACATGTAGCGTTTTCTGACCTTGACAAAATGGTGAAGACATGAGACTGATGTGAAGCTGCTGCACACGCCAGAGGCTCATTCACTCAGTCATCCACACGGTTAATCAATGCTGCAGACGACGTCATAATCCCTGCCGAGTGGAACGTGTCTATCTTTGACAATCAAGTTGTTCTAATTCAAATTGTAACACTTACAATGCGTGCGGTGGCTTGTATGGGTGGGCAAGCAGAGCGCATGTGCAGACCTCTGAAAGAAGCTGCTGCTCACTCTGGTTTTAAAAGCTCATGTTAGAGAGCGGAGCATGAACGGGCCCCTGAACATGGCCACAGACTGAGCCGCTGTGGTAAAAGCAGTCATGCTTCCGCGCAGTAATGCCCAGCGGCCTGTAGGGGCCACTAAAAGACACTGTGAGTTCAGGCAAGCTTCAGCAGCAGAAGAGGTTTTGTAGTTTTTCCTGGCCAAGAAGGAGGGTCTGAGGACACGGAGCTTTGGGACATTTGTCTAAGGACACGGGACTGGGACATTTGTCTAAGGACACAGGACTGGGACATTTGTCTAAGGACACGGGACTTTGGGACATTTGTCTAAGGACACGGGACTTTGGGACATTTGTCTAAGGACACGGGACTGGGCCATTTGTCTCAGGACACGGGACTGGGACATTTGTCTCAGGACACGGGACTGGGACATTTGTCTAAGGACACGGGACTTTGGGATGTTTGTCTAAGGACACGGGACTTTGGGACGTTTGTCTAAGGACACGGGACTGGGACATTTGTCTAAGGACACGGGACTTTGGGACATTTGTCTAAGGACATCTGGACTTTGGGACATTTGTCTAAGGACACGGGACTGGGACATTTGTCTAAGGACACGGGACTTTAGGACATTTGTCTAAGGACACGGGACTGGGACGTTTGTCGCAGCAACCGCTGCTGTGATTTTGGGCGTTACAAAAATCAAATTGAACTGAATTGAAAAACGGGCGTATTTGGATCTACTTTAGAACAATCGATATTGAGTTGTGTCACATGGCAATTTTAGATTTGATTGTCCAATCACCTTGATCGCCCTGTTAAAGAGAGTTACTTGGACAGTTCGGGCTGCACGCCGCTCTTTCCTCACACATGACGTCACTATGAGGCGATGCTCACATTATTTATTTATCATCTGGGACACAGTTCTGAATTCAGACTGCAGGTGGCGCTCCCAACTGGAAAGCAGGCCTAAAGCTGTTCAGCAGAGCAACACGACAGAAATACCACATATTGCTTCATTTCTAGGTGTGAGTTTGATACACATTTTATGTTTTTAAAGACAAATGTAAACTGTTATGTGGTATATGGTAAAATGAAGAGAGAAGCTCCTCCCACTGAGGGCACTGAGCCTGAGGTCAAAGGTCAGCTGTTCATGTGGGTGAGTGTAGTTTTTTGTGGACTCAAAACCTTCTTAAAACGCCTGAATTCCTCTCATCTTCAGGTAACAAAACTCAAACCACGACAGACACGTCATATTTTTATTAATTTGTTTTGCACACAGTGAAGTCTGTGCTTTACTCTTGAACAAAATATATATTATTCATTATGACAATGTCATTTAAATCATTCAAATAAAGATCAAGAACAAAACAAAAAACACAATCCAAATGGAACTAGTGCAGCTTGAGAGAAAACTTCCTTCAAATACCAGTGTTACTTCAATTATTAGAGTACAATACACACCTTACTTCAGTTTCTACAGTAAAATACAGGTTCAACACTCTGTAAAACTCGTAAAAAATATTTGTGCAAAAAGGACTAAAAATATTGCACATAAGGACAAGTTTCGATGATTGCACAAATTAAATGAATATGTATTTATGAAAGAACAAAGTGAGTATTTTATGGAAGAGGATCAGGGCCAATGTAAAAACTGCAAAATAATAAAAGAAAGAATCATGGTTCAGTCCAGAGATTGTGTAAAGATCTGTACGGGGACTGGGAGCAGCTTTGTCTCATGGCAGGCGCAGGTAGAGGAGCAGCAGTGACAGGAGCAGTGACAGGTGCAGTGACAGGTGCAGTGACAGGTGAGCCGCGCCGCTGGACACGTTCCCCTGAGAGTCGAGGAAGCCGGGCGTGTCCGGGCTGGTGTGTCCGCTGATCCACGTCTGGTACCGCGACACTCGGGCGTAGACTCCGGGAAAATCCCTCAACGCGCAGCCGATCCCGAAGCTCACCACGCCCGCCTGCACCCACGAAGAGTTTATCTTCAGCACCAGCGGCCCGCCAGAGTCCCCCTGAGGACACACAGAGACACTTTAGAGACACTTCACACGCTCGAGGCACCCTGAGGACACACGGAAGAGCATTAGAGACAATTCACAGGTGTGAGCCAGGTGCTGGTGTGACAGGGACAGGTGTTACAGGTGTGACAGGTGTGACAGGTGCACAGGTGCAGGTGTGACAGGGACAGGTGTTACAGGTGCACAGGTGCAGGTATGACAGGTGTGCCAGGTGCAGGTGTGACAGGTGCACAGGTGTTACAGGTGTGACAGGTGTGACAGGTGCACAGGTGCAGGTGCGACAGGTGACAGGTGTTACAGGTGTGACAGGGTGTGACAGGTGTGAGCAGGTGCGCAGGTGTGACAGGGACAGGTGTACAGGTGCAACAGGTGCAGTATGACAGGTGTGCCAGGTGCTGGTGTGACAGGGACAGGGTGTTACAGGTGTGACAGGTGTGACAGGTGCACAAGGTGCAGGTGTGGCAGGACAGGTGTTACAGGTGCACAGGTGCAGGTAATGACAGGTGTGCCAGGTGCTGGTGTGACAGGGACAGGTGTTTACAGGTGTGACAGGTGTGACAGGTGCACAGGTGCAGGGTGGCGACAGGGACAGGTGTTACAGGTGTGACAGGTGTGACAGGTGTGACAGGTGCGCAGGTGTGACAGGGACAGGTGTTACAGGTGCACAAGTGCAGGTATGACAGGTGTGCCAGGTGCAGGTATGACAGGTGCACAGGTGTGACAGGTGTGACAGGTGCATCGTGTGACAGGAGTGCAAGGTGCAGGTGTGACAGGGACAGGTGTTACAGGTGTCCAGGTGCAAGGTTGTGACAGGTGTGCCAGGTGCAGGTGTGACAGGGACAGGTGTTGAACAGGTGTGCCAGGTGTACGGTGTGACAGGTTGTGGCCAGTGCAGACAGGTGTGACAGGTGCAGGTGTGACAGGTGTGCAAGGTGCAGGTGTGACAGGTGCACATGTGCAGGTGTGACAGGTGTGACAGGTGCAGGTGTGCCAGGTGTGCAAGGTGCAGGTGTGACAGGTGTAACAGGGACAGGTGTTACAGGTGTTACAAGTGAACAGGTGCAGGTGTGACAGGTGAACAGGTGCAGGTGTGACAGGTGCAGAGTTGTCACCTGGCAGGAGTCCTTGCCCTGTTGTCCTGCACACAGCATGTTACTGGTGATGTCCAGGCTGTTGTAGTTGGCATCACACTGAGACTGGGACACGATGGGGACACTGACCTCCTGCAGGCGCTGAGGGAACGGCAGAGGCACTAAACACACAACACAAACACACTTAACACTTTTGCACAGTTTTAAAACAGAAAAACTGCATTATAGAAAAAAATAGATTGTGTCAGCATCTTCATGAGTTAGAGGAGCGTGTGCAACTAAACAAACAGTCCGGACAGCACAGGCTGATATTGAGAAAAACAAACAAACGAAGAAGAAAGGCCTGTGAGATGTTTTCATACACAACGGTGTTTTATTAGAAAGGACAGCTGAGCGTGAAATGGGGATGAGAGCAATGCAAATCATTTTTGACACCACTATCCTACTAAATTGTATGTACTTTAGCATCAAAACCCCCACCATGGACACAGTGGATAGATACCTTTAGAACATACTCAGCTGGGAAGAAGGCCCTCACAAAGAAATGGATGACTCAAACGATTAAGGTCTGGACTAACATCATAACAGACGCACAATGTAAAAAATAACCTGAAGACTCAGGTTATTTCCTCTCCTCTGTGTAAGCCCTGCCCACAGGGCGGGACCTCCTGATAAAGAGAGTTTTTGGTTTCACTTGAGACTAATCTCTTTGTTTACTAACAGCCCTGAGATGGGCTATCTACATTCTATTGTACACTGACTTTCGCTCCCTCCTCACTAAGTACCTGTTTAGCATCAGAATGCCCCGGGCGTCTCCATGGTTTCAACAAACCATTATAAACAACTGGAAGGTTGAATCTTAAACCTCCATTACGATTTAATGAAGGATTCTCTTTTTTTAACAAAGATTGCCTCCTTAACTCCTCTTTCAAACCATCTTTTCCTCCTGCTCAGAATCTCCACCTCACTGTCTTCAATAGAGTGGTTTGTGGCTTTGAGATGAAGATGCACGGGCGCTCTGGGGTCCTGAACTTGCCGTGTCTTCTGTGCTGATAAAGCCTCTTTGTGCAGTGGCTGTTTAGTCTCCCCTATTGTGGCGCCTCTTACAAACTTTCTTCACTGCATTGGATAGAATACACTACATTGCTCTGTTTTTGTGTCGGCATCTTGTCCTTAGGCTGAACCAGTTTTTGTCTTAACGTGTTCCTGGTTTGAAATAAACAGGGACTTCGTGTTGTCTAAATATTTTTTGGTTGTCTAAAAGTTTTTTCTGACAATCCCGAGACCTAAGGGATAGAGACACTCCTTCTTCTTGGTTTCCCTTTTGTCCCTTTTGTCCTGCTTCTTGGTTCTCTTCACTTTGTTCAGAGCCCAAGTCGGGTATCCACAGGTGAGAGCATTCCGGACGTGTGTTTCTCTTTCCTCTTGCCCCCTGAGCTGGTGGGCACCTCTTGTGCTCTGTGTTGTAGTGTTCTGATCACTCCCAGCTTGTGCTGTAGTGCAGGGCTATTCAACTTAAGGCCAAATCAGGTCCGCCAAATGCTCTGATCCGGCCGCGTCCCATCTTCCAAATGTTTTATTATAGATTTCTTTTCTTGTTTTCTAGTCTAATTCCTGGTTTGTGCAAGTTTAAACTTGGTTTGCTGGTTTTTCTGGCGTAGTCCTTATTTAATTCTGCTTTAGACCTGGTTTGGACCTGGTTTAGACCTGGTTTGATTCTGGGTTAGTCTTGGTTTGTTACCTATCTGGCCAGAGGCCACGGCCCCCCAAAAATCTGGCCCTCAGGAAAAAGAAGTTGAACTGCTGTAGTGGGTGGTTGGAGCCAAAAGAGCAGGTTCTGATCCGTGTGTGTGGGTTCCCAGAAACTTCTGTCTGGAGCTTCTTCTCCTCTGATAGTGGAACAATCAAGAAAGGCCAAGCGGTTCTCCTCAGCATCTTCTCTTGTAAACCTGATATGAGGGTCCACTGCATTGATGTGCTCTGAGAAGGCTTCCAGCTCTTGTTTCTTAATTGTCATAAAATGTCATCCACGTAACGGTGCCAAAGACTTGGAGCAATGCCTGAAAAGGAGGTCAGTTGCCTTCTTCTTCCTCAAATGCTCCATGTACAAGTTGGCCACTATGGGAGAGACGGGCGAGCCCATGGCACAGCCGTGGATCTGTCTGTAAAAATGTCCCTGGAATTGAAAGTATGTGGTGTTAAGACAGATGTCTAGTGGTTTGCAGATGTGTTCAGGGTTCAGTTTGGTCCTTTCCTGTAGGTGGTGTCTTCCTGCAGTCTCGTCCGAACCGCTGCGACTGCCTCAGAGGTCGGGATGCAGGTGAAGAGGGACACAACATCATGTGAGACCATCAGATCATCTGGGTCCAATTGGAGATGTTTCACTTTGTCCACAAAAGTGTGTGTGTTTTCCACATGATGTTCCGAGTTCTCCACCAATGGTGCCAAGATGGTGGTTAAATGCTTGGCCTCATTGTACGTGATGGAATCGGAGCTGCACACAATGGGTCTGAGTGGAACATTCTCTTTGTGAATGAATGGAATGGCTTCTCCAGGATACAGTCTGTAATACAGCAGCCTGTCTATCACCTCTCCTATTTCTATCTTCTGTAAACAGTCGATCACCTTCTTCTTGCAGCCACTGGTCGGATCTCTTCAAACGTTCGAATGTGTTCGAGTCCTCGAGGAGGCTGTGGACTTTGGCTTCATAATCAGCTGTGTTAAGAATCACAGTGCAGCGCCCCCTGTCTGCTGGAAGAATGTTAATGCTGTGATCTGTTTGTAGTGCTGAGAGTGCCTTGCTCTGCTCAGATGTGATATTTGACTCGATTCACTGATTCACAGATTGAGAATGACGCTTGGATGAGAGTCGAAACATTTTGTTTTTCTAAAACAGAGTCCAGATGAAACAACGGAATCTTTTTCTACAATGGAACCCTCCTGGACGAACGAGGGATTACACCCACATTATTCTTCATTGTTTTATGTTGTGAAAGCTCTGCCAGCCGAACATGGGCAGTTTGAAGTGCAGTACCAAGAGTGGCCACCGATCAAACTGGTGCTCTGACAGAGGGGGGCATCTTATCCAGGTCTTATTAAAGGTCCAAATCAGGTTCAAACCAGGTCCAAACCAGGTCCAAACCAGGTCCAAACCAGGTCTAAACCAGGTCCAAACCAGGTCCAAACCAGGTCCAAACCAGGTCCAAACCAGGTCCAAACCAGGTCTAAACCAGGCCTCCATTTCACAAAGCGAGTTGAGCTTAACTGTGATTTATTTCTTGACATAGAGTTGTCTGGCCTGTTTCAGAAAATATGTAGAGCCGAATTTGACCACAGAGTCTGTTCACCAGAGTTTATCTGAGGAGAAATTTGATTTGAACTCACCATCGGAGTTGATGGTTCCCCAGCCGCTGACCCACACGTCGGTGCCGGCGCTGGGCTCGTTGCCGGAGGCGGCGAGGCAAACGGGTCGGATGTAGTTGGTGAAGGACACGGCACTGGACAGTTTGAGGAGACACATGTCGTTGTCGCTGGTGTCGGAGTCGTACCCCGGGTGGTTTATGATCTCAGACACCGAGCGCGACACCTCATTTGGGTTCGACAGAGACTGCGTGTCACGGCCAATGTACACGACCAAGCCCGAGGTACTGGTGCTGAGGAGAGACCAGAGTCAGAGTCAGAAACAGGACCGGGCCCGAGGCTGAGGAGAGACCAGAGTCAGAGTCAGAAACAGGACCGGGCCCGAGGCACTGGTGCTGAGGAGAGACCAGAGTCAGAGTCAGAAAAAGGACCGAGCCCGAGGCACTGGTGCTGAGGAGAGGCCAGAGTCAGAGTCAGAAACAGGACCGGGCCCGAGGCACTGGTGCTGAATTATAATATATTATAATAAGTATTATAAAATTATTATGATAATTATTTTCATTAGTTTAATTATTTGAACAAAATTGTAAACAGAAAGAATAAACAACAAAACAAAAACTGACAAAATTACAGATAAAATTAATCAACAGGAAAAAAAATTAAAAACGTAAAAAAAAAGTAAAACTAAAAGTAAAAACTAAAAAAAATTTCCAGGCCTCTGAATAAATACATGAAGAAGCAACAGACCATGGAAGGAAGAGAACATCTCACTTTAACAGCAGCAGAAAAGAGTTCAAATAAATAAATGTGTGATGTAAGCTTCAGATTCAAGCTTCAGATGTAAGCTTCAGATTCAAGCTTCAGATGTAAGCTTCAGATGTAAGCTTCAGATGTAAGCTTCAGATGTAAGCTTCAGATGTAAGCTTCAGATTCAAGCTTCAGATTCAAGCTTCAGATTCAAGCTTCAGATGTAAGTTTCAGATTCAAGCTTCAGATTCAAGCTTCAGATGTAAGCTTCAGATTCAAGCTTCAGATTCAAGCTTCAGATGTAAGCTTCAGATGTAAGCTTCAGATGTAAGCTTCAGATTCAAGCTTCAGATGTAAGCTTCAGATTCAAGCTTCAGATGTAAGCTTCAGATGTAAGCTTCAGATGTAAGCTTCAGATGTAAGCTTCAGATTCAAGCTTCAGATTCAAGCTTCAGAAGTAAGCTTCAGATGTAAGCTTCAGATGTAAGCTTCAGATGTAAGCTTCAGATGTAAGCTTCAGATTCAAGCTTCTTGCCATAGTCCAAACTCAGACTGTGCCTCAGTGAAATGGTGTAACATAAAACCAGGAGTAATAATAGTGAAATATAAAGTATGATTTTAAAACAGGGGTTAAAAATGGGGGTAGATGCCGTTTCTTTAACCATCTACGAGAGTCTATGAGAACAGTTTTATTTATGTAAACGCTTGGAAAATGTGAGTAGAATGTTTTATTTCATTCAGATTTGACATCGTTTCGACAAAAGTGGCTCAACTTCGCCCGGTTCAGCCCCAAAATATGGCCACACACAATGAGACGACAGTGAAATGCTTTTTTTTCTAATACCCTTGGATTAGTTTGCGACCCGCTTCGTGAACCCAACCATTCTGAACGCAAAAATGTTCTTTTCCTTGAACGCTAAATCCTGACTGATCCAACGAGTTCAATCAGGGCTTACCGGCTGCGTGACTCTTTTGGGGCGCGGCTTCAAAAACACAGCTTCAACCCGACGGCAACGAGCTCCTGAACTCAAAAGACCAAGACTCGCTGTGAGGAGAACGTGCGCAGAACACAAATGAAGGTTCCTTTCGACGGGGACATACGCCGTACTCGTGACCAGATGTTCAGGTTGAAGGAGTGACTCAGGGGTCAGACAAAAGAGTCATTGGGGTTCACATGGACGTGCGTAAGCGGATTATTGATAATGTTCCGATGATGAAATAGTTTTGGACTGCATGTAAACGCAGGGTGACCAGACGCCCCCTTTTTTACCCGGGACAGTCCCAGTTTTGAGCCCTGTGTCCCATGTCCCAGCAGATGCATCCAAAACCATTGGATCTGTCCCAGCTGTCCCGGTTTTTGATCGCTTTGAGACCCGCCAACAGCAAAGAGAGGAATATATTGTTGTTTCATTCGCCAAAATAAAGAAAATCTGGCTTTAGAACAACAAAGAACACAAAAGGGGAATAACAAACAAGTCGCGCTAAAACTGGTCCGACGGCTCAGTTTCCGATCAGACGAGATGATGAGGGCAAACACACCGACATGCATTTGTGTGCTCTGCTTTCACTCTGGTATGAAGTCATTAACAAATGTTGAAACTGTAGTTCTGGTGTAGTCCTTTGGTATTTGGACACACTAAACGGCTCTTTGGAGCAAACTCCCGCTGCAGGGGAAAGATCCAGCGCCAACAAAAAGGATGACACAACCTGAGTCAACGGTAATGTGAGAAAGCAAATGTTCCTGCTGTGTAGGAGACTGACCTGGAGAAGCAGTGAGCGGCCGTCAGGACCCACTGGTCGGTTATGAGAGAACCTCCGCAGAAGTGGCTGCCGAACCTGAGAAGAAACGCTTCATTTAGAGATCGTACCAGCTTTCAGTTTCATCTCTCATCGACAGCGCAGTAAAACTCGACAACAAAACCCTCGGACCCTTTTGCATACTTATACTGTAATAAATGATAAACACAAAATAATCAAGAAGGCGTGAGGAGTGAACGCGAACTGCCTCAGTAAACATGGCAGGATACTGAAGTTTTGTATCACAATTTTCAAGACTAAAATAATTGTGATTCTCTGCAAAGCCTCTACGCCGCGTTTGACCCGCTGTTTATGGACCGCTTTGGCTCTGGATCGTGTCAGACGCATTATGACCTGGAAATATCACATTGTGGCTCTTGACAAAGCGAGTGCCGTGCGGCGATAAACAGGAAACGGCTGTTGCTAACGTGCTTTGCGAGCTTTGTTTTGCTAACGCTCAACATATAAGTTAGCGTCAGTGGAAATACGGGACGGAGTAACTCAATGAATCAAGCTGATTGCACACAGAGGACCAGAAATGACCTCTCTCCCTGTTCCTTATCTCCCCCGGGCTGGCGAGCAGCAGGCGTTCAAGGCCGTACTGAAGCCACACACAGACATTTGTCTTCACTTACCGTCTGCACATTCCCTATCCTTATCTACTTGTTATCTTGTTTGTGACCCATCCCCCAAATATCCACTGAAAAATACCATCACGTTTGACATTGTGTACTGTATTCAATATGTGTTGTTTATTGTGTGTCATTGTGTGCTTACTGCTGAAACGTTTCATTTTCCAAGAGTTCAAGTACCCAAGCAGGCGCCGTGTGAAACAGCTGCCCGGGTGAATGGCGCTCTTTATGCTCTTTTTCCCTGTCGCATCTGTCGTCAAGTCAAGTTCCGATGTTGTGAATTTTGTTCACGGACAATGGCAATAAATATATCCTGATTCTTGATTCCTGATTCCAAAAGATTCTTCTGTGTTTAGTTTCGCTTTTGCATCTTGTTTTGGCCTGAGTCTGCGTTCTCTCTTAGCCAATCATCTTGCGCTAAAGCTAAAGCCGGAAGTGATCGCCTTCGGACCCCTCAGACCGCTCCCATGGGAATGCACTCTCAACCAGGACTATAGCAGGTCAACTCGGACAAAAGCCGGATTAAAGCCGGACTAAAGGAGAACTAAAGCCGGACTAATGTCGGACTAATGCCGGACTAAAGCAGGTCTAAACCCGGTCTAATGCTGAACTATAGCAGGACTAAAGCAGGACTAAAACAAGACTAAAGCAGGACTAAAGTAGGACAAGACCAGAACGTACCTGTGCAGTGAGACCTGCCATGGCCACGTCCCTGGAGTTGCATCTTCTCCGCCCACAATCCTCGACTTGGAGTTCAGAGGAGCAGAGCCACAAACTGAAACAGAGGAAACTGATTCTGGACCGGGTCTAAGCCAGGTCTGGACAAAGGTCTAAACCAGGTCTGGACCAGGTCTGCATTAAGATGTGTTTTGTATCATCTTCTGTTTCAGGCTGCAGGTTTTGACTCACTATTTTGAAGTTGCACAATTTGGGAAAAATGTCTAATTGTGATTTTTCTGACAATAATTGCAATTAAATGTCCGATGTATGTGTTAATAAAAGGATTCTGTTTAAAGTTCACATTTAAATGCACAAA
The DNA here is from genome assembly GCA_015082035.1 of Chaenogobius annularis. Taxonomy (NCBI): domain Eukaryota; kingdom Metazoa; phylum Chordata; class Actinopteri; order Gobiiformes; family Gobiidae; genus Chaenogobius; species Chaenogobius annularis. Next base: position 246,075 of record BJKM01000551.1, read on the forward strand.
GACTGTAAAAGACTTTCAGAGCAGGTTTGTACGGATCTAATCTACAGCAGTTTTTATGCAGAATGACGAGATATTTCGCTTTTTGGCTCTTCAAAAATGGCAACTTTTGTAATTTGCTAATTGCGGTCATTAAAACTGAGATTCATCTTGCAGCTCGAGACACAATTTGATCCATACGACTAAGACTTGACGCCATCAAAATCTGATTATTAGATTTTTTGGTGTTACGCATTTACTAAATCATTGACATAATCCGGAAATCAGATCATAATCTCGGTGTGAACGTGAACATGGCAGTGACTCTGAACGACGGATAGTGATATTGGACTAGTTTGTTTAATTTTACAGGAACTAAATAGAACTTAATCGTGTGTGTAATTGTATCTGAACAACTGAAAGAGTTCATATTGAGTGACTTCGCAGCAGCATTCATCACGTCCTATTCAAATCCTGAGTCCGTGTGAGTTTAGGAAAATGGTCCACAGAAACAACTCTGATCTGAGGGAAAGTTCTGCTCGTCCTCCACAGCGCCACGTCACATTCAAATCCTGCACAGAATCAGGGTTCTGTGGACGTCGTGTTTCTGCTCAGTCGAATGCAAAATGTACAAATACAAATATATAACTCACCGTCGGCCTGTGCTCTGGCTCCTGAAACACAAACACACTCAGGTTAGAGCTGAACACACAAAGAACACGACACAGATCTGAAATTGTACCTTGGCTCAATAATGAATTAGAAACTGAATTGGAACTCTGACTTTTAATGTGGACGTCCCAATTATGAGACTGTTTCACAAACGTTTTAACTTCCTGCATCCGTGGGTGGAGCTTTGTACAAAACGAACACAATCCAGATCGGACTGTGAGACACGAAAGCAAGATTCGAGGGAAACAAATGGACAGTATCTCCTTTTTAGCCGACAAAAACACTTCTGTAAAGGTTTCATGTGCTCTCGTGTGCCAGACTGAGCTAACGCGAAGCAATAAAGGTTTCATTCAAAACAAACAGAATAAACGCCCAGACAAAACACACATCATTAACTATTTACATGGGCTTTTCAGTGAGGAAAGGAGTTTGCATGCTCTGCCTGTGTCTGGGGAGTTCTCACGGTTTCCCCCAAACAAATACATCATGAAAAAAGCAATAATCCTCTCGCTCTGGTCAATCAGCTCCGAGCTGCAGATGGTGCAGTACTTTCAGTCCAAAAGTGGAGGATACAGAAACAGGAGGATTACTACGGTGAAAGTGAAATTATGACGTGAAAAAAATTGACTTAAGTAAAAGTATTGAAGTACCTATTTAAAAATGTACTTTTAGAGTAAAAAGTAATTCACACAGATAATACTACATATTAACAACAAGAGAAATGACTCCGACACAGTAACTCCAAAAATACATTGGACTCTAATAATCAGAAGTGCAGAAGAGAACACACAGTCCTTTCACTCCTTCGTCAGGTTTGTGTCATCGCTCGTCTGTTTGTCTGATGACACTGGAAACGCTTCAGATTCCAAGAACCATGAAGCGCCAAACCGGTCTGTCTGCTCCGCGTAAACAGGCTTTTGTTCATGTGCATGTCCAGGAGTCGAACCCACAGGAGAATCACGGGAGTCGAACCCGCAACCTCAGGAGAATCACGGGGGTCGAACCCGCAACCTCAGGAGAATCACGGGAGTCGAACCCGCAACCTCAGGAGAATCACGGGAGTCGAACCCGCAACCTCAGGAGAATCACGGGACGACCCACAGAGGAATCACGGGGTCGAACCCGCAACCTCAGAGAATCACGGGAAGTCGAACCACAAGGAGAATCAGGGGACGACTCGAACCACAAAGCACTCAAGGAGAATCACGGGAGTCGAACTCACAGGAAGAATCACGGAGTCGAACCCGCAACCTCAGGAAATCACGGAACAACCGCGAATCTCAGGAGAATCATGGAGTCGACCCACGGGAGAATCATGGGAGCACCTCAGCGAGAAACGGATCGAACCCGCAACCTCAGGAGAATCACGGAAATCGAACCCGCAATCTCAGGAGAATCATGGGAGTCGAAACCCACGGGAGAATCATGGGAGTCGAACCACAGGAGGAACACGGGAGTCGAACCCGCAACCTCAGGAGAATCACGGGAATCGAACCCACAAAACTCAATAATAAAAAAATAATAGTTATATATATATTCATTAATTTTCTACCACTTGTTCCCGTTAGGGGTCGCCCCTAAGCGCAGAGACTGGTGCCTTTGGCCTTAGGCGGGGTAACCCTGGACAGTGGCCAACTTGTCGCAGGGTTGGACACACAGACAACCATTCACTCTCACACTGACCTGCATGTCTTTGGACAGTGGGAGGAAGACGGAGAACCCGAGAGAACCACGGTAACACGGGGGAACACAAGGGGGACATGCAGACTCCACCCAGAGAGATCATGTGATGTACTGTTCGCCAGAATCAAACCATGATTTCCTCTCTTGTGAGGCGAAGCTCAACCGCTCTATTATGTTATGTAGTATATATGTTATATATGTTATATTATATTATGTTATATTATGTTATTATATATATTATGTATATTATGTTATATTATTTATTATGATTATATTATGTTATATTATATTATTTATGTATATATATATTAGTTATATATATTATATTATGTTATATTATGTTATATTATATTATGTTATGTTATATTATATTATGTTATATTATGTTATATTATATTATGTTATGTTATATTATATTATGTTATATTATGTTATAGTATGTTATATTATATTTTATACATGTGAAAACACAATGTATGATTGAAACAGCCTTTGTTTTTGTTTCACTGTTTTTATGCATTTAATTATAAGAAAAGGACCTTCATGACGAACTAGAAAAGCTGTGATTTCTCTTTTTCTTACTAGTTCCGTGAAGTCTAAATTGTGTTTTCAAATAGTGGGACGTTTCCTTCTGATTTTGGGAAATGAACTGCTTCTGAACTGCAAGAGAAACTGTACCAGAATACACAAAGTATATGAGTACAAGTGAAGACTGAAACTCTGATTCCTCGGCTCATTTCTCCGCAGTGTTTCGTCTGTGTTTCAGGTTGGACTCGTTTCTTCATTAATCCTTTAAGCGTCACCAACAATACATGAAAAGAATTCTGATTGTTCTCCTTGTTTGCTCGTCCACATTCTCTCTCACTGAAACTCAGAGAAAATGAATCAGGAAACACACAGGCAAAAGAACATGAAGATCATATTTAAGAGTAGAAGTGTCTGCGTCGTTTCATGTCAAACAGCAGGAAACGATTGAAGGAAACAGAGGGCCTGGAGTTTGATCTTATCTACAGCAGCTTCATAGGAATGTTCCAAATTCCAGAATGAAGTAAATCATTATTTAACTGACATCAGATCCAAACGCTAAAGAGTTCAGTCTTCATTATGAAGGATGGGAAAATGGTAAATTTACAACAGCATTTGGAAGCCAAGGGGGCGGGATCAGCTCGGGCCACTCATATGTTAATAAGGTATGTATCAGTGATGAGGGAGCTGCAGCCAACAATATGATTTATATGATATGAAAATGTAAAACAGTGCAAACAAATAGATAAACAGGATAGGCCATTATCCTACTCCGAGTAAGCCCCGCCCACCGATTACTAAAGATCTGAGTTCACCGAGTCTTTAGATAAAATCACAAATAATTCTCGGGTCAACCTTCATGTAAGCATTTTTCCCATAATTTAGATTTGCCTTCATCAAAGATGGAAAGTGTCTAACATCTTCAATTGAATAAAAATAATAATACAAAGCGTTTAAAGCGGCTCTGATGTCATTGGTCTATTGGTTCATTTGACAAAACCATCTAGATTTGTCATATTTTGAGATATTCTGATTCTTTTTGGGTTTCAGGCGAATGATTCGATTTTGTGAGGACCTTTCGCCGTAAAGATAAAGATAGACAACGGTCCTACTCTTGATAGAATCTTCAGTTTGCCTCATGTTAAAACATATTCCGACTGTGATAACTGTAGTTTCAGAAGTGACGCAGCAGTTCACTCTTTTGCATTGGTTTGACTGATGCATCTCTGTGGACAAAATGGCAGATTTCAGCGGCAACTACGACGTTCCAGCTCGATATTTTCAGAAACGGTTAAAATGTGCTCTGTCAGTTGTAGCCTTAGTTCATTCTTTTAAACTAAATAAATGTTGATTTTAGATCGAGACAGACAGAAACACTGAAGTCAGTTCCTGGATGTTTCTCTGATCTGTTTCCTCACGTTTTTTAACTGTTAAATCTTGTGTTTTCACCAACGTTGGGCTCAGGTTTACAGAGTCAAATACATTCATCACATACAATACATTTGTCCACGTGTTGCCATAGTGACCAATGTTTATACAGCAGCTTCTGACTCTGAGCTACTCATTTGTATGTCCGAGGTGTGTCATAACTGTAGTCTTTGTGCTGTGATTGATGTCTGCTGTCATGTGGAGGAAGAGGGCGGGGCCAGAGTGTGAGGTGGGCGGGACAAGAGTGTGAGGAGAGGAAGGGGGTCGAGTGTGTGTGTGGAGGGCGGGGCAATGTGGGTGTTCAAGTGATGATATTCATTCTCGAGAGTCTGATGAATCCTGGTTAGAAAGTCCTCTTTCTCCGAGCCTCAAAAACACTCTGTTCTGAATCTCCTCCATCTGTGATATTTTCTCCACCTGTGACGTTTTCGCGCCATCTGTGAGGTTCTCTCCCTCTGTGAGGTTCTCTCCCTCTGTGAGGTTCTCTCCCTCTGTGACGTTTTCTCTCCATCTGTGACGTTTTCTCCCTCTGTGAGGTTCTCTCCCTCTGTGAGGTTCTCTCCCTCTGTGAGGTTCTCTCCCTTTGTGAGGTTCTCTCCCTCTGTGAGGTTCTCTCCCTTTGTGAGGTTATTTCCCTCTGTGACGTTTTCTCCCTCTGTGAGGTTCTCTCCCTCTGTGAGGTTCTCGCCCTCTGTGAGGTTCTCTCCCTCTGTGAGGTTCTCTCCATATCTGATGTGGTTCTGAGAATCTTCTGTTGTTTTCAAGTCCATAAATTATCTCCAGACTCGTTCGGAGAGTTTCTCTCATCTAATCATGATCAGTACAACTGCGTGGCTGCTGAGCATCTCCGAGAGAACTTTCCAATTGTTTATTATCAACTTGTGTAATTCCATCTGCAGCCAGTAGATGGCACATAACAGCAGCAATACAGATGCCAAACTCAATGTTCTCCAGGACAAGTTTAAAGGCTGAAACAATATAAATAATGCATCATATTCGTCACAGCTGCGTCATTCATCAAACATTTTATATTTTTTCATTCTAATTTGAACATACTCACACTAAATGACCTTAAACCTTCTCAAATTTGGCCCCAAAATCTTTTGGGGGTCTAAACCAGGTCTAAACCAGGTCTACAAAACAAATAATCTGAATGTAATTTAGATACATTTAACTTTGAATTTATTTCATTTATTACTTTTTACAGATTTATGTGCACAGACGGACAGAACCATCAGGAGAGGAAGTTCATCCAGATTAAGATCAGTTCATCTAAACTGGAGTCTCATTTCCATACATCTGAACATCTCACAAAACACGGTTTACAGTCCACGACAAACGGTCCGTGAAGGGTTTGGTCAACTCGGATCAACATCAGATCATAAAAGTCCCGTTCTAAAACAGGACTCAGACTAAACCAGGACTAGACTCAGACTAAACCAGACTTAGTTAAGCACATTCATCAGTTTTTCCACTGTAACGTTGTTTTCTCCTCCGTGAGTTTGTTTGATTAAGATTATTCGGAATCTTCACGATCATCTCTCATATCGAGTATAGTTTAGTCGGTCACTTACTTTCCCCACATCACCTGAAACCATCAAAACCCTTGATAAAAGCCCATCTTCCACCACCAGATTCTTCACTATTGGATCCAAATAATAATAATCTGATTCACACTTCTTTACCTTCTCCAGAGAAAGCGTTTTATGGCGCAGCAGAGGCACAGCTGTAATGTACCAGAGGTGCTTTTGTAAAATGTAGTGTTATATATAGTGTTGTAAATGATGCACTTTGGCCCCGTTCCTTCTTCCTTTATGAAAACGGCAGATGGAAATGATCATCGCTCTAATCTGCAACGAGCCTTTTTGCCTTGGAGCTTCACCGTATGTAAATGTACACTGCCCTGCCAAATATATATACAAAACGACACAAGGCCCTACACTCCAGCATCGCCAGTGAAGTGAAGTAAATGTAGAGTTATTTGAGGAGCACGAGGCTGGAGATTCCACCTTTGGTCAGCCTGTGTTGTTTGCCCGAGGCGGGAATCTGAGAGAATGTCCTGGATGAAGAACTGGCTCTGGTCAAACCAAACTTGAACCGGTTTATTGTGGTTAGTGTGATCCGTGCGTGATCTGAATATGAGGCCGGTTTTCCATGAAAATCACACGAGACGGAAAACAATGATACAAAGGAGGAAACGGAACTGCACCAGCGTTCAGTCATTAACACGACTGATGAACCTAAACATCAGAGAACTCATCAGAGCCTGGAAGTGTTGAGCCTGACAGTGTTGAGCCTGACAGTGTTGAGTCTGACAGTGTTGAGCCTGACAGTGTTGAGTCTGAAAGTGTTGAGTCTGAAAGTGTTGAGCCTGACAGTGTTGAGCATGACAGTGTTGAGCCTGACAGTGTTGAGTCTGAAAGTGTTGAGTCTGAAAGTGTTGAGCATGACAGTGTTGAGCTTGACAGTGTTGAGCTTGACAGTGTTGAGCCTTGACAGTGATGAGCCTGACAGTGTTGAGTCTGACAGTGTTGAGCCTGACAGTGTTGAGTCTGAAAGTGTTGAGTCTGAAAGTGTTGAGCCAGACAGTGTTGAGCCATGACAGTGTTGAGCCTGACAGTGTTGAGTCTGAAGTGTTGAGTCTGAAAGTGTTGAGCATGACAGTGTTGAGCTTGACGAGTGTTGAGCTTGACAGTGTTGAGCTGACAGTGATTGAGCCTGACAGTGTTGAGTCTGACAGTGTTGAGCATGACAGTGTTGAGCTTGACAGTGTTTGATCTGACAGCGTTGATGAAGCTGATGACAGCGTTAAGTCTGACAGCGTTGAGTCTGACAGTGTTGAACTGACAGTGTTGAGCCTGACAGTGTGAACTACAGTGTTGAGCCTGACAGTGTTGAGCCTGACAGTGTTGAGTCTGAAAGTGTTGAGTCTGAAAGTGTTTGAGCCTGACAGTGTTGAGCTGACAGTGTTGAGCTTGACAGTTGTTGAGCTTGACAGTGTTGAGCCTGACAGTGATGAGCCTGACAGTGTTGAGTCTGACAGTGTTGAGCATGACAGTGTTGAGCTTGACAGTGTTGAGCTTGACAGTGTTGAGTGACAGTGATGAGCCTGACAGTGTGAGCCTGACTGTTGAACCTGCAGTGTTGAGCCCTGCAGTGTTGAGCCTGACAGTGATGAGCCTGACAGTGTTGAGTCTGACAGTGTTTGAACCTGACAGTGTTGAGCCTGACAGTGTTGAGTCTGACAGTGTTGAACTGACAGTGTTGAACCTGACAGTGTTGAGGCTGACAGTGTTGAGTCTGACAGCGTTGAGTCTGACAGTGTTGGGTCTGACAGTGTTGAGCCTGATCGTGTTGAGTTGACAGTGTGAGCCTGATAGTGTTGAGTCTGCAGGTTTGAGCCTGACAGTGTTGAGCCTGACAGTGTTGAACGCTGACAGTGTTGAGCCTGACAGTGTTGAGTCTGACAGTGTTGAGCCTGACAGTGTTGAGCTTGACAGTGTTGAGTCTGACAGCGTTGAGCCTGACAGTGTTGAGTCTGACAGTGTTGAGCTTGACAGTGTGAGTCTGACAGCGTTGAGTCTGACAGTGTTGGGTCTGACAGTGTTGAGCCTGATAGTGTTGAGTCTGACAGTGTTGAGCTGACAGTGTTGAGCATGACAGTGTGAGCCTGATAGTGTTGAGCCTGACAGTGTTGAGCCTGACAGTGTTGAGCATGACAGTGTTGAGCCTGATAGTGTTGAGCCTGACAGTGTTGAGTCTGACAGTGTTGAGCATGACAGTGTTGGGTCTGACAGTGCTGAACCTGACAGTGTTGAGCCTGACAGTGTTGAGTCTGACAGTGTTGAGCCTGACAGTGTTGAGCTTGACAGTGTTGAGTCTGACAGCGTTGAGCCTGACAGTGTTGAGCCTGACAGTGTTGAGTCTGACAGTGTTGAGCTTGACAGTGTTGAGTCTGACAGCGTTGAGTCTGACAGTGTTGGTCTGACAGTGTTGAGCCTGATAGTGTTGAGTCTGACAGTGTTGAGCCTGATAGTGTTGAGTCTGACAGTGTTGAGCCTGACAGTGTTGAGTCTGACAGTGTTGAGCCTGATAGTGTTGAGCCTGACAGTGTTGAGTCTGACAGTGTTGAGCATGACAGTGTTGAGTCTGACAGTGTGTGAGCATGACAGTGTTGGTCCGACAGTGTTGAGCCTGATAGTGTTGAGCATGACAGTGAGTCTGACAGTGTTGAGCCTGACAGTGTTGAGCCTGATAGTGTTGAGCCTGATAGTGTTGAGCCTGACAGTGTTGAGTCCTGACAGTGTTGAGCATGACTGCGTGTGATTGAGTCTGACAGTGTGAGTCTGACAGTGTTGAGCTATGACAGTGTTAGTCTGACGTGTTGAGTGACAGTGTTGAGCCTGACAGTGTTGAGCTTGACAGTGTTGAGCCTGACAGTGTTGAGCATGACAGTGTTGAGCCTGACAGTGTTGGGTCTGACAGTGTTGAGCCTGACAGTGTTGAGTCTGACAGTGTTGGGTCTGACAGTGTTGAGCCTGACAGTGTTGAGCCTGACAGTGTTGAGTGTTGTCAGGCTGTAACTATGCACTCATTGTTCCATAAACACACACGTTGGACCATAATTCTTTGTAAAACCTTTTGTTCTTTCGTGTTTCAACATCATCGTTCATCGACCTTCAAAATGTGACAGATTTCAATGTTTTAGAAGCAAAATAAATCATTTCAACTCAATCGTACTTTTTTAATTGTCCGTCACAATTTAAAAAGTACGATTGAATTTACGAGCGCGCGTCGGTGTTCGTTGAGCCTTTAACACGAGTTTTCTTATAATTAGTCTATTTTTGTATCATTAATTTCGTGTTGTTTCTGGTTTAAGATCTTTTGATTCTGAAAATGTCAAACAATTCAACATCTGAACATGAGAACGTATTATATTTAACTAACGGCCCTGATTTACAAGAAAACTCCTTCAGAATTATTGTAAACTTAAAAATTCTTCATTTCAATTTCTTAAAATGAAGAATTTTTCTCTCTCTAAATTAATAGATGAAATAAAAAAGTTTGAGCCGTTTAGAAAAATACTAATGATAATAATGATTTACCTGTGATGAAGAGAAGGAGTGACAGAATCTCCAAAAGTGCGCTGGGCCGGTCCATAATCCTGGACCTGAGTTGGACCTGGTGTAGTCCTGGTTCAGTCCTGGTTTAGACTTGGTTCAGACCTGGTTCTGACCTGGTTCAGTCCTGGTTTAGACTTGGTTCAGACCTGGTTCTGACTTGGTTCAGTCCTGGTTTAGACTTGGTTCAGACCTGGTTCAGACCTGGTTTAGACTTGGTTCAGACCTGGTTCAGACCTGCTCTGACCGTTTAACCTTAGTGATGCATTGTACCTGTTGAACAGGTGCCATGGCCCCACCCCCTGAGCCATGGCCGCGCCCCTCTCTCTACTGCACCTGTATTTGGCCCTGCCCCCTCCCCACTAGCTCCACCCCTCACTCCGCCCCACCCCCACAGCGCTGTTTCAGGTCCCAGTTTGTTTACAGATTAACCAAACTACTTCTGCTTTTCTTCCAGCCTCACGTTTCAGAAGCACAAAGTTTAATTACAGAGCACAAAGTGTTTGTCCCAGATTTAAAATGTAAACACAACCAACATTTACTCAAGAAGGTTATTATTCATTATTATTATTGAATTACAACAATTTCAAAAAGTGTAACCATAAAAAAAGACATCCTTAAATCTTGACTTGTGACTGGACCTGTGAAGACCTGAACGCCGTCCTGCATTTTCTTCAAAAGGCAAACACAAACCATCTCCACGCACAGTTTGGTTCTAATTGTGTCGAAATAATCCTTTAGAGTCGACTGTAACTCTTCTGATTTAAAGGGCAGAAAATATCTCTTTTTTTAGTGCAGTTGTGTGAGCGATGTATTTGGGCCTCAAAACTCCTGCCGTGAACTCAATAAATGGATACGTTTGTCTCAAAGAACGACACAAACTGAACCAACGCACAAGGACTGCGGCGTGTTGTGTTACTGTGGAGCAATGATTATATGCAGTATACAAATATAATATACACGAGCGATCAGGTGCGTATGACACATTGACAGTGACGTGTTTGATTGACAGCGAGGCTCTGACTCACACTCGTCACTGTCAATCAAACGTGTCGGACGTGTTCTTCAGGATCTGAACTCAAAACTGTGACTCAGCAGATTCAGTCAGAGATCAGGACTTTTGTGTCACGAGGCGTTTGATCTGATTATTCTCATTTTCTGTTTTAATGATCGTTAATCCATTTGAAGAATCATCATGATCATGTAGAACATAAGAAGAAGAAGATGATCATATAAACAATAAAACCTTTGTTTGTCCCACAATGGGGAAGTCCCAGTGTTGCAACACAGTTTAGGAGCAGAAGTGTGAGAAGACAAACAGATTCAAAATAACTTGACACACTTCTATTTACAGCCAACTCTTCCTGTAGCAGGCATGTCCAAACTACGGCCCGGGGGCCAAATGCAGCCCTCAGACCAACTTTTGTGGCCCTCAGACCTTCCTGCCAAGTTGGTCCAAACAACAAGAAGTTGTACATTTTACTGTCAAATCCAAGTTTTATTAAAGGTGTGGAGGCCCATCGAAACTATGTCAAATCAACATTAGAATGGTTGTCGGGTTGTCCGTGGCCCTCTGCTACGTGTAACTTTCAAAATGCAGCCCCCGGTGAAAAACGTTTGGACACCCCTGTCTGTACTGCTGCTGGGGTTCAGATGAACACCCAGGTACTTGTATGAGTCCACTCTCTCAATGGCCCTTCCCTGGATGTTCACTGGTGAGGGGGGCCGCAGAGTGGCGTCTGCAGAAGTCCACCACCATCTCCTTGGTCTTCCCCGCGTTGATGAGGAGGTGGTTCTGCTGACACCAGTCCACAAAGTCCTGCGCGAGTCCTCTGTACTCCACATCGTCGTCCCCGTGATGAGTCCGATGATGGCAGAGTCATCAGAACTTCTGCAGGACACAGCCGTCCATGTCGTGTCTGAGGTCTGCAGCGTAGAGGGTGAAGAGAGAGGGCGCGAGGACGGTGCCCTGGGGCGCCCCCACGCTGCAGCTCCGAGTGTCAGACACACGGTCCCGGGCTCTCTCAGACTGGGGTCGGTTGGTGAGGTCGTCCAGGACCCACTCCGCCAGGTCGTCCACACCAGCCGTCTCCAGCTTGTCCCTCAGGAGCAGCGGCTGGACGGTGCTGAAGGCGCTGGAGATGAAACAATAGCATCCTCACAGCGCTGCCAGGCTCCTGCAGGCGAGAGAGAGCGGTGCAGCGGGGAGACGACGGCGCCCTCCGATGCCAGAGACTCAGAGACGCGTTCCATTATTGGATCCAGTGGAAAGCAGCGGTGATGAGGCTTTGGACAGTTTTGAGCGTTTTTTTGAAAAGAAACATGTGGATGTAATATGAAGCTCAATGGAAGATTGCGTGAACAGGCTTTACTGCAGGAGGACGAATCAGTGCTCACGACATGGAAGGAGCTGATCAAAACTGTCAGCAACCTGCATCTGACCTCTGGCAACGCAATCTTGAACACGCAAGACTAAATTTTCAGAGAAATAACTGCTTTCAATTGAAAACTGGATGAAATGAACTCTCTGGAGTCATCTTCTCTCCCAAGATGATAGCTAAAGCTCAGCTGAAAGACTTTTTTACTTTTTATGTTGTTTTGCACAATCATTGAACTGTTTTCAGACTGATTTGAGTCTGTGTAACCGTGTAGGCCTAGCTGATGTTCAAACGATGCCTGCATGTTGTGGAAAAGCCAGATCAAGACCCTGCCAGCTGACTCACACACTGGACTAGTGTCTGATTGGTTGAAGTTTCCCGCCAATGTTCAAGGTGTGGCCTAAACTGCACAGGCCAATCCTAAACCAGTTCCATCCAGATCTTCAAGGTCCAAAGATAACTTATTAAGAGGACAACACCCGAGGAAGCTGACGTTACTCTCTCCCCATGAACAGAGCCTGTGCCCACCGCCACGCCCGCCTTTGGACTGAAGAAAAGGACGGAATTTGGATCCAAGCCTCATCTGTGGATCGGTGCAGCTGCTTTCTCGTTCACATTTGCATATTCTATATTCAAAGGCTACGGCAAAGGTCTTGTACCAAATAGAACTGACCTGAGATTCAAGGTCTGGATTAGATTAGATTAGAGTATTGACCATTTTAACCTCCCTGAAATGCGTATTAAAGCACATACAAGGCGAATAATGTCTAAATTACATAAGCCCAATACAAGGAAATGCAAACGGCTGAAGAAACTGGCGCCACGAGTCAAACCACGATCACGCGTTCTGGGATTGTCCTGTTGCTCAAAAGCGTCGGACTGACGTTAACGATGCACTGCAGAAACATATTTGGGCCTCAAAACTCCTGCCATGGACACAATGAACAGATATCTTTGGAATATACTAACATACTAATAAATGACATGAAATGCACCGGCGATGAAGGGCTGGACTGACGTTGTAAAACATACAGAAAATGGAAAAACCGGGACCTCGACTTTGTACTTTATTTTCTATTTTCTGTTTTTATGACTTATTTACTTAACCTTTTGGGTTGGGTCAAATCTTACAGGGCGCTCTGGGTCGGACGACCTGCCTCTGCGTGGAATGTGGTCCGACCGCACACGCGCGCGCGCACACACACACGTGCACACACTCACGCGCAGGTTGAGGGTTTGATTCCCGGAACAGAACTGTTTTTTTCTGCACGATTCGATCCGATGCAACTTTTTGTCCTCAAACGTTTTACACCAAATTAAAGAAAAGTTTCTGCTTTCTTAATCCAAACACGGTCTAAAACAAGACCATTCCAACCCAGGTCTGAATTCAAAAGTGTTTGTACAAACAAGCAAAACAAGCAGGTTCTAATCTCAGACGACAGAAGAACTTCACAGGTTAAAATGAGAACAAAAGCCGCCTCAGCCTCGTGTGTGCGGAGTTCGATCACGTTTAAAAGGCCTGACGCAGGAGCAGAGATTTGCACATTTAAAGCACGTTTTGTTTATTTATTTCATTCATACTTTATTTTTTACTTTATTATTATTATAATTATTTACATTTTTATAACACAATATTCACATTTTCACAACATGTAATACATAGACATTATGTTATATTGATAATGGTCATAATGCGACACAAACATGTAAAAAACAGAAGAACTAAATGAAGTCCACGCACAGATTTAGTGTATTTCATGTGTTCGTCTGGAGGAAGATGCAGATTAAATGATGAGCAGCTGTAAAAGAAGGACTTGATTTGAGATATGGTCTGTTATTCGAAGCACTTTCACGCGAGAAACAAAACGTGATGAGAAGCTTGAAGGAAACGGTGACGGAAAGTGTTGACAACGACGGGAACTTGTCAAGTCTAATTGTTCGCGGCGTTCCCGGTTTCTTTGTTTGTACTGACGCGTTGGAACGATTGGATGTTTCTGTTGTCTTAGTGAGTCATGTTTATGAAAAGGGAGAAGATTAAATCAAGTCAAACTGCTTCCTGCTGCCAAATTATTCATGTATTTTAATCATTTGTTTATTTTGGCTTGTGTCTAATAATACATGACGTACCTAATAGCTCTTATTCATCATCATGCTGCTAAACTAAACGATGCATCCATCTATTTTCTTCAGCTTTATCCGGGGCCGGGTCACGGGGGGGCAGCAGTCTAAGCAGGGAACAATTAGACCCCCAGATGCTTGAACTCCTCCACCCACCATGGCCTCGGATTCGGAGGTGCTGATCTTCCTCAAACCGTCCCGGTGCCTGGTGCAGGTCCAGGTTTTCCTGTAGTTCTGGACCAGGTTTGGCCCACTCCTCCTCCAGATCTGTGCACTGTAAAGCTCCAGAATCAGACAATAGTCAGATCCATTTGTTTTCCTCTTGCGTCGCGTGCTCTCTGTGTCCAGGTCCGGTCAGGTTGGGCATCTGGCGTAAAACACACAGCCAGAGTACTTACACTGACTTAAGCCAGATGCCCTACCCACAACCCTCACATTCAGCTCGGCACAATGCTCTGAAATAATGTATAAAACACAATACCTTATGTTCTCCCTGGTCCTGCTCGTTCCTGATGGGGACTTTTGTTTGTGTTTGTGTTTTTGTTTTTTTGATGTTTTACTCTTTTTGTTGTGTTGTTGCGCTGTTGTTTTTGATGTTTATGTTCTAATAAAAACAAACAATTATGAAATAATGTTTTAACTTTGCATTTTGATGTTTTTAATTCAGTTTTAGTCTCAGCCTTTTTGTTAGTTTCATTGAACAATTCAATTTTTTTAATTGTTTTGTTTTCATTTGTATTATTTTGTTGTTTTTATAATTTCGTTGTTTTTATAATTTCGTTGTTTTTATAATTTTGTTGTTTTTATAATTTCGTTGTTTTTATAATTTCGTTGTTTTTATAATTTCGTTGTTTTTATAATTTCGTTGTTTTTATAATTTCGTTGTTTTTAATCGTGTTTCTCGTTCTGCTGCGATGAAAGCGCCGCACTCCAAACCTACGGATTTACTGACACCCAGTGGACACATTGGGGAACGACAGCAGAGGACCCCAAATTCACCAGTCAGAAATTCGGCTATTTTCTAAACCTAATTTGATAAATGATAGAAAATTAAAGATACGAGTAAGTTTGTCTGGTTCTTTCAATATTTTTTTTTATTGCTTTCAGTGTAAATCTACAGAATAACAGTCTACAGAATACAGGAAGATGGGTAAAAAATGGAACCGTTAACAATATAAGAGCCTATGATCGGTCTGTCAAAACCGTGTGATGAGTGATTGTGCATGCACATTAATTTTTTCTTATGACAAATAACAAATGGAAATGTTCTGTTAATGAATGATATTTTTACACATTGAAACTATATTGTATGACTCCTTGTGTTGAATAAAAAGGACACTTGGCGTCACTTTCTCAGCTTTCTCGGCTCCTCAAACTTGTCCTGTTTAAGTTTGTCAGTCACATTCGCCCCGAGGCTTTGTTCCAGACTATTAATATCAAATGGGTCGGGTTTGTAACGTTTTATTATTTTATGATTGGAGCCAAAAGAGGTCCGTACTCTTTGAAAGTGGAAAACTAAGATGTGAAACCGGGTAAGCAAGTTTCAATGTTGAACTGTAGAAAATAATGAATTGATTTCTAATTGATTTTCACTTTCATATCGTCTTTTCAATTTTTCACAAATACAAACTTTAAACACCAGACCAAGTCCAAACCAAGTCCAGACCCAGGATTAAACACAAGACCAAGTTCAAACTAAGACCAAACCAAGTCCAGGCCCAGGATTTAAGACCAGAACAAGTCCTTTCTCCCTTTACTTCTTCTGAGGTCTGAGTTCCGAGGACGAACCCTAGACAGCAGGGCTACAGGCTGACTGAAAGATACTGGAAAAATATATGGGAAAAAGAGGCAACTCATAACCAGCTGCTAAGGGATGGTAACATACGATCTTGGTCCTGAAGCCCCTAGGTCCCATCCAACTATCGGCCAATAACCTGTCTCCACAACATGGCAGCTCATGTCAGAATTGCTAAGATAAGTGGGCACATAGATCAACACATGAGCCAAATAATCAACAAGGCTGGCTAAAGATACCGACTCAGGAATGGGGTCATGATCAGTCACCTCCTCTACATGGATGACATCAAGAGAGGGAAGATAGTCTACACAGAAGGGGGTCTGCCAGTGATCAGATGCCCAAAATCCCGACTGTGGACTAGTGAGTGGACAAGTACATCAAGACCCAAACAGATAACGTGCTCAGTGAATGGAGAACAGAGGATGAGGACTGAAGGACAGCTCAGAGGCACTCATCATGGACAGGAACAGGCCCTGAGCACCAGCGCAATAGAGGCTCAGATCTACCAGGGTGTAGGCTGTGCAAAAAGGACTCTGAGACAATCCAGCACATAACTGCAGTGTGGAAGATGCTTTCAGGGAAAGCATACATGGAGCGCCATAACCAACAACCACAACCACCGAGCCAAGATCCTGTGGGACTTCCAGATACAGACTGACAGAATGGTAATGGTGAACCAACCAGACATTGTGGTGGTGGATAAACAGCAGAGGAAAGCCGTTGTGGTTGACGTGGCGATACCAAGTGATGGAAACATCAGGAAAAAGGAAAACGAGAAACTAGAGAAATACCAAGGGCTCAGAGAAGAGCTGGAGAAAGCGTGGAGGGTGAAGGCGAAAGTGGTGCCCGTGGTCATCAGGACTCGGAGCAGTGACCCCCAAACTGTGGCTACAGCAGGTCCCTGGAAAAACATCAGACATCTCAGTCCAGAAAAGTAGTACTAGGAACAGCAAAGATACTGCGCAGAACCCTCAAGCCCGAGTTTAGAATATGGGATGAGACCACCTGCGGAGGGTGAGGAGGGAATTTTGAATTAGTTATATATATATATATATATATATATACACACACATATACATATACATATATACATATATATAATTATTGTATTTGTTTTAAATACTGTAAACGTCACAGTTCAACATAAAACACCAGTTTAACATTGTTGTTTTCCCATTTTAAAAGATTACTCTCTCTTTTACTTTTCTCTTTGAGCTCTCTATTATTGTTTTATTCTGAGTTTTATTTGTGAGCGGAAGTGCGCGTGCTACTTCCGGTATAGCTCCGGTCCATCTTGTGTTTGGCTCGAACAAAACGCGGCTCAAACGCGTCCATTCCGCCTCAGGGGCCCGGGTCTGCGCTTCTGAACAGGACCGGGGCTGTTTCCCATCCCCCTCCACCGGCACCGTGAGTCGTGAGGAGCGGAGCCGCTGATAAACCGGAGCCACACCCTGGAAATACAGCGAATGTCCCCGTTAGCACCGCGGCTAAGTCAGGCTAACGCTGCTAACGGCTACTGCAGCTGAGGCGCGCTCCGCGGGATAAATCTGTGCTTTCCCCCGGGTTTGGAGCGGGTTTGGAGTCGGGACAGACGGAGCCGGAGCCTGCGGACATGTGGACGCCGTGTGTGGACTGAAAGCTGCGGGAGGACCGGGGGACGCGCATCTGGACCCGTTAGCTCCGAGGCTAACCCTTGTTTTTTGGATCCACAATAAGCCGCGGTAAGTGCAGTCAAACTCCCGCAGCTCCAACCGCTGGATTCGGGGACAAACCGGGCTTTATTCCCGGTTTAATGCGTCCTGCTCGGAGCTTTAGTGCTTTGTCCACTGTCCCACATTTAACAGCATGTCCCACTTTGCACTACGGTCCATGAAATGTGCAAGAACAAGTAACTTTTACGTAAAGAAACAACAGTGCAGTCCTATGTGATTTTCATTACTCATCACAACACATACACTTTCCTCTTTAGAAATGTCACTTTGCTTTCTTTAATGTTGCATTGGACGGAATAAATCAAAATAATATATATATTATTTTAATGTAAGCTTTATTAAAGTGTGTAATTTATCTGTAGATAAAGGTAAAAAACTGTGCGTATTTGTCCAGAAACAGCTAAAAATCATTTAAAAATGCAAAGTGTGTCATAATGTGCTGTTAAGTCTCCAGTAAATACAGTCAAATCCAGGGTTAAATGTGTTTAAAGCAGCTCTGACGTCACTCACACGTGTTCTGTCACATCCTGAGGTGAATCCAAGTTTCTACAGTTTAATCACATTATATTCAACTCAAACTTTCCCTGTATTTCATAATGTTTAAAGGACAATTGCGTGTTGTTAAAACATGTGTTCGAAACACTCTTTGGAATATGTTTGGACCCAATTCTGTCCAGCTTTTAAAAGCTTTTATACATTTAAATGTTGTGAGTTTAAAAATACTAACGATGATAAAGAGTTATATTTTTAAAAATATTCCATTTTATAAATATTTAAGCTTTATTTTCACGGGTTTGTACCTCTTTGTTCCTTGTCCCACTTTTTTTTTAAGACTGACTTTTTGGTCAAGAACA
Source organism: Chaenogobius annularis (assembly GCA_015082035.1). Taxonomy (NCBI): domain Eukaryota; kingdom Metazoa; phylum Chordata; class Actinopteri; order Gobiiformes; family Gobiidae; genus Chaenogobius; species Chaenogobius annularis. The sequence goes on from BJKM01000551.1 coordinate 264,339, forward strand.
TTATAGATGAAAGTGAAACCAACACTTTTCACACAAACTTCTCACAAAGTAGATCGATGAGTTCCTACACATTTCACGCTGTCTGGCATTGTTTCTTCTGCGTTTGGTTGTAGAATAAAGTGCTGCTGTGCGTGCGGCCTCCAGGAAAAGGGGGATTAGGCAGAATGTAGGGCAGAAGCAGTGTGCGGCCAGACGCGTTATCCCACAGTGTTTCACTAACCTCATTTCACCCAAAACCAGGGAGTCTCACCCACAACCTGCGCGCGGAGACGACGAGACACTTCGATTTGTCCTGAAACGTCACACGAACAGCACCAGAATGAAGTTTGTTATTGTCTAGACTAAATATCATGTCCAAAAATACGCCAAGCGTCTCCATCAGTACGAAATACTGTTTTTAAAATTAAAAGATTTTCCTTTTTCAGTCTAAATTAGCCTTAGTTAAGTCTCAGTTTTGTCTCCGCTAAGTTTTTATTTAGTTTTAATGATATTACTGTGCCGTTTGACCGCTGCGTCGCACAAACATGTCCATGATTGTGCAGCTCCAGAGAGCATGGATGAAACTCCAAACGGTCTTTTCCCTTCTTTCTTTTCTTCAGCAGCCCTAGTTCTTTATGATCAGAACTAGGGCTGCAATGATTCATCGATTCAATGTTGATACTGACATTGTATTGAAAGATCACTATTTCGATTGTAATTGTCATTTGGTGTAAACGTGTTAATGTACGTTTATTCTCTGAAATATTTCCCCAGCAAGAATTGCAGCAACTTTCCGAAGCTAATGGGGCTCCTAATAATGAATAAATATAACGTGATCGTGATTAATAGACTATAAAAATTATGTAGATGTATTTCTCTGATGGTAATGTTTGGACTAAACAGACTCTAAAACACACGAAAAGAGCTTTTTATGACAGACAGTGACATTATTAAATCAAAATGAGGAAACCATTTCAGATTTTCATCAATTATACACTTTAATTACAAATATTCTCTCTCTAGAAGCCTTCAGTCACATATTTACACCTTAAACGGGTTCAAAATGTGTTTAGAAAGTCTGCTCGACTACTATAATATTTGTTATTTGAAGCCCTGATTTAAATCTCCGAAACTCTAAACCGTTGTCTCTCTGTAAATGTGTTCTGATGCCGTTCTTTAGTTTAAGTTGAGCTGCACAATGTAATCACAATTGAAATTTGAGTTGTAGTGATTATCAAATGACAGGCTGCATTTATTTATAGACTACAATGTCCTCTGCAAAGAAAAAGAAAATCCCGTGTTTTTATAGAAAAGCAGTTGAGACAAACATGCTCCGAAACACATTTTAAAGTTCAGATTTGTCTCTGATAAAGCTCCTGGAGATGTTTACAATGCGAAGTCTGAACCGAATCGTTCAAGAAGTTTTTCCTTCACATTCATCATTCACAATATTTGATTTTATTTAATATTTTTGAATTAAAAACAAACGGACGACATCGAAATCCACAATTAGCAAAAAGTCTGCCAGTTTTTCCTTTGCAAGCAACAAAATCTCCTGCTTTATTCAGTGTCGAAGCTTTAACTCTGCAGTTTAGACTTCACACACACCTTTAAAGCGCAGATTTAAGGTTAAAATGTGCACTTTGAACCGAATCCAAACTAGGGCTGCACAATTTGGGGAAAAACCTCCGAACCATCTTACCGAAAATGCGATCTATATTTCAATTTTAGGATTCTGTGCAAAGTTCACATTTGTAAACGTGTCCAGGAGGAACAAAAAGACGGAACTAATAAAAGAATCGCATGCATTTCAGAACATGTTTGTGCAGAATAAAACAGGACATTTTGTCGTTTGTGAAGGGAATTACGGTATTTTTTTTGATCGAGCGGCGAGAAATCCTAACGAACTTGTGATGTTTTGTCACAACGATTGGTGATTAAGGCGAAAAGTCTATTCCGAGTCCCTTTTTGAGCGACGGTGACCGCACTGACGTCCACTCGGGTCCAACTGTCCGGTCTATTCCGGGCCCGCGGAGCTGTGATTTTTGGAGAATGAAAATAAAGAGCCCGTTTGGTGCGAGAGCCGCTCGGACACTTCCTCTGGGTGTGAACTGCAAAGGCTTTATTTTCAACAAGGAATAATTAGCTGCTCGTTCAAATATGGATAATTTTTATATGTGCTTTTATGTCGAAGGCGCTGCTTTACGAGAACGTTTCAGTGCGTGGGGTTTGTGCGACTGAATCTGGAATGTAAGATGTTTAGCCGACTAAAAACACGCTCTGTCCATCGATTAATTGGTCGACTAAAAGGGGGGAATTCTGTGAAACTGGTAAAAGCTCTAAACTTAATCTGAGTCAAACTGCAAAAACTATTTATACAGGACAGTCCCCAAATCTTCAGCTGCGACCGACTTTCTGCTGCTGTTCCGTGTAAATTCTAAAATATAAACAAAAGAAGTGTGGACTAATGCAAATTTTGGTCAAATAAAACACTGTTATGGACTAATTGACTCAAAGCTGACAGTTCTGCTCACATTTAGAACGGGGAAGATAAATCTGATCTTCTCTAAACCGGTGTTTGTCCAAAAGTGTCCTGGTTTGTGTCTCATGACGTTCTTCACGGTTTGGACATTATTCCGTCTGCAATCCATTATCTGTGATGGACCGCTTTAGCCCTGCTTTAGCCCTGCTTTAGCCCTGCTTTAGCCCTGCTTTAGCCCGGCTTTAGCCCGGCTTTAGTCCTGCTTTAGACTTGCTTTAGACTTGCTTGAGTCTGGGTTTAGACCTGCTTGAGTCCGGGTTTAGACCTGCTTGAGTCCGGGTTTAGACCTGCTTGAGTCCGGGTTTAGACCTGCTTGAGTCCGGGTTTAGACCTGCTTGAGTCCGGGTCTTAGACTGCTTGAGTCCGGGTTATAGACCTGCTTGAGTCCGGGCTTAGACCTGCTTGAAGTCCGGGCTTTAGACCTGCTTGAGTCCGGGCTTAGACCTGCTTGAGTCCGGGTTAGACCTGCTTGAGTCCGGTTTAGACCTGCTTGAGTCCGGGCTTTAGACCTGCTTGAGTCCGGGTATTTAGACCTGCTTGAGTCCGGGTCTTAGACCTGCTTGAGTCGGGTTTAGACCTGCTTGAGTCGGGTTTAGACCTGCTTGAGTCCGGGTTTAGACCTGTTGAGTCCGGGTTTAGACCTGCTTGAGTCCGGGTTTAGACCTGCTTGAGTCCGGGTTTAGACCTGCTTGAGTCCGGTTTAGACCTGCTTGAGTCCGGGTTTAGACCTGCTTGAGTCTCGCGGTTTAGACTGCTTGAGTCCGGGTTTAGACCTGCTTGAGTCCGGGTTTAGACCTGCTTGAGTCCGGTTTAGACCTGCTTGAGTCCGGGTTTAGACCTGCCTTGAGTCCGGGTTTAGACCTGCTTGAGTCCGGTTTAGACCTGCTTGAGTCGGGTTTAGACCTGCTTGAGTCCGGGTTTAGACCTGCTTGAGTCCGGGTTTAGACCTGCTTGAGTCCGGGTTTAGACCTGCTTGAGTCCGGGTTTAGACTGCTTGAGTCCGGGTTTAGACCTGCTTGAGTCCGGGTTTAGACCTGCTTGAGTCCGGGTTTTAGACCTGCTTGAGTCCGGGTTTAGACCTGCTTGAGTCCGGGTTTAGACTGCTTGAGTCGGGTTTAGACCTGCTTGAGTCCGGGTTTTAGACCTGCTTTGAGTCCGGGTTTAGACCTGCTTGAGTCCGGGTTTAGACCTGCTTGAGTCCGGGTTTAGACCTGCTTGAGTCCGGGTTTAGACCTGCTTGAGTCCGGGTTTTAGACCTGCTTGAGTCCGGCTTTAGACCTGCTTTAGTCCTGGTTTAGTCCGGCTTTAGACCTGCTTGAGTCCGGCTTTAGACCTGCTTGAGTCCGCTTTAGACCCTGCTTGAGTCCGGCTTTAGACCTGCTTGATCCGGCTTTAGACTCTTTGAGTCCGCTTAGACTGCTTGAGTCCGTTTTAGTACGCTGCTTGAGTCCGGCTTTAGCCTCCGAGTCCCCTGAGAAATGGTGAACAAAATGAATCACGTCTCATTTGTTTGTTTTTGTAGATTTGCAAAAATGAGATTACGGCGCGTATTGTTTATAATCCAACGATTAGACCGATCATAAAAACCGACTGAAACGTGTGTGGTGTCATCTCCCAAACTTCAGTGAATGCTGGAGTCACGTTTTGAGGATTTGAGTTTTGGGAATCGTTTCACTCGTACTTTTGTTTTGTGATTGATTGTTATTGCTCCTGTGAACCTCCAGCTGTGTCTGTTTAAAATGAAGACCCGCTGAGTCTGAAAGTCTGTGTGTGACTGGTCAGATCCGGGCGAAGGCTGACCAATGGGACGAGGTGTTTTAGGAAAAAGCTCTGATTTGAGAGATGGCGATTTCGATAAAATTGCTTTGACACAAGGAAAAGATCACAATTAGATTTGTATCGCCCAAGTGCTGTGTCTGACCCTCGTTTATGTCATGCTAAAGGTTTTGTCTCTATCACATGTTCTGACCCCTCCTCCTCTGTCTCTCTATCTGTTCTGACCCCTCCTCTCTGTCTCTATCATGTTCTGACCCCTCCTCCTCTCTCTTCTCTATCATGTTCTGGACCCTCTCCTCCTCTCTGCTCTATCATGTTCCGACCCCTCTTCCTCTGTCTCTATCATGTTCCGACCCTCCTCCTCTTGTCTCTATCATGTTCCGACCCCTCTTCCTCTGTTCTCTATACATGTTCCGACCCCTCCACCTCTGTCTCTATCATGTCGACCCTCCTCTTCTGTCCCTATCATGTTCCGACCTCCTTCCTGTCTCTATCATGTTCCGCCAATCCCATCTGCCTCTGTCTCTTATCATGTTCCGACCCCTCTTCCTCTGTCTCTATCATGTTCCGACCCCTCCACTCTGTCTCTATCATGTTCCGACCCTCTTCCTCCTCGTGTCTCTATCATGTTCCGACCTGCTCTTCTCTGTCTCTATCATGTTCCGACCCCTCCACCTCTGTCTCTATCATGTTCCGACCCCTCCTCCTCTGTCCTATCATGTTTTCCGACCCCGTTCCTCCTCTGTCTCTATCATGTTCTGACCCCTTCTCTCTCTGTCTCTATATGTTCTACACCCCTTCCTCCTCTCTGTCTCTATCATGTCTCGACCCCTCTCTTCCTATCTGTCTCTATCATGTTCCGACCCCTCTCTCTGTCTACATCATGTTCCGACCCCTCCTCCTCTGTCTCTATCACTGTTCCGACCCTCTTCCTCTGTCTCTATCATGTTCCGACCCCTCCTCCTCTGTCTCTATCATGTTCCGACCCCATCCTCCTCTGTATCTACATGTTCGACCCCTCCTCTTCTGTCTCTATCATTGTTCCGACCCCTCCTCTGTCTCTATCATGCTTCTGACCCCTCCTCCTCTGTCTCTATCATGTTCGACCTTCGCGAATCTCTCCTCCCCCTCTGTCCTCTATCATGTTTTCTGACCCCTCTTCCTACTGTCTCTATCATTGTTCCGACCCCTCTTCCTCTGTCTCTATCATGTTGCTGACCCCTCCTCCTCTGTCTCTATCATGTTCCGACCCCTCCTCCTCTGTCTCTATCATGTTCCGACCCCTCCTCCTCTGTCTCTATCATGTTCTGACCTCCTCCTCCTCTGTCTCCAGGCCCTGGCCATGCCCTCGGAACTGCCCGGCCAGGGAACCTGAAGGACCCTGATGGGTGCGCAGATCTTTTCTGTAAAGATGATCAGACAGAGAAACTGTTGTCCGACCTCCGAGAGATCGGCCACGGCAGCTTCGGCAGCCGTTTTACTTCGTACGTAACGCTCTCTACAGAGAAGTGCCCCAGACCAGGGTCCTGCTCAGTCCTGGCTCAGTCCTGGCTCAGTCCTGGCTCAGTCCTGGCTCAGTCCTGGCTCAGTCCTGGCTCAGTCCTGGCTCAGTCCTGGCTCAGTCCTGGCTCTGTCCTGGCTCTGGCCTGGCTCAGTCCTGGCTCAGTCCTGGCTCAGTCCTGGCTCAGTCCTGGCTCAGTCCTGGCTCTGTCCTGGCTCTGGCCTGGCTCTGGCCTGGCTCAGTCCTGGCTCAGTCCTGGCTCAGTCCTGGCTCAGTCCTGGCTCAGTCCTGGCTCAGTCCTGGCTCAGTCCTGGCTCTGTCCTGGCTCTGGCCTGGCTCTGGCCTGGCTCAGTCCTGGCTCTGTCCTGGCTCTGGCCTGGCTCAGTCCTGGCTCAGTCCTGGCTCAGTCCTGGCTCAGTCCTGGCTCAGTCCTGGCTCAGTCCTGGCTCTGTCCTGGCTCTGGCCTGGCTCAGTCCTGGCTCTGGCCTGGCTCAGTCCTGGCTCTGGCCTGGCTCAGTCCTGGCTCAGTCCTGGCTCAGTCCTGGCTCAGTCCTGGCTCAGTCCTGGCTCAGTCCTGGCTCAGTCCTGGCTCAGTCCTGGCTCTGGTCTGTAGAATGTCTTGATAATTTGACTTTTGGCCGAGAATGAACTGATGAAATAAAGTCTCGTTTCCACTGGTTCTGTTTGGATCGTTGGGTCCTAAAGTGTGTCTTAGTGAGTGGAAGTCAAATATCGGACTCACGGACAAATATTAGGCCCATATTAAAAAAGTATGCATCAGCCCAATATATCCGTCAATCTCTAACGATTATGATTATTTTTTGTCGTAGTCAAGATGAGTCGATTAATCGCACAATGACATAATGAAATCTAAAGAGCAGTGGTGCAGTGTGTCGTTTAGTCATTCAAGACTTTGGGTCAGAATTTGAGCTGAAGTCTCCAAAGACTCCAAAATCAACCATAACAACAATTAATCAATTCAGCCCATTATATTGTTATATGTAATAATGTTTGTCTCGTTTGTTTCAGGCCCGAGATGTGCGGAACAATGAGGTGGTGGCCATTAAGAAGATGTCCTTCAGCGGCAAACAGACCAACGAGGTGCAGCCCACATTTAGGATCGTTAGAAGGATTTAAATCTGCCCAACCCTATATATCTATATATAGACGATTATATGTATATACATAGATTGAATTATTATTATTATTATTAGATGCAGACAACTTGCAGTGTTCTTATTTTGTCATTAGATGCTCCTTTTACCATGTAGCATTTGGTGAGTAAAGACGTTCACAGACACGCCCACAGTCCTATAACAGGATGCTTTGTGTGTTTGTAGAAATGGCAGGACATCATTAAAGAGGTGAAGTTCCTGCAGAAGCTGCGTCACCCGAACACCATCGAGTATCGTGGCTGTTACCTCCGCGAGCACACGGCATGGGTTAGTACTGTCCAGACGCCTTTAACGCTGCCCACAGACGCCTTTAACGCTGCCCACAGACGCCTTTAACGCTGCCCACAGACGCCCTTACCGCTGCCCACAGACCCCTTTAACGCTGCCCACAGACGCCCTTTAACCGCTGCACCACCCTAGACGCACAGAGCCTTTTCGCGCGCACACCCTAACCGACGCCCTTTACCGCTGCCCACAACGCCCTTTTACCGCTGCCCCAGGACGCCTCTTTACCGCTCCCCACAGACCCTTTACGCTCCCACAGACGCCCTTTACCGCTGCCAACGCCCTAGTGCCACGACGCCCTTTACCGCTGCCACAGCGCCCTTTACCGCTGCCCACAGACGCCCTTTACCGCATGCCACAGACGCCTTTTACTCGCTGCCCACAGACGCCCTTGTGACCGCTGCCCACAGACGCCCTGTACCGCTGCCCACAGACGCCCTTACCGCTGCCCCATAGACGCCCCTTTACCGCTGCCCACAGACGCGCCTTTACGCGCTGCCCACAGACGCCCTTTACCGTGCCCACAGACGCCCTTTACCGCTCCACAGACGCCTTAGGTGCCACCGCCTGTGCGCTCACAGGCCCCCTTTACCGCTGCCCACGACGGCCCTTTACCGTCTGCCCCACAGACGCCCTTATACCGGCCAAACGCTTACTGCCTCCACAACGCGCCTTTACCGCTGCCCACAGAGACCCTTTACCGCTGCCACAGACGCCCTTTACGCTGCCCTACAGACCAACCCTTACCGCTGCAGCTCGCACACAGAGCCCCTTTACCGCTGCCCACAAGCACCGCTGCACGCGACCTTTACCGCTGCCCAACGACGCCCCTTTAACGTGCCCACAGACGCCTTTCAGAATGCAGAAAGGGTTTCATTGCCTATTGTCACATGAACAAATATCACAAACATAGGAACTTGTCTCGGCCTTAAGTGTGCAACATTAAAAACACTGAGCAATAATAAAACAACATATATTCAATCAAAAAAGTGCATGCATTTAGGAAACTATATTAGAATTACTTTAAAATAAAATAGGCGTTACTAAGTACACAAGAGTTACAGTTAGATTTACCAGTTGTTAGTGCAGAAAGTGACAGTGCAGTGAGTGATGAATAGTTGCAGTTATAAGTGGCAATGTTTTCAGAAGTGTTCATGGAGTCCAACGGCCCCAGAGGAAAGAAACTATTCTTGTGCGGGAGGTTCTGGTCCGGAATGGACCGTAGCCATCTGCCTGAGGGAGTGGCCTCCTGCCTGAGGGGAGTGGTTCAAATAAACCATGTCCAGGTGAGAGGGGTCAGTGTGTGATCCGACCCTGCTCGCATCCCAGAGCCCTGGAGAGCTACAGGTCCTGCAGAGATGGAAGTCTGCAAGCCGATCACCTTTTCAGCAGAACGCAACAATGTGCTGATAGTCTTCTGTTTGTCCCTGTTGTTGTGGCTCCAGCATTGAGGGCTGCTGTAGTCTCTGTTCATCCCTGGGCTGTGCCCAGCGTACCACACGGTGATGGAGAGGTGAGGATGGGACATCAATGATGGCCGTGTAAACACTGCAACCATCATCTGCACTGCAAGCTTGGCTTTCCTCAGCTGCAGCAGGAAGTACCATCCTGCTGCGACCTTCTTGATGAGGGAGCTGATGGAGGGCTCCCACTTGAGGTTCCTGGGTGATGGTGGTGCCCAGGAAACGGAAGGAGTCCACGGTGGTGATGGGGGAGTCTGTCATGACGATGGGGGCTGTGACTTTCCTTGACGTCCCACGATTTTTTTTCATTTTTCCCCCAAAAAAAAACTTTTTTTTCGGCGTTGAACTCCAGGTTGTTGCACCGCTGCACCAGGACACCAGCCGGTCCACCTCCCTCCTGTAGACAGACTCATCCCCGTCCGAGATGAGCCCGATGAGGGTGGTGTCGTCCGCAAACTTGATCAGTTTTACGGAGTCGTGGAGGTGCAGCAGTTTGTGTACAAGGAGAAGAGCAGAGGAGAAAGTACACAGCCCTGTGGAGCTCCTGTGCTGATTGTCCGAGTGTCTGACATTCTTCCCCAGCCGCACGCACTGCCTCCAAACCGTCAGAAAGTCAGTGCTCCACCTGTGCCACGTGCACGTTCGCACTCGGTGGGATGAAAACAACAGCCAGAATGAATGAGGTGAACTCATCTACTCGCCAGGTGAACGTGGCGAGTAGAATGGTTTGCAGTTAATGAACAGATATTCCAGATCAGGAGAGCAGTGTTTGGAGATCACGGTCACATCTGAAGACCAAGCGTTGTTAATGTAAAAACAGACTCCTCCGCCGCGTGTTTTGCCCCTGGAGAGACCCTTCTGGCGATCCGCACGTAGAAGGCGAAACCCCTCGATCTGCACGGCGCCGTCCGGGATCGGCTCGCTGAGCCACGTCTCCGTGAAGCACAAAACAGGAGATGAAGAAATGTCTGTTTCGTCTCATCAGCAGCGCCAGTTCGTCCATTTTGTTGGAGAGTGAGCGTACGTTGGAGAGGAAAATCCCAGGTCAGGGCGTCCGAGTGCCCCGTCTCCTGAGCCGTACGAGGACCCCCGAGCGTTTTCCTCGCCTGCGGCGTCTCACTCTTTTAGCCAAAAGGGCTAATTCAGCAGCAGAAGCTACAAAAACTGGAACTAGGTCCGTAGGATTTGTGGTTCGGATGGACAAGAGCTCTTCACGGGTGTAAGAGCACGCAGACACACAATTTACGAACAAAAACAGACAAAACAAAGAGCACCGAAAAGCCAAGGCATCTGTCTGTGGCGCCATCTTTACGCCGCCCACAGGCGACCCTCAACGCCGCCCACAGACGCCCTTCACGCCGCCCACAGACGCCCACGCCGCCCACAGACGCCCACCCGCTTCACGCCCCTTCACGCCCACAGACGCCCACAGGCGCCCTTCACGCCGCCCACAGGCGCCCTTCACGCCGCCCACAGGCGCCCTTCACGCCGCCCACAGGCGCCCTTCACGCCGCCCATAGGCGGGACTATGAATCTTACTAGTCAGATATTTGTCAGAATGCCGTTTCTGACGCGTCTGTAGGTCCTCTGCTCCACCTCGTGTGTATTTTTATGTTTGTTGTGTTGACCAAAGTGCTGTGTGTTCCAGTTGGTGATGGAGTACTGCCTGGGCTCGGCCTCTGACCTCCTCGAAGGTCGGTCCCCTTTGAGCTGATCAATGCATATTACTAAAACCATGTTAAAAAATGTGTTCACTGACAATTTTCGCTTTTCAAAATGTACAAAAAGGACAGACATACTTTAACTTTACAATTGTATTTATGGTTTTGGATGTGTTTTGTAGGAAAGAGCTCATGAATGTGGCTTTTTAAAGAGAATCTGGTCCACTTTTCGTTGCAGAAAGAATAATTACTGTGTTTGCGCCGACTTGGCTCCGGTTCTTACTGTGCTTTTTCCTCTACAGTTCATAAAAAGCCTCTGCAGGAAGTGGAGATCGCCGCCATTACCCATGGTGCACTGCAGGGCCTGGCGTATCTTCACTCGCACAACATGATCCACAGGTAAACGCCTCCAGAGCGTTTTAGCAGCTTCACACTTGTGTTTGGAGCTGCGAATGAAGTGTGATTATAGAAGCGGTGATGTAATGTCGTAGTCTGCTTTCAAGTGTTGTGCAGAGTGGCAGAGTGGTGAGCAGTTTGCATGTTCTGCCTCTGCCTGGCCGGGCTTCCTCAGAATAAACCTCCAGCTAAAGTCCTCCTGACCTGCATTAAAACCAAACCCAAAACTTTGAAAACAATAACTATTTTAGGTGTGAAACGCTACAGTACATGGAAAATACTTCATTGTCTGTACCAATTATGACGCAACGATGACAATTAAAATGCTCTTTCTTTTTTTTAGGTTTTAGACAATTGACTATTTCAACACAAAATGATACTGTTTTCCTTATTAAACATTGAGGTCTGGTTTTTTATTGATACTTGTTCAAATGATACTTGTTCAAATCGCGCAATCCAGGCCGCGGGGCCAATCGGAGCGCAGAACCAGGGCCGCGGGGCCAATCGGAGCGCAGAACCAGGGCCGCGGGGCCAATCGGAGCGCAGAACCAAGGGCCGCGGGGCCAATCGGAGCGCAGAACCAGGGCCGCGGGGCCAATAGGAGCGCAGAACCGGGGCCGCGGGGCCAATAGGGAGCCAACCGGGGCCGCGGGGCCAATAGGAGAGCAGAACCGGGGCCGCAGGGCCAATCGGAGCGCAGAACCGGGGCCGCGGGGGCAATCGGAGCGCAGACCGGGGCTGCGGGGCCAAGACGCTCTGAATTAACTCTAATTAACTGCGGAAACGCAGCTCAGATTTGTGCAAACTCGTGGCCGTGGGAACAGCCCCTGAGTTGAAAGGTTTTTGATCATCGAGTGTCAAGACTGCATTTTTCATTTCCATATGTATAAATCACACAGTTCTTGAGTTGAGTCTAGACTCATTTCAAATATAATATAATGATTTGTTCCTGTTCCTGGAATTTGGGTTTTCTCTCTATAAATCAAATTAAAGTGGAGATTTAACTCTTTAATCAGAACCAAGATCGCATGACTCAAAACACAGAGCTTTCCTGGAGATAAACGACAAAGGGGAGACTTCAGATCGAAACGTTTTGGGAAACAGTTTTAACCCAGAGACCCTGGGGTCTCTGCGCTGACGCAGAGGACGCTCTTTCTCACCGGACCCTTGTGTTGTGTCTCAGGGACGTGAAGGCGGGGAACATTCTGCTGACTGAACCGGGGCAGGTCAAACTGGGCGACTTCGGCTCCGCTTCCATCGTGGCTCCGGCAAACTCCTTCGTGGGCACCCCCTACTGGTGAGTCTGCGCCACAGCACTGATCTCTGCGACTCTTTATGTTCGCCCGCGCGTTTGTCTGGCTCTTTTGTTCAGAAATCAATATCGCATGTTTTCATTGTCCGACGCAGCTAAAAATACTCGGCGCTGCAGAGGCTTTAAGAGGAGAGACGTCACTGCTGTTCTCTCCGCTCAAGTTTCTCAGTTGTGTTTGTTTGTGCTTCAGGATGGCGCCGGAGGTGATCCTGGCGATGGACGAGGGACAGTACGACGGGAAAGTGGACGTGTGGTCTCTGGGAATCACCTCCATCGAGCTCGGTACAAACCCCTCACGCACAAACTCGCCTGGAACATGTAAAATACAGAACACTGATTTAGAGACAAGACGGTTTTATGGGGGGAAATAAAACGGTGCTGAAGTGCAAGTTTCAATCTTAAATAAATGAAACGAACTTTATCGTATGTCATGTTTTTACACTTTAATACAATGTGAAAGTATTGTCAGTGTTCAGAATACGTCGCTCTGTTTGGACCATGGAACAGAATACAAAAAATACATTTGACTTTTAGCATTTTGGCCGCACTTTCCTGGTTTTTATTACTCATTTGGAGTTGTGGATAACCCAAAGTTCTGCTCCATTGTTTTTCCTGACTTGACGAGTGGAACACAGTCGCACCTGACGATTGTTACCGAGGCGGCAAAATCTGCTCTGGCCTCTGAAAGACGTGAACAGTGGATGATTAGGATGCGGGAGTGGGTTTGGAAAGTGAGGTGTTACTTTGGATCTCTGCACACCGTTAAAGCCAGTTAAACCAGTTCTGTTTTTATTGCCTCTTTGAAATGAGACCTAAACCTGTGTGTGTGTGTGGTGTGTGTGTGTGTGTGTTTCCAGCGGAGAGGAAGCCGCCGCTCTTCAACATGAACGCTATGAGTGCCTTATATCACATCGCTCAGAACGAGAGCCCCGTGCTGCAGTCCAACCACTGGTGAGAACATACACGCTTTACACCATGATATACGCACACAAGTACTTTAAATATACACGGGGGACGGGGACCTGGGCCGGGACTGGGACGGGGACTAAATATTAGCCTCGTCAGGAATTCCGATGAATCTTTTCAGACCTAGTTTCAGAGTTGGGCTGCACCAGAAGTTTGTGTAAATCACACATCTGAAATCGCAAGTCTTTGTTCTTTAGCTAATGCTCTGTCTCCATGAGGTTCTGTGGTAAAGCTTTTACTCTAGTTTAGACTCGATCAACATCTGAAATACATTCTCGGATTAGTTCATGTTAAAGAGAAGACTCCACACAGAACAAAAATGTAGTGATCAATGATTTTAAAAGTGTCATTATGTCTTCTTACCTCTTGTCGTGGTTCCAGGTCCGACTCGTTCCGTAACTTCGTAGACTCGTGTCTCCAGAAGATTCCACAGGACCGTCCTACCTCCGACGTTCTGCTCAACGTGAGGAACTCTTCTTTTCTCTTAGAGATCGACCGATAGAGTTTTCATGGTCGATGCCGATTGTTTAGAATTGAGAGAAAACGATGGCCAATAATAAAGACGTCAAGATGATTTGGTTAATCAACAATCTGATTATTCATGTCGCAGTGTAAGAATTTTGGAAGCGTGTGTTTTGAACTCTTACAGGAGTTATTACTGCCTTTCCCCATTCCAAATAAATCATATTTTTATTCGAATTGTACAATTACTATGTCAAATCCTTTTGCCTGAAACTCATGAGAAGCTGTTAGCATTAGCTGTTAGCCTCAGAATAATCAGAGAGTTTGTGCTGGTTCCATCCATCCCCCTGTCGAGGAAGTAAACGTTTGCCAGTTTTGTTTGAGGTGATAATCGGCGCGTAATTCTCTTTGCAGCACCGGTTCTTGAGCCGCGAGCGCCCGCAGACCGTCATCATGGACCTCATCGCTCGCACCAAAGACGCCGTGCGCGAGCTCGACAACCTGCAGTACCGGAAGATGAAGAAGATTCTGTTTCAAGAGACTCAGCAGAACGGGCCTGCGCAGGAGGGAGGAGACGACGACGAGGTGAGAGGCGGGACGGGAGCGATGGGAAGAGGCAGGAAGAGACGGGACGGGAGCGAGGGGAAGAGGCGGGAAGAGACGGGACGGGACGGGAGCGAGGGGAAGAGGCGGGAAGAGACGGGAGCGAGGGGAAGGACGGCGGGAAGAGACGGGAGCGAGAGAGAGGCGGGACGAGGGGAAGAGCGGGAAGAGGCCGAGAGGAGCGGACAGGGAAGAGGGAGCGAGGGGAAGAGGCGGGAAGAGACGGTATGGTACGGGACGGGAGCGAGGGGAAGAGGCGGGACCGGACGGGGAGTGAGGGGAAGCGGAGCGAGATGACTGGGATATGACGTGAGCGGGAGCGAGAGTCTCAGTCGCTGTTTTCCAGTCCATTCCCTCCAACTTTACTCTGACTTATATTTACCAAAAAAACATGTGGCGTTCCTCTGAGCAGAGCTTGTGACTCTTACAATCAGAGGAAATCAGAAGCGGAGCCAAAACGACCGCTTCACAAAGAGACACACGTTTGTTTCGACTCCAAAGGGAAAGTAACGTTTTGGGTAATATCAGTCCTAATGATAAAGGGGCTGTAACTGTATTTCCCATCAGGTGGCGCCCTCCTGACCCTGCGTGTGTTGTGTTTGTCGTGTGTGTCGTGTCCAGGAGGTGGAGCCGTACCTGTTGCGCTCGGGGACGGTGAACTCGATGGAGAGCTCTCAGTCCGTGCCGAGCATGTCGATCTCGGCGAGTTCTCAGAGCAGCTCCGTGAACAGCTTGGCCGACGCTTCTGACGACAGCGACGGCGAGATGGCCATGATGCAGGAGGGCGAGCACACGGTGGCCTCCAACAGCTCCATCATCCACCGGCCCACGGTACGACTAACGCGGGCCGGAACTGGGGCTAAAAGCGGGCTGAACCGGGGATAAAGAGGGTCCAAAACGGGGCGAGACGAACAGGACTGAGGAAGGGCTGAACATCATCTGGAAAAGTGCAGAGGGAGGAGTTTTGTGCATTTGTGATACTTCAACCAATCAGTTTGAAATATTTTTCATGACGTTCTGCCTTCTCCTGATTGCTCATGTGTAGAATTTTCAAACTCGGTTAGACTGAACCAGGACTAAAGAAGGACTAAGCCCCAGCACACACGGGTCGGACAACAGACTGGACTGAACCGTAGACTAACATCCATCATGAACCATGGCTAAGTTCTCAGATGGAGCAGCACTCTGTTGATTTGTGGACATTTTTTATGAAAATACCACAGAATGACACCGAACACAAATACTTTTCCTGATCGTTTCTCTTAATGATGAGCTCTTGAACACACATCTGATGCTTTGAACAAACATAAACTGAACCTTCTCCTTCTCTGTAGAACCAGGACAACATCTACGACGACCCGTACCAGCCCGAGATGGAGCAGCCTCAGGCGCCCTCTGCTGGCCGCCGCAGGGCCTACTACAGGAACAGAGACCACTTTGCCACCATCAGAACGGCGTCTCTGGTGAGAAGCTCCACAATGTCACTTTAAAATCATACAAAGGTTTTTCACAAAGTCACAAAATGTTGAGCTGGAAAAGTGGAGGAACCAACATCCGGTTCATGTTCCGACTGTGATATTCTTTTTAATTATACATTTATCTAATGGCATTAAAAAGCATGGTATGCAATTATTTTTGATTAATCATATTTCAAAACAGTGATTAATCATAAATAATTTCATTGCATGCTTTTTAAAAGCCATTATTTGAAGTATTTTTACACATTTTCCAATGAAAAGTGCATCATTTAGGCATGTTATTTTACAAATGTAGTTATCTTTAAGCCCCATTCACCCATAATTCCCAGTAAAAGGCCAGATGTAGATCGCCAGAACACTCACACAGGCTTCAGTCCGAGGTTTGCTCTGCAGCAAGAGCTAAATGCTGCTCTTACACCATTAAGATGGCCACCACAACTGCCATGACAACAGAGTCCATGTTCTCGCTTGCTTTATTATAGCTTAGGAGAACACTATTTAAAAGTGCCTCATGAATGCATGTTTTGTGCAGGTGACGCGTCAGATCCAGGAGCACGAACAGGGCTCCGCTCTCAGGGAGCAGATGTCAGGTTACAAACGCATGAGGAGACAGCACCAGAAGCAGCTCATGGGTCTGGAGAACAAGCTGAAGGCCGAGATGGACGAACATCAGCTCAAACTGGACAAAGAGCTGGAGAACCAGAGAAACGGCTTCAGCTCTGAGGCCGACAAGATCCTGAAGAAGCACCAGGCCATTTTGGAGAAGGAGGTGAGACCGGGGGTGTAGCACGGGGGGGTGTAGCACGGGGGGGGTGTAGCCCGGGAGGGGGTGTGTAGCCGGGGGGAGGGGGGTGTAGCCCGGGAGGGGGTGTGTAGGCCGGAGGGTGTGTAGGCCGGGAGGGGGTGTGTAGTGTCCGGGAGGGGTGTGTAGCCCGGGAGGGGTGTGTAGCCCGGGGGGGTAGCCGGAGGTGTAAGCCCGGGAGGGGTGTGTAGCCGGGGGTTTAGACCGAAGTTTAATCAAAGTGTAAATATTAGCATAATTATTGGAAAACAATAATCTTAGTTTTTTCGCTTGAGAGATGAAGTTGAGGCTTCAATTGCTTAAATGAACAATCGAAACAAAAAAAATGAAATGAAGGTATTTGATGAATTGCACAGAAATACGTGCACATGTTAACACCCTTGGGAAGTTAATGATGATGATGTTGATTACTCGTAACATCCATTTTGGTAATCGATCAGGGCAATAATAATTAAATGATTTTGAAACATCAGGTGTAAAATATACTAAAACTAATAATAATTAAACTAACAGTTGGACTAAAATCGTGTAATTTTGTGTTGAATTGAGTCCAGCTGTTTCTATTAACATTTGATTCATTGCAGGTTAGTCCTGGATTGGTTTGTTGAAGTTCGTGAGTTATGACTTAAGTTTATTGTTTCAGACCAAAGCGGGTGGGGCTGAGGAGAAGAAGTTCCCAGCAGAGAATTTGGGCCAACAGAAGAAAGAGCTGACCAGTTTGTTAGAGAACCAGAAACGCCAGTACAGGAGCACGGGAAGGATCAAGCTCAAGGAGGTAAAAGAGTTAAAACTTCTGTGGTTCAGCTTGAGCCGCTCTAGAGTGGTGAAACAGGATGAAGCTCTGTTGTCATTGTCATAAGCTGTAACATGTTCCTCGTGTCTCAGGAGCTGAACGAGAACCAGTCGACCCCAAAGCGTGAGAAGCAGGAGTGGCTGATGCGGCAGAAGGAGTGTCTACAGCAGGTCCAGGCCGAGGAGGAGAATGGTCTGCTCCGGAGGCAGAGGCAGTACTACGAGCTGCAGAGCCGACAGTACAAGAGGAAGATGCTTTTAGCGCGCCAACAATCTGGAGCAGGACTTACTCAGAGAGGTGAGCTTTAGTCCTGGTCCCTTCTCCAGCGAGAAAAAAGACAAAGAAAATCCACAATAAATTGTCCTTTTATCATTATTGTGACATGTGAATTATGATGCGCGTCATATCGCCAGAGTCGGTGCCTGAACCCTCAGATACAGAAGAAACGCACTGCAGATTTGGAACCATTTTCCAAAGTGTGCATGCCTAGAAACTTAGTCAAAGTTGTAATAAGGAATATCTCATGACAAGTTTGTCCAAAGTAATACAAACGATGCACATTATACACCCTTTTAAATGGAAAATGTAGCGTATTGTAGTATTGCAAATAGTATTGCTATGATTAATCAGAATAATAGTGATGAGTCGACTATAAAAACACTAGTTGTACTTCTCTGATGGGAATGTTCATCTGGATTAAACAGACCCAAAAAACCATAAAAAAAGAAATTTAAAAAGTTTTTTTATGATTTTTTTTATTTTTTTTTATGATTTTTTATTATCTGTTTTTATTATTGTACTGTGCCTAATCTGCTTCTGTACCCCACTGGGGGACAAATAAAGGTGATCCTATCTTAAAAGATCCTTCAGAATCAGAAAAGGTTTGCCATTTTCAGTGAACAAAATTCACAGGTTATGAACTTGCTTTGGTTCAACAATGAACAGTAAAAGACAATCATTATTAAATAATCTAGTTACGATTTTCATCAATAAAACACTTTATTCAGCCTTCAGTCACCAGATTTACACCTGTATTTGGTTAAGTGTATTCAACCAAAAAAACGTTGGTCACAGCACTAGTTACCATGACACTGACCTTCAGGTCCAGATGCTTCTCATCTGCCTGGAAGAACTCTCTTCTCTAGATGAACCCCCCTTTCTCATTCTGAGTGGTTCTGGTTCCACATTCTTTCTGTAAATTGAAGAGCTTCAGCCCGGGTTCAGCCCGGGTTCAGCCCGGGTTCAGGCCGGGTTCAGCCCGGGTTCAGCCCGGGGGAGTAGGATCTTTCCTTCCCTGTGGTTCTCCCAGAGGTTTTTCTTGCAGAATAAGGGTCTAAGGACAGAGGATGCTTAAAATAGACAGTTGTCTATTTGCTTCATTTCTGTGAACATCGTTTCAGCATTTGATTGTTTCATTGATTCTCTAACCTTCTGTTGGTTAAATCAACAATTCTGGAACGCCCACGGAGGCAACTGCTATTGTGATTTTGGGCAGTACAAAAATAAATTGAATTGAGTTCCAAATGGTTTCTAAAAGTGTGTTTTATATAATCTTCTCCTTACACTTCTCCATCTCTGCTTCAGGAGCTGAATAAGAAGCAGACGCAGAAGGACCTGGAGCGGGCCATGCTGCTCCGACACCACGAGTCCACTCAGGAGCTGGAGTTCAGACAGCTGGCCCTGGTGCAGAGGACCAGGGCCGAGCTGATCCGGACCCAGCACCAGACCGAGCTCACTAACCAGATGGAGTACAACAAGAGGAGAGAGCAGGAGCTGAGGCAGAAGCACAGTGTGGAGGTGCGCCAGCAGCCCAAGAGCCTCAAGGTAAACGCTAAACCCAGCCTCAAAGGTTAAACCTAAACCCAAGAGCCTTCGAGGTAAGACGCTAAACAGCTCACTAGCGAGCCTCAGGTAGACGCTAAACCCAAGAGCCTCAATGGAAACGCTTAAACCCAAGAGCCTCGAGGTAGACGCTAAACCCAAGAGCGCTCAGTGTAGAACGCTAAACCCAAGAGCTCAGTAAACGCTAAACCCAGAGCCTCGATTAACGCTAAACGCCGAGCTCAGGTAAACGCTAACCCAAGAGCCTCGGGTAGACGCTAAACCCAAGAGCCTCAAGGTAAACGCTAAACCCAAAAGCCTCGGGTAGACGCTAAACCCAAAGCCTCAGGTAAACGCTAAACCAAGAGCCTCGAGGTAGACGCTAAACCCAAGAGCCTAGGGTAACGCTAAACCCAAGAGCCTCGAGGTAGACGCTAAACCCAAGGCCTCGAGGTAGACGCTAAACCCAAGGCCTCGAGGTAGACGCTAAACCCAAGCGCCTCGAGGTAGACGCTAAACCCAAGCGCCTCGAGGTAGACGCTAAAACCAAGCGCCTCGAGGTAGACGCTAAACCCAAGCGCCTCGAGGTAGACGCTAAACCAAGCGCCTCGAGGTAGACGCTAAACCCAAGCGCCTCGAGGTAGACGCTAAACCCAAGCCCTCGAGGTAGACGCTAAACCCAAGCGCCTCGACGGTTAGACGCTAAACCCCAAGCGCCTCGAGGTAGACGCTAAACCCAAGCGCCTCGAGGTTAGACGTAAACCCCAAGCGCCTCGAGGTAGACGCTAAACCCAAGCGCCTCGAGGTAGACGCTAAACCCAAGCGCCTCGAGGTAGACGCTAAACCCAAGCGCCTCGAGGTAGACGCTAAACCCAAGCGCCTCTAAACAAGAACTGTGACCGTAACTTTTGTCACACCTCTAACTCTCTCTCCTCTTCTCTCTGTTCAGTCGAAGGAGATGCAGATCAAGCGTCAGTTCCAGGAGACCTGTAAGCTTCAGACGCGTCAGTACAAGGCTCTGAGGAACCACCTGCTGGAGAGCACTCCCAAGGCTGACCATAAGGCGGTGCTCAAGCGGCTCAAGGAGGAACAGACCAGAAAACTGGCCATTCTCGCTGAGCAGTACGACCACTCTGTGAACGACATGCTGTCCACACAGGCTGTCAGTAAGGTGAGTGCACAATGATCCGCGTGACCAAACCGACCCAACAGCGAGCACGCAGCTGCATTTGAAAACAGTACCCAAACTATCTTAAAAGACCAGTTCAATAAGGAGTATTGATGGATTAGTATCTTATTTCTAACGGTTCTCTCATCTGTACTTTTTCAAGGAGAAAATATATAAATTTAATTAATTAAACTGTTTAAATTAATGAACAACTATAAAGTTGGCCACGATGGGAGAGACGGGCGAGCCCATGGCACAGCCGTGCATCTGCAAAAATGTCCCCGGAATTGAAAGTATGTGGTGTTAAGACTGATGTCTAGTAGTTTGCAGATGTGTCAGTTTGGTCCTTTCCTGTACGTAAGTTAAACCAGGCAACACTTGAAGACAAAAACTGGTTCACCCTAAGGACAAGATGCCGACACAAAAACAAAGCAATCTAGTGTATTCTATCCAATGCAGTGAAGAAAGTTGTAAAGAGCGTTACATGGGGGAGACTAAACAGTCACTTCACAAGAGGCTTTATCAGGACCCCAGAGCGCCGTGCATCTTCATCTCAAAGCCACAAACCACTCTATTGAAGACAGTGAGGTGGAGATTCTGAG
This sequence comes from Chaenogobius annularis, assembly GCA_015082035.1. NCBI lineage: Eukaryota > Metazoa > Chordata > Actinopteri > Gobiiformes > Gobiidae > Chaenogobius > Chaenogobius annularis. Next base: position 285,124 of record BJKM01000551.1, read on the forward strand.
CAGGAGAAAAGATGGTTTGAAAGAGGAGTTAAGGAGGACATCTTTGTTAAAAAAGAGAGTCCTTCCTTGGATCGTAATGGAGGTTTAAGATTCAACCTTCCAGTAGTTTATAATGGTTTGTTGAAACCATGGAGACGCCCGAGGCATTCTGATGCTAATCAGGAACTCAGTGAGGAGGGAGCGAAAGTCAGTGTACAATAGGATGTAGATTGCCCATCTCAGGGCTAGTTAAAAAGGTATTTGTCTCAAGTGAAACCAAAACTCTCCCCCCATTATCAGGAGGTCCCGCCCTGTGGGCAGGGCTTACACAGAGGAGGATATAAAACCTGAGTTCCCAGACTCGATTCACTGATTGAGAATGTTTTTCTAAAACAGAGTCCAGATGACTACAACTTAATCTTTTTCTACTTTGTTTTAGAAATAATTAACTACGTTCTAATTGAAGACATAGCTGGTAGGCATTGGCGTTTGGGACAAAAATGTATTTATTTTTTGGGATTACACGCAGGCAAAAGAGGTTCCCAAATTGGGTCTGCGAGATGATTTCAAGATATAAAAAGATTGGCACTGTATTTTATTTATGTATTTTTGAATTGGAAATTGTATAATTTGGTACAAATCAGGTTAAACAACACTGTAAACTATTGAAATACATTTTAAAGCTTATTATACACATTTTCCAGTTGAAAATTATTACCAGCACTGGGTCAGTGGTATCGTTTTTTGGGGGGGGTGGTCTCACAAGCATTGGAACCCCTGCTCCAGGAGACAATTAAGTTGTGGCACTGGTGCTGTTATTATACTGGGCTTCGGTACACATCCCTACAACAGACTGAAAATTAAACTAGTCCACAAAGCTCATGTGCCCCGTGTGAACATGTATCTGGCTTCAATCACCTCGCAGCTCCGTCTGGACGAGACTCAAGAGGCTGAGTACCAGGTCCTGAGGATGCAGCTGCAGCAGGAACTCGAGCTGCTCAACGCTTATCAGAGCAAGATCAAGATCCACACTGACTCCCAACACGAGCGAGAGGCCAAGGAGCTGGAGCAGAGGGTGTCTATACGGAGGGCGCTCCTTGAGCAACGGGTACGACCACAACCAGACTCTCCACACAACTGCGACCACACCCATCGCAAACACTGTAGCTGTAGGTGCATTCACGCAACATCACAACATTCTAGAACGCCTAACGTGTAAACTGGGGTCAGGTGTCCTCAGGTAGAAGTGTGCGAGTGTCAGATGTGCTGAAAAAAATGTATATTTAAATAAAACGCACTGGAGGTTTAATGGTAGTCTTCTTTCAAATTCCTTACTTAAGAAACATTGAATCTTATGTAGAGGAAAACCACAGTGGTGAAACTTCTCCACCCATCCTCCCAGATGCTGCTAAAGCAGTTTTGAGAGGCAAAATTATTGCCATTGCCTCGGGCAAAAAGTAACAAAGGCTGAAAACTTAAAGATCTGCAAGAAAAACTAAAACTGTAAAATAAGAGGTGAAAGTAATGATCTGACCTCATAGGAAATAGTTAAGAAGATGCTCTTTACCGGATAACGGATATTCTAATGTTGGATCAAAATGTTCTAAATTATGAGCTTTGAAACTTGGAAAACAACAAGCTAAAAGAGACATTTTTAAAATACGAGACAAACAGAATAATGTTATTTTTAACCAAACAAGACAAAACTCAATCTTAATTTGAATCTCTACAAAAAATGTTTGTCTAAAATTTCAGGAGATTAAATTCATTATTTCCTGGATACTTTCAATTTACCCGTCATGACCGAAAAGCAAAATAAAAAACTAGGAGCTGGAAATACAAGGTGCAATCAAGAGACTAAAGAACAAATCTCAGGAGTGATGGGTTCACCTCAGTAGTGGGTATGGAGCTTTTAAAAGGAACACTCCTCTGCCTTTAACAACCTTTAACTGGGCATTTAAAAAAAAAAAACTCTGACTCCTCCGAGTTAGAAAGAAGCCATCATATTTCTCATAGAGATGGGCCGATGCATTGAGGGACATGTGCCTCACTGACATTTTATTTATTTTCTTCTAATTTTGTGATGTTGTTCTTACTACATATTATAATGTTATTTATCAAGTGTGAATCCTAATTGAAGCTTTTGTGTGTTGCAGATCGAGGAGGAGATGTTGTCTCTGCAGAACGAGCGCTCAGAGAGGATCCGCTCTCTGCTCGAGCGCAGGCTCACGAGATCGAGGCCTTCGACTCAGAAAGCATGAGCTGGGCTTCAGTAACATGGCTCTGGGCGGAATCCGGCCGAGCCCTATACTCAGGGCTACACTCCACTGGCCGCCCTTCAGGATCCGCCCCTGGCCCCGTCCTCGTCCCGCGCTCCGGCAGCCACTGGTCCCACAGCGTCTCCACTCCTCCGCCCCGCCTGGAGGAACCACGGCTTCAGCGTGCCGAGACAGTCAGCCATGGTTTGACAAGAGCCGCGGTACGCGGGGCGAGGAGGCAGAGATACGCGGGGGCGCAGGAGCAGAGATACGCGGGGGCCAGGAGCAGAGATACACGGGGGCACAGGAGCAGAGGTACGCGGGGGAGGAGCAGGTAGCGGGGGCGCAAGACAGCGATACGCGGGGCGCAGGAGCACGAACGCGGGGGTGCAGGAGCAGCGATACGCGGGGGTCAGGAGCAGCGATACGCGGGGGGTGAGAGCAGCGATACGCGGGGCGCAGGAGCAACGATACGCGGGGGCGCAGGAGCAGAGATACGCGGGAGCAGAGCAAGGTATGCACAGCTGGAGAAGTACCGACAGAACACCGAGTACAGCGACCGATACTCTCCACAGGAGCTCAAGTACAGCGAAAGGTACTCTCCTCAGGACTAAGTACGGCCGGATGACCTGAAGTATGTCGTGATGACCTGAAGTACGTCCGAGACGACTGAAGTCGGGCCGGAGTACAGCGGAGGAGCTGAAGAGCAGAGCCTCGTCATCCTCGTCGTCATCGTCGTCCTCAGCAGTCATATCAGTTCAGCCATCACCAGAGCACGCTCAGCTGTACCTCGAGCCAGAGGGTCGAGAGGGCAGAGAGAGGGCGGGACTGGGCGGCCTACGCCGTCACATGGCTCACCTCATCTGGGGCGGGGCAGCAGAGCGGGTAACAGCGGCAACGCTCTGAGGAACAGCCAACGCCCTTACGCAGGACGGCCTCCGGGGGGCAGAGCAGCGAGGGCGGGCTGAGCCGGAGCACGTCTGTGACCTCACACATGTCCAATGGCTCGCACCTGTCCTACTCTAAGCACCTGTCCTACTTCCGAAGCACTGTCCTACTCCTGAAGCACCTGTCCTACTCCCGAAGCACTGTCTACTCCCGAAGCACCTGTCCTACTCCTGAGCACGTCTATCTCTGAAGCACCGCCTACTCCTGAAGCCCTGTCTACTCCGAAGCATCTCCGTCCCGTATGTCCCGGAAGCACCTGTCCTACTCCGAAGCACCTGTCCTACTCCGGAAGCACCTGTCCTACTCCCGAAGCACCGTTCCCTACTCCCGAAGCACCCGTCACTCGAGCAGCCCGTCCTACTCCGACGACTACCTATACTCCTGAAGCACGCGTCTACTCCCGAAGCACCGTCCTACTCCGATATGCACCCGTCCTACTTCCCGAAGCACCCGTCCTATCTCCCGAGCACCCGTGCCTACTCCCGAAGCACCCGTCCTCTCCGAGAGCAGCGTCTCGCTCCCGAGGCACCGCTCCTCCTCCTCTCTCCGCGAGGCACGTCCCCCCTTCCTCCTGCCGAGGCAATGCGGTCCTTGCTCCTTCCTCCTGTCGAGGGGGGCGGAGGGCTACCGTCCCTGGTTGTCGCTTCTCGCGCTGTCCGAAGCGGAGGCCTTCTGTTGTGGGGGTGGTGGGTGGGGGGTTGTGGTGGCGTGGTTTGGTGGGTGTTTGTTGTTTTGTGGGGTGGGGTTTTGTGGTTTGTTGGGGGTTTGTGTGGGGTGTGTTTTTGTGTTGTGGGTGTGTTTGTTTGTTGGGTGGGGTTGTTGTTTTTTTTTGGGGGGGGTTTTGTTTCCCTGGGGGGGTTTTTGTTGTTGGTTGGGGTGGTTGTGTTGGTGGTTTGGTTTTTTGTTGGGGTTTGGTTGGGGTTTGCGGTTTGGTGTTGTTTGTTGTTGTTTGTTTTGTTGTGTTGTGTGCTTTTTTGTTTGTTGTTTGGTTGTGTTTCGTTGTTTTTTTGTGGGTTTGTTGTTTGTTTTGTTTTTTTTTTTTTTTTTTGGGGTTGTGTTTTGGTTTTGTTGGGGTTTTTGTGGTGGGGGTTTGGTTTTTTGTTGTTGTTTGTGGGTTGTTGGGGGTGGGGTGTGGTTTGGGGGGGTTGGGGTGTTGTTTGTTTTTGTGTTGTGGGGTGGGTTGGGGGTTTGTGGTTTGTGGTTTGGGTTTGTTGGTTTTGTGTTGGGTGTTTGTGTGTGGTTGTTTGGGGTTGGGCGTTGGTTTTTGGGGTTTGTTTTGGTTTTGGTGTGTGTTTTGGTGTTGGTGGGGTGTGGTGTTTGGTGTTGGGTGGTTTGTTTTGTTTTTTTTTTTGGGTTGGTGTTGTTTGTTTGGTGTGTGTTTTTTGTTGGGGGTGTGGTGTTGTTTGGGTGGTATGTTTTTGTTGGGTGTTGTTGTTGTGGGTGTTTTTTTGGGGTTGTGTTTGGTTTTGGGGCGGTTGTGGTGTTTTGGGGGGGTGGTGGTGTTTGTGTTGGTTTGTTTTGGGGGTGTGTGTGTGTGTGTTTTTGTGGGTTGTGGGGGTGTTTTGTTTTATTTCCGTGTGGTTTTTGTGTCCCGGGTTTATTTGTGTTAACTTCCGTTGTCTTACTTCTTGTTTGTCCCCCGCCCGTTTTTGTTGTGTTTGTGGTGTTTTTGTTTTTTTGGTGTGTGGGCTGGTTGTGGGGTGGTTTTGTGGTTTGGTTTTTGTTTTTGGTTGGGTTTTGTTTTTGGTTGGGGCGGTTTTTTGTTGTGTGTGTTTGTGGCTTTGTGTGTGTTGGGTTTTTGTTTTGTTTGGCCCCCTGTGGTGTTTTTTGGGGTTTGGGGGTTGCTGTTTGTGTTTTGTTTGGTTTTGGTTGTGTGTGTGGTTGGGGTGTGGTGTTTGTGGTTTTTGTGGGTTTGTTGGTTGGGTTTTGGTGTGTTGGGTGTGTGTTGTTCGTTTGGGGTTTTGTTTTTTGTTTTTGTTGTTTTGGTTGGGGTTGGGTGTTTTTTTGGGGTTTTTTTGGGGGGTGTTTGTTGTTGGGTGGGGTGGGTGTTTTGGTTTGTTTTTTTGTGTGTGTGTGTGGGGTGTGGGTTTTGTGTTTGGTTTGGTTTGGGGGTGGTGGGGGTTGTTGTTTGGTTGTTTTTTGGGTGGTTGGTTGTTATGGTGGGGGTTGGTGTGTGTGTGGGGTTTGGTGTTTTTGGGTGTGTGTCCCTTGGGTTTGTTGGTGGTTGTTGGGTGGTTTGTGTGGTTGGTGGTGGTGGGTTGGGGGGGGGGTTGGGTGGGTGGGTGTTGGGGGGTGGGTTTGTTGTGTTTGTGTGGGGTTTGTGTTGGGTGGTTTTGGTGGGGTGTGGTGTTGTTGTGGGTGGGTGTTTTTGTTGGGGGCGTTGTTGGTTTTTTTTTTCCCCGCCCCCCCCCTCGGGGGGTTTGTTTGTGGTTTTTTGTGTTTTGGGGGGTCGGTGTGGGTGGTTTGTGCTTTTTGGTTTGTTTGGGTGGGTTGGTTTGGGGGGTTGTTTGTGTTTTTGTTGTGTTTTTTTGTTCGTGTGGTTGGTTTTTTTTGTTGTTGGTGTGTTTGTTTGTTGTTTTTGGGTATTTTTTGTTTTTTGTTTTTTTTTTTGTGGTTGGGTTTGGTTATTTTGTTTTTGGGGTTTGTGGGTGGGGTCTGGTGTTTGTGTTGTTTGTTCCGCCTTCGTTGGGGGGGGTTGGTGGTTTGGGGGGTTGGGTGGTTGTGTTTGTGTGTGGGGGGTGTGGGGGTTTGTGGGGTTTGTGTTTTGTGGTTTGGCGGTGGTTTCGTGTTTGGGTTTGTGGTTTGTTGTGTTGTGGTGTTTGTGGGTTTTTGTGGCTGTTTTTGTTTGTTGCGTGTTCGTGGTGTTGGGTGGGTGTTTGGTGTGGCGTGGTGGGGTTGTTGTGTTGGTTTTTGTATTTGTGGTTGTTGTTTGTTGGTGGGTGTTTTGTGGTTTGGGTGTGGGTTTGGTTGCGGGGTGTGTTTTTTGTTGTGGTGTTGGGTTTTTGGGGTTTGTGGTGTTGGTTGTGTGGTGGGGTTGTTGGGTGGTTTTGGGGGTGGGGGTGGTTTGTTGTTTTGTGGTGTGTTTGTGGGTGGTTTGTGGGGTTGGGGGGTTTTTGTGTGTTTGGTGTGTTGTGGTTGTTTGGTTGTGTTGGGTTGTTGGGTGGTTGTTGGGGGTTTTTTCCCCTCGTTCTCGCGTCCCCCTTAGGCTATGTTAATTTGCGCCGTCTCGCGGGTGTTTCTGCGTTGCTGGCTCTCCTCCCGTATTAGGCACCCGTCCTCGCTCGTCTCCTAGTTCGCCGAGCACCCGCGCTTGCCTCGTGCTCCATTGCTTGAGGTGCAGTTCTCCGTGGCATCTTCTCCGGGCACCCGTCCCAGTTCTCGCTGAGGTCACGCGTCCTCCCGGCGGAGGGTGGCACCCGTTTGCTCTGTGGCTCCTCCTCCTCTCTCGAGGTGTTAGCCCTTGGGCTTTGCGGGGCCTTCGCGAGGTCAAGCCGCGTCCTTCCTCCCCGAGTTGGGTTGGGGGGGGGGTTCCGTCTTCTCTCTCCGTCTCCCGAGCACCTTCCGATTCCTTTCTTTGGTTCTCTTCTCCTCCTCTCCTCCCGGGATGTCATCCTCGTCTCTCTGCCTCTTCCTCGCTGTCCGTCTCAAGCACCGGTGGCCTCTCCCTTCTCTCCTGGTTTTTCTTGTGTGGGTTTCTCTGTCTCTCCTGCGGGCTCCTCTCTGGCGCGAGTCATCGCGTCTGCTGCTCCTATCCTCCCGAGGCGCAAGCCGTTCGTCTCGTTCTCCTTCCCCGAGGCAGCCTGCTTCTCTCCTCTCCCCGAGGTGTCATCCGTCTCTCCTCCCCTGCTCTCGACTACCCGTATCCCTCCTGACAGCAAGCGAGGAAAGCTCCAAACTCCACAGGTTCAGGCCGAGGTCGGAGGCACTCACAGATCCTTTGGTAATGGCTCAATATTCATATGATTCTTTGGCCCTAAATCTAAACTGAAATTTCTCCAAAAATGTACGGTTCGTGTGAATGCAACCATTTCTTCAGTCCTGCAAAATCTTCTCCAATTTGTTTTAATTTTAGATGTTTTAGATTTTTTTTTTTTTTTACCCAGTTTCTCATTCATCCAGAAAATGTCCTGCAGAATTTACGTTCCGCTTCTAGAATGACCCAACAAACGCTTATCATTTCCACATTTTAACTTACATTTTTAAGTATTTGTATTGTTTTTCTTAACTTCCGGGAGATTGTAAAATTAGAACTGTTAGAAAATACGTCTGGTTTTTAACAGATTTAGCTGTTTTTATTCAGAAGTCATTGCACATAAATCAAAGCGTGTGGTCAAACTGTAAATAGTCTGTAAATAAATAAATCATTTCAAAGTAAGATTTTAACTAAATAAATTTAGATTTTTTTGTTTTTTAGTGATAAGGTTCTTTATAAACACTGCCATAGAGTTGAACTGGCAGTGAGCAGTTCCAGAACGCAACAGGACATTTTTTATATTTTGTCGAACAATCGTTACACGTTACATTGGGCAGTATTCGAGGCTGTAACGGGGGGCATTGAAACGTGTTTGCCCCTTTTGACACCTCAGTCAGTTTGGTCTGGAGCCGGGTCTGGATTCTCGGGACGAACAGAACTATCTGAACTAAATCGGCTCCGATTTAGAAAGTTGAGCAGGCGACGGCTGTGGTCTAAAGACTCACAACTGGAACAACCGTCCTCCTCGGAAAGTCCAACATGGCTGCGCCCTGCGTTTGGATCCGTTTGTACAAATGGACATGGCTAACGCCTCGCTCGTCTCTATGGTGCTGTTGCCGTCACAGGCGTTGATCGCGCACTTGTGAGACCTTGTGTTCACGTGGCAACTGACCAAAAATACTGAGAAAATGCTTGCAATCCAATGGAAAGAATCCAGAGCGCCGCTTTGTAGTTTAATATCCAGCTACTAATATTGATAGTTGTTATTTTCCCTTTAGTTTCACTTTGCTGCCCCCTGCTGTTTGTGAAGCTGCTTCTGCGCTGTCTTTCAGTTATAAATGTGCTGCTGTTCTGATGTTGCTAACGGCTACACGGAGCTGATGACGACAAAAGCTGATACGAGCACTTTCCAGTTGACTTGTTCGAGTCGTTCGTGTAAAATACTGCTCATTGTTTTTCTGACTTCCCAATTGGAACAGACAAACGCGAAGGAAACGTTACTCCGAGGACGCCTGGAACACAGCATTATAACCAGAGGGTCCTTGGTTCGACCCCTGCTGCGGTCGGTACATTCTGTCGTCACAATACAAACTGACTCGAAATAATCAAATGTTCCGGTTATTATTAGTTTAGGGTTTTTGTGGTATTTTGACGCTCCCTGTTGCGTTCTGGAGCTGTTCTCTGATTGGTCGGTCACGTGGAGTGGGCGGGACATGTACAAACTTCAAATATTTATGTAAAAATGTACGAAGAAAATGTGTAAAAAAAAAGAAAAGAAAAAAACGCCATCTGGAGGTTTACAGAAGCACTGACTGTAAAACGCCATTATTATTATTATTATTATTATTATTATTATTATTATTATTATTATTAATAATAAAATTAGTCACGTGACCTGCGTCGTCCAATAGGAAGCCGATATTACTACTACTGCAGATTAGTGTTCATTTGTGAGGAGCGGAGAAGGAAAATGAGTGAAATGGATTTGAACTTGAACTAAAGTGTTTTCATGTGTTTTAAAGACTGAACGAATCTCAGTTGTGTTTTCTGAAAATGCAGGAAATGACACTTTTTGAAACTTTTTTGTACCTTCCTTATTTACCTCTCCCTTAAGCGGCAGCCGTGGCGGGTATCACCCCGAGCCCACAGTAACGTTCAGATAAGTACACGCTGTGCACTGTAATGGGATGGACTCTGGGAAATGTAAAATGATAAAGAAAGCTGGCCGTGACACTGAATTTTCACTTTATATCTCCCAAAACACAGTGAAAGAGATTGGAATAGCAGTAGGTGTCCAACCATAAAAGTAAGTGTTAGTTTTATTGATTGAAGTAAGTTATTTGTGTTTTGTACATAAATTCAAATAGTTTTGTACAAATCTTTGTATAAAATGTGACGAAAAGACCAAAAGAAGGACCGGCGTCCTGGTTCCAGAGAGTTTGGGAGATTTGATTTTTAACTACGCTATGGAATCGCAAATGAGAGAATATAATAATGAATTCATGTCAAAATAATTCCTTTTGTATGTAGTTGGTTTACATTGTGGACTTCAGAGGCCATCTGGCACACGTGGTTACGGGAAAACACTTTTGAAGTGTTAAAAGTTCAAAGCCGTTTCACTGCCGTCGTTCTCCGCTTCAGGAAGTCGTCTCAGATTTTTACTGTTAGTTTTTGAAAAAAGAGATGTATTTGCTGATGTTGACCACTAGAGGGAGTAAAAGTTACTGTGAGAGAGTTGAAGAGCGACAGGAAGCCACGCCCCTTTTATTGAAATGGATTTAAGGAGTTTTGGGTCCAGAGCGCTGAGGAAGTAAGCCATAGAGTCATGTGACGTTCTGTCCAATCACAGCCAAGAACACGGATGACAAAACTTTGAAGAGGAATGGATTTTTACCACAAAAAAAAAAAAGATTTAGAGCGCGAGTGAAAAACCAGCTTTGTAAAGCTCCTGTTTCATTCACATGTTTCAGTATTTAGTCTTCCTCTGCGGAGCTCACGGCACTTTATTCTCCTCTGTGTTTTTAAAGTCCTTTCACCTTCACCAGAGTCATTTAAGCTCAAACTGACTTCACTACAGATGAACTACTGGGACTGGACTGGGACTGGACCTGGGACTGGACCTGGGACTGGACCTGGGACTGGACCTGGACTGACCTGGGACTGGGACTGGACTGGGACTGGGACTGGACATGGGGACTGGGACTCGGACCTGGGACTGGACTGGACCTGGGACTGGACCTGGACTGGACCTGGGACTGGACCTCTGGGACTGGACCTGGGACTGGACCCTGGGACTGAGGACCTGGGACCTGGACACGGCTGGGACTGGACCTGGGACCGGACCCTGGGACCGGACCCTGGGACACAGGACGCTGGGACCGACCCTGAGGACCCTGGGAGGACCCTGGGACCGGACACCGGACCGGACACCGGACCGGACACCGGGACCTGGACACGGGACCTGGGACCTGGGACCTGGGACCTGGACCTGGGACCTGGACCTGGGACCGGACCCTGGGACCTGGACCTGGGACCTGGACCTGGGACCTGGACCTGGGACTGTTTCTAGAAATTGGCCTGGAGTGGATTTAAAATATTGCACCAAATTTGAAGTTAAGAGGAAAAAGACATGTTTATAATTCCAATTTGAATTATTTATTCACCAAAAAAGACATTTAGGTGTTAAAGCTGGAGAACCTGATTTTCAAATGCCGAGGAAGAAGGAAATATCTTGAATATTTCCTTTTAGATCGTTCCTAACGCTCTCAAAAAAATGAGCACTTCAGCTCTAAAATCTGACAATTCTTGCTTTAAAGACTTGATTCTTGGTGCCACCCAGAGTCCTCGAAACCAGGCCTGAAATGTGGACTAGGACCTCGACTAGGACCTCGACTAGGACCTCGACTAGGACCTCGACTAGGACCTCGACTAGGACCTCGACTAGGACCTCGTAGGACGTTATTTTAAACATTGAAAACTGTTGCCAAAAGCCTAAACGAGGCAGGAAAACTGAGCTTTGAACCGTTTTCTCGTCTCGATCGTGACAAACGTTCTCGGCGCTTTTCCACTCGGACCAAAACTCTTTTAAAGAAGCATATTTTTTTTGTACAGCATCGTCCAATCAGGTGACAGAGGAGGGCGTGGCTTCCTGTTTACACTACGTGAGCTGCATGTGACGGACTTCATTTCCCAGAAGCCTCAGGGCCGCGCGTTACATTTCGAGCCAGTATTGACCCTTTTCTTTCTGGTGCCATGTTCTAGTTTGAGTTTAGTCTTTGTAAATATATTTTTATGAGAACACTGTAAGTTCCGCCTGATGTTTTGCACAGTTGGAGGGGTTTGAACCACGCAGTCTACCTCGTCTGCACCGTTTGTAGAAAATCAAATAAAATGTGCAAATGTCGTCGAAAGCAGAGGTTCTTTTCCGTGAGGTCTAATTTTGCCAATAATTCCCCTGTTGTTTTTATTTTTGTTTTTGTTTTTCTGTTCTGTCACGTTCTGGACCATTGCTGGACTCTAAAGACGGACTGGAAGCCAAAAGCGTTTCATTTTGTTTATCTTCACGTTTTTTGTTTTTCAGAATTTTGGCTCAAAACTGAAAGATTCAAAACGTCCAATAAATGATTCCCAAATGTGGCTCGTGTCGTCTGCGTTTGTTTCTAAAGTGGAACGTTTTAAGTACAAAATGCCCCCCAAAATATGTACAAATAATAAATGTGTTTTTCATGAGATTTAGAAAGGTGTGAGGTCATCAGGGTGGCGGTCTTCTGTGTCCAGCTGAGGGTCAACGGCAAAAGTTTGAAGACGTTTTGCTGCTCATCCCTGTGGCGTCTTCAGTTCCTCAGTTTTTTTTTAGTTTTTAAAAAATTGTTTCTGGTTTAAAGAAATGTGAAGTGTGTCGTCATAACGGCATAATTATCAATGACATTTGTTTAACGCGTCACATTCCGAAGCATCAGGACTCAAAATGGAGGCGGAGAAAAAAGCCCGGTCTATAAATAAATCTATTACAGGTGTTCGGATTGGAGAGGCGGAGCGACGCGCCACAGATACGTCACGGCTGCGCGGCAAAACAGAGCGCGGACCTTCACAATAAAAGCTCGAGATGGAATTACTGTGGAGGAACAGTATCTCCCACAGACTGGGACAGAAGTGATGAGAGTCAAAAGGAAACATGCTTTGGTTTATTGTTTTAATCAAAGTAATGGTTTATTAGGATCTATTGTTGTTGGGTCCTGTTGCTTTATGCTGTAACGCATTAACAGTTTATTTAGGAAATATATTAAAGGAATGAAGAAATATGATTAACAATAAATAAATCATGTGATATTTGCAGGAACTCGCAGGTGAAGGGCAGTGTTTCCCAACCAGGAGTATTCACCGTCCCCAGATCAAACTCAAGAGTTTTGCCCTGCGCAGACCAGTGCACTTGGAATGTTTTCAGATTTAAAAATGAATAGTGTTTGAATATAATATATGTATGTTTTTATTTATCAGAAGAGTACAGTGCATATTAATGAACATATTAACTTTGTATAAATATTCTGGATTTAGCATGAAGCTAATTTCCATCCATAGTCCTTACCAGTCAACATTTCTCTGTAAAAATATATTTTAAATACAACAAAAGTGGAAGAACATGACGACAAAAATGTTGTTACATTGAAATGGGTTCAATTTAAAATAGCAAAATGAATTAAAAAGATGTCATCCTTAGATTTGATTCGTTTCCAGCCATTTTTCCAAAAGACTAGCACCTCTTTTGTTGTCTTCTTCTTTGGTGGCGTTTCATGGCGGTTGGTATCCGTAGCGTTACATTACCGCAATTCGTCAGACTTTATTATTCAGAACCGCGTGTGCTGTTTTATTGTGAAGGGTTAGACCGGATGCGTTCTGAATTGTGACGCTTTTGACATTCTGACGTAAACCGGAAGTGTCAGATCCATCACTTTTCTTCCTGGAGCTGAAGCAAAACCACGAAAACCGCCACATTTGACCCGTTTTCGCCACAAACTCTTGGATTGACCGGAGCCCGCGCGTCGCCATGTCCGAGGAAAACATCTTTCTGTTCGTGCCGAACCTCATCGGTCAGTTTTGAACACGGTTTTAAATGTAGTGTTTATTTCCTGGAAGGTGCAGCGTTGGCGCGTCTTCCTCTCATCTGAGGTCATCTTCGCGTTTATGTCATTATTTCTACATTTGTGGGAAAGAGAAGCAGATTCGACACGGCGCTGTTTTGAAGTTATTACAATAAATGTAAATGTAGTTTTCAAAGGCGTGAGAAAGAAATGAGCGTAAGATAAAAGCAGAATGTCAACGTCTGAATAATTGTTCACTGTGTTTAGGCTTGTGTTTTTGCAAAGAGAGTGTGGAATCTTCGATCCTAATAATCATCGTTATTTTACTGTTTGTTTATGTCATTGTTGGTTTGATGCTTTTTAGATCCTGCTGTGATTTGGGGGAAAGAGACAAAAGTTTCAACTGCATTATAACTATTATTTCACAGTCAAAACATTATTTCTACATTCAGACTTTAAATGTGATTAAGTCGAAAATCCTGTAGAATAATGAAAATGTGAAAAAAGAAAAAACTGTTATGGAAAACTGTATTCATAAACATTCTCTCTCTAGAAGCGTCCGCCGCTCTTGGTTTGGAGGTTACTCTAGATGTTTCTGAAGAAATGCCGGCACCAGTGTTTGGTGCATGTTCTGGCAGATGTGGTACTGCTCCCGGGCGAGGCTTTCTGTCGCGTTCCAAATGCCAGTCGCCGGCCTGTCCTCGGCTCTGATGTTTGTATTGTTGCTCCTGATGCTCTTGGTTGACCTGCTCAGCTCTCCTCACTTTGGCTCGTCAACGCTCTTCTCTCTAACTTCCTGTTGGCCTTCTGATCTCCGGAAACATGAATCTGATTGATGGGTCTCTGAGTGCATTGGATTACGTTTTTGTCCTGGAGAAAAGCTGCTCCGGGGTGCGTACGGGACTGTTGGAATAAATGGCAGGTCCTATGCATCGAGCCTGAAGATGTGGAGGACCTTTTTGGATTCATGATAGCGGGATTCCTCCTAATTGGGCTCGGAGTCGCCTTGGTCTATCGGAAAATTGGGAAGACAGGAAAATGTACCCAGTTACTGTGACGACATAAATAAGGAGTTTGTGGAATTGAGTGAAAGGATGAGACTGGAGTAGAGCTCGTAGAACTGAACCGTAACATCTTAGCTCGGACCACAGAGATGCAGAAGACCGTGGGACGAGATCAAGAACTTTTTGCGGAAAGATGGAGTAACTCAATGTAACAAACGGATACACAGAGGAGCAGAAAGGATTGGACTATTTGATCTGGCAATGATCTCTTCTTCCTCCTGATGCTCTCGTTCCTTCTGATGCTCTGCTGCCGCTCTCGTTCCTCCTGATGCTCTCGTTCCTCCTGAGCTCTGCTCTCGTTCCTCTGAGGCTCTCGTTCTTCCTGAGGTCTCTCGTTCCTCCTGAGGCTCTCGTTCTCTCTGGGCTCTCGTTCCTCCTGACTTCTCGTCTCCTTATGCTCTCGTTCGCTCTCTTATGCTCTCGTTCCTCCTGATGCTCTCGTTCCTCCTGATGCTCTGTCCTCCTGCTCTCTTCCTCTGATGCTCCTCTCGTTCCTCCTGATGCTCCGCTCTCGTTCCTCCCCGATGCTCTCGTTCCTCCTGAGGCTCTCGTTCCTCCTGAGGCTCTCGTCCTCCTGAGGCTCTCGTTCCTCCTGATGTTCTGCTCTCGTTCCTCCTGATGCTCTGCTCTCGTTCCTCCTGATGCTCCTGCTCTCGTTCCTCCTGACGGCTCTCGTTCTCCTGAGGCTCTGTTCTCCTGAGGCTCGGTTCCTCCTGAGGCTCTCGTTCTCCTGAGGTCTGTTCCTCTGAGGCTCTCGTTCCTCCTGATGTTTCTGCTCTCGTTCCTCCTGATATCTGCTCTCTTCCTCCTGATTTCTGCTCTGCTCTCCTCCTGAGGCTCTCGTTCCTTCCTGATGCTCTTGATGACTCTCGTTCCTCATGAGGCTCCTCGTTCCTCCTGAGGCTCTCGTTCTCCTGAGGCTCTCGTTCCTCCTGAGGCTCTCGTTCCTCTGGGCTCTCGTTCCTCTGATGCTCTGCTCTCGTTTCCTCTGATCTCGCTTCTCGTTCCTCCTGATGGCTCTCGTTCTCCTGAGGCTCTCGTTCCTCCTGATGCTCCGTCTCGTGTTCGCGTCTGTGCTCCGCTCTCGGTCCTCTGAGGCTCTGCGTCCTCCTGGGCTCTCGTTCTCCTGAGGCTCTCGTTCCTCCTAGGCTTCTTCTTAGGCTCTCGTTCCTGAGGCTCTCGTTCCTCCTGAGGCTGCCTCGTTCCTCCTGAGTTCTGCTCTGCGTTCCTCCTGATGTTCTGCTCTCGTTCCTCCTGATCTGCTCTCCGTTCCTCCTGATGTCTGCTCTCGTTCCTCCTGATACTCGCTCTCGTTCCTCCTGATGCTCTTGATGCTCTCGTTCTCCTGAGGCTCTCGTTCCTCCTGAGGCTCTCGTTCCTCCTGATACTCTGTCTCTCGTTCTCCTGAGGTTGCGTTCCTCTTGAGGCTCTCGTTCCTCCTGAGGCTCTCGTTCCTCCTGATGCTCTTGATGCTTCTCGTTCCCCTGAGGCTCTCGTTCCTCCTGAGGCTCTCGTTCCTCCTGAGGCTCTCGTCCTCCTGAGGCTCTCGTTCCTCTGATGTCTGCTCTCGTTCTCCTGATCCTGCTCTCGTTCCTCTGATCTCTGCTCTCGTTCCTCCTGAGGCTCTCGTTCCTCCTGATCCTTGATGCCTCGTTCCTCCTGAGGCTCTCGTTCCTCCTGAGTGCTCTCGTTCCTCCTGAGGCCGCTCTCGTTCCTCCTGAGGCTCTCGTTCCTCCTGATGCTCTGCTCTCGTTCCTCCTGATGCTTCCGTTCTCGTTCCTCCTGAGGCTCTCGTTCCTCCTGAGGCTCTCGTTCCTCCTGAGGCTCTCGTTCCTCCTGAGGCTCTCGTCTCCTGATGTTCTGCTCTCGTTCTCCTGATGTCTGCTCTCGTTCCTCCTGATGTTCTGGCTTCGTCGAGGCTCTCGTTCTCCTGTGTCTGCTCTCGTTCCTCCTGATGTTCTGCTCTCGTTCCTCCTGATGTCTGCTCTCGTTCCTCTGACTCTGCTCTCGTTCTCCTGATGCTCTGAGCTCTCGTTCCTCCTGAGGCTCTCTGTTTCGCTCCTGGGCTCTCGTTCCTCCTGAGGCTCTCGTTCCTCCTGATGCTCTGCTCTCGTTCCTCCTGAGGCTCTCGTTCCTCTGAGGCTCGTTCTCCTCCTGAGGCTCTCGTTCCTCCTGATGCTCTTGAGCTCTCGTTCCTCCTGAGGCTCTCGTTGCCTCTCTCAGGCTCTCGTTCCTCCTGATACTCTGCTCTCGTTCCTCCTGAGGCTCTCGTTCCTCCTGATCTCTGCTCTCGTTCCTCTGAGGCTCTCGTTCTCCTGAGGCTTCGTTCTCCTGAGGCTTCTGTTCTTGCTCTCGCTGAGCTCTCGTTCCTCTGAGGTCTCGTTCCTCCTGAGGCTCTGGTTCTCTGAAGGCTCTCGTTCCTCCTGAGGCTCTCGTTCTCCTGAGGCTCTCGTTCCTCCTGATACTCTGCTCTCGTTCCTCCTGATACTCTGCTCTCGTTCCTCCTGAGGCTCTCGTTCCTCTTGAGACTCTCGTTCCTCCTGAGGCTCTCGTTCCTCCTGAGGCTCCTGATGCTCTGCTCTCGTGGTTCATGTTTGTCTGTATCTTTCCTCAGGTTACGCCCGCGTGGTTCTCGCTCTGCTCTCGTTCCTCCTGATGCCCTGCTGCCCGTGGCCGGCTGTCTTCTGTTACCTCCTCAGCTCGCTCCTCGACGCGTTTGACGGACACGCCGCCAGAGCCCTAAACCAATGTGAGTCACGTTTAATAAAATAAGAACTCGTAGAAGACTCAAAAACCAAAAGAGAACATTCAGTTTCTCGCTTGAGGAATGTTGTCCTCAGACTTCATCAAACTCATAAACCAGACATGATATTCAAACGTACGAGTCTTTCTTTCACTTCTCAGAGAAGGCTTGGATGAGGTGTCTGTCGCCCCCTGCTGCTTTGATCATAGCTGCTCGTTCAGTTCTTTTGTTTGTAACCTTAACTACTCACTGTTTATTTAAGTTAAAGAACAGAACATGAGCAAACAAGCAGCAGAGCGCCCCCCAGTGTCCCAATCATGAATCACAGTTCTTATTCTTTTTAACTCAACACATGATTATGTATTTATAACTGACATTTTACCCCTTTGTGTCCCACCAGAGCAGGAACCTCACATTTCTGTCTCTCTTTAGAAATTCACAGAAAATAAATTGTTAATAATGATCCATTTCTGAGCCTTGGTGAGTTTATTCTTTGTTAGATAAAGATATGACGAGACCTGGACCTGGACCTGCACCAGGCAGATGAGGAGCATCTGGATCCACAGGTCATCGATGTGCCTGCTCCACTCCCCACGGGGAAGTGGGAGAAAAAGGAAAAGCAATGAACAGATTGCAAGTGAAATTAAATATTAAATATTGTCTCACTTTGATCTTTAGTTGTATCAAATATGAAATAAACCAGGGCTAAACCAGGGCTAAACCAGGGCTAAACCAGGACCAGGGCTAAACCAGGGCTAAACAGGGCTAAACCAGGACTAAACCAGGACTAAACCAGGACTAAACCAGGACTAAAGCCTTTCTTTTAGTGCTCAGTCGGTTCAGCTTCTCTAAATATTCTGTTTCTTTTGTGTGTTCAGCGACAAAGTTCGGAGCGATGATGGACATGCTGACTGACCGCTGTGCCACCATGTGTTCTACTGGTCAACCTGTCGCTGCTCTACCCGTCCTGCACCTTCCTGTTTCAGGTGCCACACGACGGCCAACTGTCCTACAGGGCGACGGGGCGGGGGCTGACGGGCGGGGGCTGACGGGGGCGACGGGGCGGGCTGACGGGGCAGGGCTGACGGGCGGGGCGGGGCTGACGGGGCGGGGGCTGACGGGGCGGGGGCTGACGGGCGGGGGGCTGACGGGGCGGGGCGGGGCTGACGGGGCGGGGCTGACGGGGCGGGGCCTGACGGGGCGGGGGCTGACGGGGCGGGGGCTGACGGGGCGGGGGCTGACGGGGCGGGGCTGACGGGGCGGGGCTGACGGGGCGGGCGAGAGCCAATCCGTAACTCACATTTAGAGGAAAATCGAGGAGTAAACAATAACGACTATGAAAGTAACTGGTACTGTGGTCATAACGAGGTCATAACGAGGCGATTACGAGCTCTTAACGAAGCTCCAAATGGTTCAGTCCAAATCCGACGAACCAGTCTTTGTGTATTTGGACAACCCGGACATATTTATGTGTCAATTAGACTTCTGCCTTTAAACGTCTCTCCAGCGCCCCCTACAAAAGTGTCAGCTGCAGTTTTGAGGTTGAGACCCTTTATCTCCACCTACAGTTTGAATTCAATGTGTGTTTCAGGTGAGCATGTGTCTGGACATCAGCAGCCACTGGCTCCACCTACACAGGTAAGACACGCCCCCACATGGTTAAGACACGCCCCCAGAGGGTTAGGAGTATTTTATCTTGCACCCGATGCTTCTTCTGAAAGTTCAAACTTGTCTTAAATCTTCTTTGTAAATTCACAAAAAGCATAACATTTTATTTTAAAGGGAATTGAAAAACATATGTCTTTCTGGTGACATCACTTCCTGTTTCCTCAGCTCCACAATAAAAGGCTCGTCGAGTCACAAAAGCATCGACCTGTCGGGAAATCCCATCCTTCGGGTTTACTACACCTCCAAGGTACAAATACTGCAAATATACTACTCCCCCAATGTACAAATACTGCAAATACTGCAAATACTACACCTCCAAGGTACAAATACTGCAAATACTACTGCAAATACTGCAAATACTACACCCCAATGTACAAATACTGCAAATACTACACCTCCAAGGTACAAATACTGCCAATACTACACCCCCAATGTACAAATACTGCAAATACTACACCCCCAATGTACAAATACTGCCAATACTACACCCCCCAATGTACAAATACTGCAAATACTACACCCCCCCAATGTACAAATACTGCAAATACTACACCCAATGTACAAATACTGCCAAATACACACCCCCCAATGTACAAAACTGCAAATACTACACCCCAATGTACAATACTGCCAATACTACACCTCAAGGTACAAATGTTTACTTCTCTTTTAGGATCTGTTAACGTTTGTAATAAACGTCCATAAAAAGCGTCCCTTTTGAGTCAGGTGTGAACGTTCCTTTAGAGTTTCTTTGTCTTAAATCAGGGGTGTGAAACATGTGGTCCGCGGCAGCCGCTCGCGGCAGGGTTTATGGCAGCTCTTCCTCAAAGTAACTCACGATGATTGTTTGTTTTTCAGCCGGTTCTGTTTGTGATGTGCGCTGGAAACGAGCTGTTCTACTGTTTGCTCTACGTGCTCCACCACATTGAGGAGCCTGCAGGTAAAGCATGGGACTTAAGTCTTTAAACACATTTATTTATATATTTGTGAAGGGCAGCCCCTTGACATACGGCTGCTTAACTACCCCTGACCCGAGCGTCACATCCCGAGCGTCACGTCCCGAGCGTCACGTCCCGAGCGTCACGTCCGTCTTTGTCCCGAGCGTCACGTCCGAGCGTCACGTCCCGAGCGTCACGTCTTTGTCCGAGCGTCACGTCCCAGCGTCACGTCCCGAGCGTCACGTCCCGAGCTTCACGTCTTTGTCCCGAGCGTCACGTCCCGAGCTTCACGTCCCGAGCGTCACGTCCGCGAGCGTCACGTCCGAGCGTTCACGTCGTCTCTGTCCCGAGCGTCGCGTCTCTGTCCCGAGCGTCGCGTCTCTGTCCGAGCGTCACGTCTCTGTCCCGAGCGTCACGTCTCTGTCCCGAGCGTCACGTCTCTGTCCCCCACGAGCGTCACGTCTCTGTCCCGAGCGTCACGTCCTGTCCCGAGCGTCACGTCTCTGTCCCGAGCGTCACGTCTCTGTCCCGAGCGTCACGTCTCTGTCCGAGCGTTCTGTCCCGAGCGTCACGTCTCTGTCCCGAGCGTCACACGTGTCTCCCGTTTCCTCAGGTTGGCTTTATGCGCTCCTGTTCCTCTGCGCTCTCATCTCTTTGGCCAAATCTGCCATTTCCATGGTCCACCTGGTCACGGCGTCGCAGAACATGGCGGCGCTCGACATGGCAGAGCGCCAGAGCTCTAAGAAGCAGTGAGAGCGAGACCGACGCCGAAACCCCAAGCAGAAAACGGCAAGAACGACACCAAAACCCTAGAAGAAACACCAAGACCGAGTGTGTGGCGCCTTCTCGACCAGAGCAGAGGGAGCTCCAGGGACAGGCCAAGTTTAGTTTAGGGTTTATTGGGTTTTTGTTCTGACTTTAAATAGTTTTCGATAAAGGTTTAGATTCAGCCGACGGAGCAGTCCGGACTAAGACCGGGCTAAGACCGGACTAAGACCGACCGGACTAAGACCGGGCTAAGACCGGGCTAAGACCGGGCTAAGACCGGGCTAAGACCGGGCTAAGACCGGGCTAAGACCGGCTAAGACCGGGCTAAGACCGGGCTAAGACCGGGCTAAGACCGGGCTAAGACCGGGCTAAGACCGGGCTAAGACCGGACTAAGACCGGTAAGACCGGACTAAGACCGGCTAAGACCGGACTAAGACCGGGCTAAGACCGGGCTAAGACCGGGCTAAGACCGGGCTAAGACCGGGCTAAGACCGGCTAAGACCGGACTAAGACCGGACCGGGCTAAGACCGGGCTAAGACCGGGCTAAGACCGGGCTAAAGACCGGGCTAAGACCGGGCTAAGACCGGGCTAAGACCGGGCTAAGACCGGCTAAGACCGGGCTAAGACCGGGCTAAGACCGGGCTAAGACCGGGCTAAGACCGGGCTAAGACCGGGCTAAGACCGGGCTAAGACCGGGCTAAGACGAGCACAAACTCAGGGGCTAAACTTTGAGCTAGCCACTACTTAACTAAGACTAAACCAGAACTAAACCAGAACTAAACCAGTGGCAAACTGGCTCTAAACTAGGATTAAACCAAGAACATGAGACTTTACAGGTGCTTTAGTCCCTGTCGCTTTGCTCCTGTCGGCTGCTCCTGTGTCGTCATAGAAACCACAAAGGTCTAAACTCGTCCTGTCCCTTTGAACTTTCCCTCTGACTCCAAACGTCCACAGATCCGAGTCTGAACGATTCACGACCAAAACGGCCGACATTCACAAACGTCAAGAGCAGCTCAAACCAGGCCTCGAACTCAACGCAGCGCGATCTGTCGTTTCAACGACTACGGACTCTTTCAAAGTCTGGAAACAAAAGATTCTAAACTGGAGGCAAACGTGAGTGCTGTCAAAGCTGCTTTAAAGTTAAAGTAGAGTTTAGTGTTTATGTTTTTTCACTTTTGCCTCCATTTTGGAGTTTGCACATTCTGACAGAGCATTTGAAGGCTCTAATGAAAAAGTTCTATCAAATGAATAAATGCACTTAAAGAACAGGTTTCAGATTAAATACAGGATTATTGTGCGGTGTGTTTGAGGCCTTCAGTAAAGTTCAGTATTTTTGTCGATGCGTTCATAGTGGTTTTATTCAAATGTATGTGGTGCAAAACGACAAATATGACGTTTAATATTAGTTTATTAGGAAACGAGCACTGTTTATGAGAATATAATAAATATAAATGTAGTAGGTTTGTTTTGAGCCACGAATGAGTCAAGAACCAGGACAAGCCACCACTATTTTAGATCTAAATTGTTAGAATTTTACATCTTAAAGGGCCTATATCATGCAAAATCGACTTTTCAGAGCTTGTAACCTTCTTTCAGTGCTATCGGTACCTCGTATATGTGCCCAAAGTGTTTTTATTGATTCCTGCAGTCTTTAGCAAGAGAATAGTCTCTATCCTTCCTCTCGCATGAGCAGACAAACGGGCCCACCAGGATGAGTCATCCTGGTGAGTGCCGCAGCATGCTTTCCTGCTTCAGCCCATCCTCCAGGAAGCACTCTGTACCTGTAACACGCCCAACATCTTTCGTGGCTTGAAACCAAATCTGACAATCTTTGAGTGAGTTTTCACACTGAAATGTTAATTTATTTGAAAGATTGAATTACTGATGAATATTAGGCTAGTTTGTATTTTTCACTCGTGGTGTTTATTATTTTGAGAGAAATTCCATGTTTTGTGCTGTTTAAGGTTTTATTTCCATGTTTTATTCCATTATAAACCTGTGTAAGAGAGAGAGACTGGCCTCATTCAGACTCAGCTTTTGGAAAAATAATTGGAGCAAGAATTTTAGATTGTTTTATTTTTATTTACTTTGCCGCTTCTAAACCATTCAAATCAACAAGAAAAGTCAGTTGCTTTTAATGACGGTTGTCAGCCGAAAGGTGCTTTTACCGCCACCTACTGCAGGTGTACGTCTTCAAAGTATTCAAAGAGAGAAAGAGAAAAGAGACCGCCCTCAGTCTGAACTGATGCGAGTCTGCTGAAACTTTAAAAACACAGAGGAGCTCCATCTGATGACATCACAAGGTGGGACAGCGTGAGCTCTGCAGAAGGGTCTGACTGAGGCCATGAGTTTGTTTTGTTTTTACCTGAACTTTAGTTTTCTGTTTGCTGCAGTTCCGCGAGTGTCCTCTAGAGGCCACCGCTGCAGTTCCATGGATGTCCTCTAGAGGGCGCAGCTTCTGTTCATGTGAATGTAGAAATATTAAATCTATGATGCGAAACCAAGTCATATTTAAAGCTTAATACATGTATTTTTGCTGAATTTACTGTAAAATGACAATAAAAAAGTGTTTGAACGTATTTGTTGAACTCTTTGACTTGATAAATCTCCGGCGTTTGTGGCGTTTGTGGCGTTTTCTTCTTAAATCCAAATGTTAGTGGTTGAATCCCAGACAAAAATAATAAACAAGTTAAACTTAACTAACTTGAAGTCCCTCAAAGTTGCTCTGAAGTCATTCTTCAGTCACTCCAGACCCAGCGTCACAGTTGTGCCCTTGGGCAGGACACTTGGCGGTGTTTGTGTGAGACTTTCTGTTGTAGAATGTTTGAACCGATAAAATCGTTCTGATGCTCCAGTTTGAACCTCCATGTAAGTCTGAGCTGCTCGGTGGCAGAGTGGAGAGCACTTATGCCAGGCTCCATGTCCAGCTGCAGCGTCGGGAGTTCTGCATGTCTTTCCCGCTCTCTGGAGGAAAGGCTCAGACAGAATTCAGATCAACATCCTTCTGCAGACATTAAATATCGCCTTACACTGGATATTCAGGACCCCACGACTGGACCCCCTGCTTCTGGTTGTGGCACGCACACATTCCATTCTGATAAGAGCATCTTCGTATCAACTTTAACTCCAACACGACCGGAATGATCTAGAACTGTTGTGTCTAGTTTCTCTACCTGTTAATGATTGGATGTGCATATTCCATATTCATATTAATCTGTTTAATTGTTCGATAATAAATGTTCATAAACCACAGTTGGTCAAATTATTTCCAGAAAAGGAGTCAATATCTCAGTTACGTTATCAAAAAGCTTCAGATGAATTAACTATGAATGATTGATTATTTGATTTGAGAGTTGGTCATTACTCAGCTTTGAGGCTGGTGCCCCACATAACTTAAAAGCAATTGCCCCTTTGGCCTGTCGGGCCACGCCTCTGCTGAAGGAGCCCAGGACACGACAAGAAGCTCTGGTTGGAAAGTGCGTTTCGAGCGTCAGCACCGATTCTGTGTTTGCACCTCATTCTAATGAGGCCTTTATGGTACTTTCTTTATGGTACTTTATGGTACTTTCTGATGTAATACTTCTGATTGTGAATGGATATTTGGATGTAGTTTAATAATGTTTCTTAAACCAGGGACTGAATCATTTCCTTTGAAGATCAATGAAGTGTTCCGATGGAACTTTAGTTCAATCTGGTGTGAAGCATCTATCGAATGGCGTTAATGTAACATTATGGATACCGTACACCAAAGAAGAAGATCTTTTCTTTTGGGAGATTATTGTGTTTAAAAGTACAAATAAATGAATAAATAACAAACTAGAAGTGGAACATTTGCCACGTCACAATCAGGACTGAAGGTTGTGTGAGCTCAGTTTAAAAAACAAAAACAAAGTGAGAATCCTTTGAAATAAAGTTCTTAAAAAGTCTCTTGTAACTGTGCTTTGTGTCCTGCACATTTCACACGTGACCATTGACATCTTTCCCAAAGGTCAAATGTTAAAAAGCATCGGGGAAAATGTAAACTTTATTTTATGATTCATTATGATCCGATTAGGTTTAGGGTCCTTCAGACTTGTATTTGTGTGGACTCTGCTTCAGTAAGACATGTCCTAAAACTAGAATACATTATTATGAACGTCTCCTAATGATTCAGACTGAAAGAGAGTCTGGTTCTGTCTCTGGTTCCAGTCCTCACAGTTTGTGCAGGTGAAGCAAAGAACACGTTGGTCTGGTTCGGTTTTGTCTTTCTGTAACAAACAAGTGAAAGAAAAGAACATTTGAATGAAATAAAGGATCGTGCGCTGATCCAAACAAAGACGTTCAACAAAGAAACTCCTAAAATGAAGGACGTCTTTGGCGAGAAACGTTTGACGTGAAAGTTCCGTGGGCGCAGAGCCTGAACGGTCCCGTGTCCCGGGTCCGTGTCCGGGGCCCGAGTGCTGACCCCGGCTCCCGCTGCACACGCGCATCGTTACCTTTAAGACGCGGAGGACACGGCGCCGTTTCACCGGAGCAGCGGGCACCATTTTACCGGAGAAACCGAGCCGAAACGAGCGAACCAGACCCGGTCCCCCGTGTCACTGCTGCAGCCGCTGCAGCCTCTGCGCCCGCGGGAGAAGCGACGGGAGCACCGACACCGAGACAAACCGACGCGCCGCGGGGTTTCAGGAGGCTCGGCCCCACGGAGAGCACCGGGGAGCGGGGGCGAGCGGAGAGGCGAGCCCGGGACCGTGACGCCGAGTGGGGAGGGTTCACCAAATCCTTTCCCTTTAAAGCTGCGAGGGGCTGAAGACGCGATAAAAAAAGAAAACGGGCTGTGGCGGAGGGGAGGGCGAGCGGGAGGAAAAAAAACTGAAAAAACATGTCGCCGCGCGGAGCCAAACGCCGGGGCGGAGTCACGGACGCAGGCCGAGCAGCGGCGCTCTGAAGCCGGGGAGCAGCTCCACGCAGAGCCGAGGCTGCGGAGCGACGACTGGGCCTCTCCGGAGCCAACGCTTTTTTTTTTTAAATAAATGACACCTCCGCAGCTTTTAACGATGATTTTGACTATAACTTATTTCATTTTAACATAAATTTGCATGTTGTTTGTATTCACCAGTAGAGTCATAAGCTCAACGTATATGAAAATGAACCATGGCACCTTGTAAAGATAGCATGGGCTTTGCCGCTGGTTACTTATTTGTCGCATTTTTAAGCATCTTTTGAGCTGCTCTTTATTAAAGCTGACATAATTAAAACATTACGAGCGCAAAACATTCCCATTAAATGCAGGTGTTTAATCTACACTAATTCCTTAAGTTTTGGTCCGTTTCGGCTCGGGTTTGGCTGTTTTTTTCTGAGCGGCAGACCGAAGCTTTGCCTGTGGTGGGCCTGTTGCTCTCCTCCGCCCTGAACTAGCTCGCCTCGGTCCTGCCTCCTTTCTCTGCCTGGCTGCTGGGCTTCTGATGCTCGTTGAACCATCGGACACGTCGTTGAGTAATTTCCTGTTTTCCGATAGGTGAAGTGTGGCTGGGAGCTGGGGAGCGAGTACCTGTGGGCCGGGGTCGGTGGGGATCACGGGGGCTTTTCACAGCAGATGAGGTTGGGAGGTAAGTAAGACTCTCGTTGGCACGGCGCTTGACGGTGTAGCTCTGACATGCTTATTTTACTATGGGCCTACACTGGCATAATTATCTTCTTAGCTTTATGAAATGCAATATTTATTTTTTATAAAATAATTTTAGAAATAAACTGGCCCGTGTCATCTAAATGAATTTCAAGATTACCCAAACAACGCATAAAGCGACCTGAAATAAAACTTTAACTGAACATCAAGATTCTAAAAACAACACAAAAATTTGGGTGGTCGAAATGTCAGATCAGTTTTCTCTTCTGATACAAAAAGCAATGCAGCAAGAAATTAATTAAATACTAAGCATGCTCACTGCTAAATGGTAATTTTAAGGCTTCAAAAAAAGAATAATATCAGTGTTAAATGTGTAATAATCATGATAAATAATATGTGAAAAACGAGTGTAACAATTAAACATTTCTGTATTTGTCCAAGTAAAAAGCCTAAAGATTGATTGAACCAGATTTGTGTCCATAAGTGACCCAGTAAATAGCAGTGAAATCCAATGTTAAAATGTGTTTAAAGCAGCTCTGTATATAGTGTTTACTTAACCCAGTCTTAACCCAGTCTTAAACCCGGTCTTAAACCGCGTCTTAAACCGGTCCTTAACCCGGTCGTAAACCGGTCTTAAAGCGGGTCTTAACCCAGTCTTAACCCCAGTCTTACCAGTCTTTAACGCCAGTCTTAAACCCGGTCTTAACCCGGTCTTAAACCGGTCTTACAACGGTCCTTTAAACCAGTCTTAACCCAGTCTTAACCCGCAGTTTAAACCGGTCTAAACGCCGTCTTAAACCAGTCTTAAACCAAGTCTTAAAACCAGTCTTAAAACAGTCCCTTAAACCAGTCCTTATAAACAGTCTTAAACAGTTCTTAAAACTGTTCTTAAACTAGTTTTAAACGCAGTTTTAACCTAGTCTTCCCCCAGCCTAACTCGGTCTTAACCCCGATCTTAACCTGTTATTATAGCAGTCTTATATCGGCGTGCGTTCAGACAGGTTTAGGTCTTAAACCCGGACGTTGTCCGCTAACGACACTGGGGTTCCTATCAGGAAGGGTACTACGGCTACAGGTCTTACGCTGTCTTATAGTATAGGTGACACAGGGTTTACTGTCTTAGGAACCCTTGGATCCTAGACGCTTAGGCACTGTCTGGGGTTAGGCTAACCCTGTCCTAACCCTGTCGTTAACACCTGGGGATTTCAAGCTACCTGTCGTATTAACCCTTGTTCTCAGATACCCTACGGCTTTTATAAACAGGTTAAGACTGTCCTAAGCCGTGGTTTCTTAACCAGCATAGTCCCTCCTCAACGGGTCTCTGTACTGAGGCTCGGGGGGAAGCCTAGGGTTCTTTAACCCCGATCCTGTGAACTTTTTTGAGTAGCCTAACCCGCTTCTAGGTCTTAGAAAACAGTTAAGGCCTGTGGGAAGACTGATAACTGGTTAAGGAACAGTTTATAGACGTTTCTTTAGACTGGTTTAAGACCGGTTTAAGACCGGTTTAGACTGGTTAAGACTGGGTTAAGCCTGGTTAAGGACCGTTTATAGCGGTGCACGGGTTGACGGGTTAAGACCTGGTTAAGACTGGGTTAAGACTGGGTTAAGACTGGGTTGAACCGGTTCCGAAAGACCGGTTTAAGGACCGGGTTAAGACCACGGTTTAAGACCGGGTATAAGACCGGTTAAGACTGGGTTAACAGCCTGGGTTAAGACACACTATATCAAGTGCTTCTAACCATTAACTATGGGTTTCACTGCATTTACTGGAGCACATACTACACAAACTGCAATCATCTTTGGCTTTTACTGGACAATAATGTTTAATGCACACTCGTTTTATTTATTATCAGATATATTACACTAATATACGATATATCTTTTTTTGGCTAAAATACCATTTAGAAGATTACATGTATTTATTTCTGCCATTCTTTGTATCAGAAGAGAAAACTATCTGACATTTCGACCCAATTGTTGTTTTTAGATCTGATGTCAGTTAAAGTGTATTTCAGTCGCTTGTGTTTGGGAATCTTGACATTTAATGACACGGGCCAGTTTCCAATTAGTTTATAATTGCATTTCAAAGCAGGTTTTCTGTGGCCCGGAGCAGCAGAGTCCCGTCAGCCCGTGCCGGCCTCTGACTCCTCCTCCCGCCTTGAAAGCCCGTGTCCAACCCCGGACCCAGTACTTCGGCTCCGGCCCGCCAACACTCCACTGACAGGAATTACTTCCACGACGTGTCCATGGTTCGAGAGCCAGCAGCAGCGGAGGGGAGGACGAGGCCGAGCAGCAGGGCGAGGAGAGCGGCCCACAGAGGCTCTTCGGTCTGCCGCTCAGCAAAACAACCAAACCGGAGCCGAAACGACCAAAACTTAAGGAATTAGTGTAGATTACACCTGCATTTAATGGGAAGTTTTGCGTCGTAATGTTTAAATGTCAGCTTTAAAGAGCTGCTCAAAAGATGCTAAAAATGCCGACAAATACCGGAGCCTGCTTTGGTGATGTTTTCAATACGTTTGCTTATGTCTACTGGTGATAAACAATGCAAATTATGTTAAAATGAATAAGTTTAGCAAAATCATCGTTACTGCGGAGGTGTTTTATTTAAAAAAAACGTTGCTCCTGGAGAGGCCCAGTCGTCCGCTCCGCAGCCTCTTTGCTCTGCGTGGAGCTTGCTCCACGGCTTCAGAGCGCCGGCTCTCGGCCTGCGTCCGTGACCCGCCCCGCGTTTGGCTCCGGCGGGCGGACATGTTTTTTCAGTTTTTTTTCCTCGCTCGCCTCCCCTCCGCCACAGGCCCGTTTTCTTTTTTTATCGCGTCTTCAGCCCTCGCAGCTTTAAAAGGGGAAAGGATTTGGTGGAACCCTCCCCACTTCGGCGTCACGGTCCCGGGCTCGCCTCTCCGCTCGCCTCCACGCCTCCCCGCAGTGCTGAAAGCGAGCCTCCTGAACCCGCGGCAGCGTCGGTTTGTCTGGTGTCGGTGCTCTCGCGCTCTCTTCTTCTGTTCTTGGGTGTTGCTGAGGCTGCTAGCGTTGTGCAGAGTGGACATCGGGTGATCACGGTTTTGTGTTTTTCGTCTTCTTGGTCGGTTTCTTCGGTACTGGATCGGATCCGCCGCGCTCTGTTTCCTGTCCTACCCTGTCCTAACCCTGTCCTAACCCTGTCTAACCCTGTCCTAACCCTGTCGCGTCCTGCAGACGCCGTCGTCCCAGGCGCAGCCGACGCTCCGCTTCAGTCGAGCTGCTCCCGGAGCTGGAGCGTCAGACCTCGGGAGGAGCCTCTGGTCAGTCCTACCCGTCC
Source organism: Chaenogobius annularis (assembly GCA_015082035.1). Lineage (NCBI taxonomy): Eukaryota > Metazoa > Chordata > Actinopteri > Gobiiformes > Gobiidae > Chaenogobius > Chaenogobius annularis. Next base: position 314,169 of record BJKM01000551.1, read on the forward strand.
ACCGTTGGAACAGCGGCGCTGAGCCGAGGAGCGATGCCTGTGTGACGCCAGAATCTATCCTCTCGGACATTAGGTGGTTGTTCACTCAGGAAAATCATCAGCTTTTCACCATACAAGAGTTCCTGACGTTATTGTTAAATCACTTTTAAACGCTTTTGCTCTTTTTATCACTATTGGAGCTCACATGTCTTTAGTGACGACAGCCCAAATATCAATCAAGTTGGACATCTGGTTTAGTTCCACTTTTCAGCCTTCCCTCGACCCTGGCCTATCTGACCCTGGCCTCTCTGGACCCTGGCCCCTCTGACCCTGGCCCTCTGACCCCTGGCCCTCTGACCCTGGCCTCTGAACCCTGGCCCCCTCTGACCCTGGCCTCTCTGACCCCTGGCCTCTCTGAACCCTGGTCCTCTGACCCTGGTCCCTCTGACCCGGTCCCTCTGACCCTGGCCTCTCTGACCCTGGTCTCCCCCCTCTGACACCTGGCCTCTCTGACGCCTGGCTCTCTGACCCTGGCCCCTCTGACCGCTGGCTCTCTGACCCTGGCCTCTCTGACCGCTGGTCTTCCTCTGCCCTGGTACCCTCTGACCCTGGCCTCTCTGACCCTGGCCTCTCTGACCTGGCCTCTCTGACCTTGGCCTCCTCTGACCTGGCCTCTCTGACCCTGGCCTCTCTGACCTGGCCTCTCTGTACCCTGGGCTTAGCCCATCACTACCCTTTGTATTTATATTATGTTGTTTTTCTGATAGTAGCGCTTTTTTATATGGTTATTAGATTTTGTATTTGTCTTTATATCGCTTGCCTAGACTCTTGATTGATAGAATGTATTTCCTGTCTACAGTTTTTGGCTTGTTCGATTTTCTATGGTTTATAGTCATTTTTTAGTATGGTCTTGCCTTCTTCTTATCTGATCTGTGTATATTCGTCAGCGCTTTTTGATTAGTTGTTATATTTTGTTTACGATTATTTGTTTATCCTTTTGTTTTCTTTTTTGCATTTTTATCATGTAACTTACTACAATAGTACAGGTTATTGCTTTACATATATATCGCTCTCCAGGTAGGCGTCTTCTTTTGACTCGCTAACTTTTCTTATTTCTTGCGTATGGATTGTTAGTGTGGACTTTTCCTCACTTCCTCTACGTATTTTTTCACGTTCTTTTACGTTCGTGTCGAGCGCCGCGGCAGTTCTCGCTCGGCTACGGCCTTCGACCGTCTCATCTCGGGCCACGTACACACCTTGACTCAATGGGCGCTTTTTCTTATGTTACGTTTATCTCTATGTACACAATCTTATATACTGGCTACCTTCCTATTTGTCATGCGAAGTTATAGTCGTGGCGGTCATTTGTTAACATTATGGGTGTAAGTTCTTTTGAGTCATTGTCCATTGGGGGTGTAGTGACTTTAGATACATTGTGCCTTGTGGGGGGTGGTAATTTGCAAGTAATATCTTTGTTCTGGGGTCTGTCGTATTTGCACGCCGCCTCAATTTTGTCATTGGGGGTGTTAGTCACACAACTTGCGCACGCTATCCTTTGTCACTCTTGGGGGTGTAGTATGGCCAGTTATGTACTCTGGAGGACGTGTATTGGAGATATTTGGTACTTGGAGAGTTGTATATTGTGCTCAGTATCTTCGTTCCCTTACATCGCCGCGGTGACTTGTATTTTGCATGGTTATTTGTCCATTGGGGGTTAGTCTTTGCAGTTTTTGTACGTTTGTGAGTGGTGTTAGTATTTTGCCAGTATTCCATATGCCTCAGTATATTGTACATTTGCTCGCATCCTTTTGTACTTTGGGGTGTAAGTAACCGCGTCATGGGTTTTCCGGCAGGACTTGTTCGATGCTTTGTGTACTCGACGAGCCTTTAATTGTGGAGTCTGAAAGAACAGGACGTGATGCTCACTAATAAGACATAAATGTTTCAATGTCCTTTAAAAATATAGAATGTTATTTGTCTTTTTGTGGAATTTACAAAGAGGAACTTTAAGGCAAGTTTGAACTTTCAGAAGAAGCTCGGTGAACGTATAAACCACCTACCACTCCCTCACCTCTGCGGGGGCTGTGTCTTTAACCATGTGGGGGCCGGACTTTGTGCTTGTATCCTGTGGTAAGAGATTGTGGACGCCAGTGGCTTGCTGATGTCCAGGATTCACATAGTGGCTTCACCTGATGATCATACATTTGAATTTGGCTGAAATCACTTGTGTATGATTAGGTCGTGATGTATTATAAAGATGTGGTCTTAACCTCATATATACACTGGACACTGCTGATTTACATCTTTGGCTTTCTCTGACCCTGGCCTCATCTGAAGCGCGCTGGTGCTGACCCTGGCTCGTGCTCGTAGCGTGGCCACTCTGACCGCAGGCTGGCCCTCTTAGTTATCCTCTGGCCATCTCTCTATATAGACGGCGCCTGAGCCGAAAAGTCTGCTCTGACGAGCTCTTGGATTTCATGTAGCTCCTGGCTTCTTCCGACACATATATCAATTAGACTGCTTCCGGGTTTGTCTCCGGCCTCCATGACTGACTTACCTGGGTCAGACATCATACTCAAATGACCCTGACTCTTGTGGTGTACGCCTGGCCCCTTCTGACGCATTCTTGGGGCCCTGTAATCTCCGACCTTGGCTCTTCGCTCGTGAGACTCTCGTTAACGTGGCCGTCAGTCTCATCCGTTGGACATCTCTCAGCCCTGCTCTCTCACACTGGTTCCCTCTGACCCTGGCCCCTCTCTACCCGCTTGGTATCCTGCTGACCCTGGGTCCCATATGCACCCTGGTTCCGCTCGCTTTACCTGAATGGCAAATCAGGTTCTGACCCTGGCCAAGTTCTCTGACTCCTACCTTGTGCCTTCTCTAGATCGTTATCTCATGGTCTCTCTCTGACCTACTCGGCCTCTCTGACCCCTGGTTCCCTCGTGAACCCTCGGTCCTTTCTCTGATCTCTCGTTGCCCTCCTGACACAGAGCCATTGTTCTGACGTGACCTTACCCGTGGGGCTCCTCTCTGTTACGACCTTGGGCCTTCTCTCTCTTCGCCTGCTTCACCGGTGCTGGCCGCTGTCGTCTTCATCGGACTCTTCAGGCTTTCTCCTGCCACGCGCCTCCCGTTCAGCCCCGTCAGCCGCCGTCTCAGTGATTAGGACCCTAGTGCCGTTCAGCCCACCCGGTATCCTCAGGTCCGCCATATTCTGGCCCTCTCTGACCCTGGCCCCTTCTGACCCTGGCCTCTCTGACCCTTGGCCCCTCTGACCTTGGCCTCTCTGACCGCGGCTTCTGCCTGTCTCGACTAGGCCTCTCTGCTCCCCTTGACGCCTGGCCCCTGACCTGCGACCCTGGCCCTCTGACCCTGGCCTCTGCCGGTCTCCGCTGGCCCCTCTGACCCTGGCCCTCTGACCCTGGCCTCTCTGACCTGCCTGACCTGGCCCCTCCTGCCTGACCTGGCCTCCTCTGACCCTGGCCCCTCTGACCCTGGCCTCTCTGACGCCTGGCCCTGCCCTCCTCTGACCCTGACCTCTCTAGCGCCTCGACAGGCCCCTCTGACGCCTGGCCTCTCTGACCCCTGGGCCTCGTCTGACCCTGGCCCCTCTGACCCTGAACCTCTCTGCCTGGTCTCTCTCTCTCCATGTCAAAGCTCTGGTGAAGCCCGCATCGCCCCGCCACATCTGCGTGCCACATGTAACAAAGAGTTTAAGCACAGCTACAACCTGCGGCGGATCAAGTCTGTTCACAGGGCTCAAGATGAAGGACCGAGCGGGGGACAGAGAGAGAAAGGACGAGGCGTGAAGACGCAGAGGCGCGAGCGTCCCCCTGTTCGCTGCCTTGCCAGCTCTCACTCCCCACACACACGCAGTGTACAGCTACACACTCCCTCACACACACCACACCCCCACACACACGAGGTATCAGGTCTACCACTCCCCATCAACACTCACACCCACACACACTCAGGTCACAGGCTACACACACACACACACACCCTACACGTCCCCACACACAGCTCAGTGTACAGGCTACACACACACACGACACCACCTCCCCACACACACGCAGTACAGCGCTACACACACTCCCCACACACACCACACTCCCCACACTACACTCAGGGTACAGGCCACACACACCACCACGGACACACCACCCACTCAGGTACAGGCCACACACACCACACACACACACACCAACTCAGGACATGCCACACCACACCACAACCCACCACACCACACTCAGGTACAGGCCACACACACACCTACACACCAAAACACACAGCGATCAGTGTACCAGGCCACACGACACCACACACCACCTATACACTCAGGTACAGGCCACACCCACCACAACACACCACACCACCACACACACCCAACACACTCAGGTACAGGCCACACACACCACACACACACACAGGTACGGCCACAACACACCACACACACCACACACACTCAGTTACAGGCCACACACACACACACCACAACACTCGGGTAACAGGCCACCACCACACCAACACACTCGGGTACAGGCACTACACACCACACACACCACACACACCACACACACTCAGGTACAGGCCACACACACCACACACACACACACAGGTACAGCCACACACACACACGCAGGTACAGGCCAACACACACACACACACACACACACAGGTTATCAGGCCACACACACACACGCAGGTACACGGCCACACAAACCCACACACACCAACAGCAGGTACAGCCACACACACACAACCACACGCAGGTACAGGCCACACACACACACACACACACACCCAGTACAGTGCCACACACACACACGCAGGTACTACGGCCACACACACACACACACACACACAGTACAGGCCACACACACACACGCAGGTACAGGCCACACACACACACACACACGCCAGGGTACAGGCCACACACTCAACACCACAACACAACAGGTTTAAACAGCCACACACACACACGCAGGTACAGGCTCCACACAGCACTATCACACCAACAACGCAGGTACAGGCCCAACACACACACACGCAAGTACAGGCGCCACACACATCAACACACGAGCATACACACCAACAGGTGTATCTTTATATCTTTAAGACTTTTTCTTTTTGACTGTCGCCGGTCAAAAGGAGGAAAGCTGAAAGAGGATTTTTGAGATATCACAACCAGAGAAGTACAATACTTATAACATTTACTTGGTCTGGTTAATTTATATGATGTCACTGTGCTCACAGCCCCACGCACCTGTCAGCGTCGGCCATGGATGACAGTCTCGTTTCAATCGCCTTAGCAAAGCAGTCTCCATGGGCCCCGGCAACCGTATCCATGCCACGCCCCTCAGCCATTCAGGCTGTCGTCTGGGTCGCCTCAGTCGATCATGTTGTCAGATTCTCTTTACTCCTACGCCTCTCTGTGTAGAATGTAAGTCATGATGCCCTCCCACGCTCCTGTGTCAGTGTGTCAGATGCCCTCCCACGCTCCTGTGTCAGTGTGTCAGATGCCCTCCCACACTCCTGTGTCAGTGTGTCAGATGCCCTCCCGCACATGCACATGATTAAAAACAATGGACAGCAGCTTCCTGAAGAAACTTTTAAAACTTTGACTTAAAAACTCTCTCCCAAAGCTTTGTTCCCGTTTCTAATGATTAGACTTTAGTTAGACAGAACTACAGCGAGTATTTCAAAAACAGCTCTAATTTGTGGATGAATTGATCAGTGAAGTGAGACTATTTGATCCATCCAGATGTAGTCTACCTCAGTACGATAGGCGGGGTTCAAGACTGACTTTTGTTAGTATGTTTTTTATTTCACTTTAGTGTGCAAATATGATCCACTAAATATTTACGAACACCCAAAGTCTGCTTGTCCCTCCATAAGTCACCGTACCCTACTGCTGTGAGTGACATCAGAGCTGCTTAAACACAATTAACACTGGATTTTACTGCATTTCTTTCAGATTTAATAAATAGCGACACACACTTAGCATTTTGGATTATTTTTAGGTTTTACTGGACAAATACTCACAGAAATGTTGAGCGCACAATAGTTCTTACTTTTATCTATCTTATCTTTAACACTATTTATACTTTTGTGAAGCTCAAAATCAATTTTAATGCCCGAGAACAGTATTTTTTCCATCCTTTGTAATCCATGTATTACTTCTTTGCTGTCACATGTTGAAGACGTCGCGCACGCTGTTGCCACTCGCCGTTAGATAGTCATGAAAAACGGCACATAAAACTGAAAACTAAAAGGGTTGATACTTGAAGAAGACAGAAGACAGATGAGGCTCCTTAAAACTGTCTGCAAGTAGGCTAACGTTATATAGCATAGCCTCACAATAATATGTAAACTAGCATTAGCTGCTAACGTCCTAAATCAAACAGCTCAGCCTGGAGTGATCTCTGTATGTCCTCTGGTCCCTCCTGACCACAGTCATTTCTGGACAAACGGGGTCTTTGGGGACGTGTTTTGAGACTTTTTGTTGGCTCAACCCACAGTGAACATGGGGCTTTCATCCTCAAGATGGCAGTAGAGTGTTCTGGGAATTAATTTAAAATGAATGAAGAAATCCAAGGAAAACAGAATATCTTTGTGTGTTTTATTTGATGAAAAAAAATCTTTGCAGCAAAAAGAGGGAAGACAAAAGTCCATCAGGTGCAGTTGCAATCTTCTCCAAAAGGGGCAGTGCTGATTACAGTTTTATACAAGGGTCTTCACGTCACACGGGGAAGGCTGAGCAGGAGGAGAGACTATGAAACCAGTTTGTACCGGACGCTCAGTTAAACTTTGTTATGATAGCAGTATCTCAAGGTCCAGGTAAGATAGCAGTTTCTCACAAAGCTTCAGTCATTTCCCATCACACTTCAGACCCATGAATAGAAAAGCAAACTAACATTTCTTCTCTGCCTGGTAATTCAAAATGGTTGCTGTTGTTGTTGTTGTAAAGACTTAAAACCATTAGTATGTAGATTCAAAGTTTCTATTTCCTATTTAAAACTAAAATATGATGAAATAAGTAAACAGAGCGGCCAAAACGATGCAGATTGATCCTGGGCCCCTCTCGTTTCTCTGTGTGTTCAGTCTGCGGCCCCGGCCCCCGCGGCTCCGCCCATCAGAAAGAACCACGCCTGCGAAGCGTGTGGAAAAGCCTTCAGAGACGTGTACCACCTAAACCGCCACCGTCTGTCGCACTCGGACGAGAAGCCGTACTCCTGCCCCATCTGCCAACAGCGCTTCAAACGCAAAGACCGCATGAGCTACCACGTGCGCTCGCACCAGGGCGGCGTCGAGAAGCCCTACGTGTGCCCGCACTGCGCCAAGGCCTTCTCACGGTCAGAGCATAGAACACAACACAGAACATGGAACATAACAGAAAACGGACCAGAATTGTTTGTGTTCACGTTCTAGAATCTGATGATGTCATATCATATGGAGGCGGGGCCTGTATAACTAACTCTTGTCATCATTAGTTTGGTTTTGGCTCTTCAAACTCGTCATATTAATCTTATGTCTTAAAGTCCTTTCACTGACAATAATCACGTCTTTGTAGTTGAATAATGGCACCACTTTCTGAGGCTGTTGTGGAAGAATAATGTGACATTTGTTTTTTTGTGCTTTCCACATTTCAGCCAGTTAAGATAAAACATCTTGATAGAATTTACAAATAAAGCTCAGATAATGATAATGGATTAGTTCGGATGATTTCGATGGGTCGTTGCAGCTCAACACAAAACGACCACACTGTGAATGAACACACGGCTAATGGTTTGATTGTGGGTAATGTCATTTCTTTTGTTTTTTGTTTCAGACCGGACCATCTGAACAGCCACGTGCGACAGGTGCACTCCACAGAGCGGCCCTTCAAATGCACTGTACGTATTCGCACAATAATGCACTGTGAACGTGAACGGCACAACACGGCTCAACAAAAGCAGTTCCCCTTTAAACTCACTGTGTATTATTGAGGAACCCATTACATACAAAAGTCCTTGAAACAAATACATGTATTTTGGGTGGATTAAATTAACTGGCCACGTGCCAATCAACCACAGCTAATCCGATCCTCTGACCTTCTCTTTCAGACCTGCACCTCGGCCTTTGCGACCCGGGACAGGTTGAGAGCTCATCTGATTCGTCACGAGGAGAAGGTTCCGTGTCACATCTGCGGAAAATTGCTGTCAGCCGCTTACATCACCGATCACATGAGAGTCCACAACCAATCACAGCACCACTCCTGCCACCTCTGCAACCGCAGTCAGTACCACTACCACTACCACTACCACTACTCAATATTCACCAAACTGACTTGATTTTGTGATAAAGCGCCGTATTTCCACTGATGCTAACATATATGTTAAGCCCACATGCTTAGCAACACATAGCTCGTAAAGCACGTTAACAACAGCTGTTTCCTGCTGTGACATCAGTTGCTCTCGTAGCAGATCCACGATGACCCAGAGCCCAGAGCAGGAAACACAGGCCATTATTAAAAGAACCGTGCTAAATCGCCCCTAGGCGAGTCTGGCTAGAGGGCAGGACCAGTTGAAACGTGGCTCAGCTGCTTCTATGAACATCACTACTGTTGGTATTTGAGTTATTTGATGATTGATGACCTCCTCCTCTTGTTCCTCCAGGCTTCACCACGCTGACGTACCTGCGCGTCCACGCCCAGAAGCACCACGGGCAGGAGTGGAAGGAGAGCGGGGGTGCAAGGGGGGCTTTCGGGGGGGCGGCGGGTGGTGTTCTGCTGTGCCAGCTCTGTGGAGTCCAGTGTAAAACAGCCACGCAGCTTCAGGGCCACATGGGCACGCACGCCACGGCCCAGAGCGAGCCACACCTGGGCCCCACTGCTCAGGGCGAGGGCCGGGCCCCTGAGGACCCTGCTGTGGAGGCCGTTACTGTAGGCGATGTGGCGGGCATCACCGTAGCGGGTGTCAACGTGGAGGGTGTGGCCGTGCCTATCGGAGCCATCGCCGTGGGAACCAGTGGCGAGTCGACGTTGGCCACAGGCACCGTGGGTCTGCTGGTCACCGACTGCTCCTCCATCGCCCAGAGCTAACAGCGCTAACATCTGCAGGGTGAGCTAACACAGAGCTAACGTCTGCAGGGTGAGCTAACACAGAGCTAACATCTGCAGGCTGAGCTAACACAGAGCTAACATCTGCAGGGAGAGCTAACACAGAGCTAACATCTGCAGGCTGAGCTAACACAGAGCTAACATCTGCAGGGTGAGCTAACACAGGGCTCACATCTGCAGGGTGAGCTAACACAGAGCTAACATCTGCAGGCTGAGCTAACACAGAGCTAACATCTGCAGGGTGAGCTAACACAGGGCTCACATCTGCAGGGTGAGCTAACACAGAGCTCACATCTGCAGGGTGAGCTAACACAGAGCTATCAGCTGCAGGGTGAGCTAACACAGAGCTCACATCTGCAGGGTGAGCTAACACAGAGCTCAACCATCTGCAGGGTGAGGCTAACACAGAGCTAATCAGCTGCAGGGTGAGCTAACACAGAAGCTAACATCAGCAGGGTGAGCTAACACAGGAGCTATCAGCTGCAGGGTGAGCTAACACGAGCTATCCACGTGCAGGGTGAGCTAACACAGAGCTCATCAGCTGCAGAGTGAAGCTAACACCAGAGCTATCAAGCTGCAGGGTGGCTAACACAAGAGCTAACATCTGCAGGCTGAGCTAACACAGAGCTAACATCTGGACAGGGGAGGCTAAACACAGAGCATAACTTGCAGGCGTGAGCTACACAGAGCTCAACATCTGCAGGGTGAGCTAACACAGACGCTAACAGCTGCCAGGGTTTATAATATATGACACGTAACAAACACACAAAGGGCTGAGGCTCCCGTTTCTTCCTCTAATCATAATAAATATAATCATATTATAATCATAATAATTAATCATAATATTGTTCATGAGTTTCGGATTGTCGTCACATTTGCTGCTCTTTTCCGTTGCCAGGTGTTTTTGCACGTCCTCTCAGTAACACTAAATCTAGACTCTTGTACGAACTTCACTCAGACGGCTCCAGCGTTTGGATGACCCTGGTTTTACCCGCTCCATACGCCGCCCTCTTCTGTTCTCTTTGCGTTTGCACAGCCGCTCATGAGCTTTGACACTTATTTATTTGTGGATTGGGACTTTTCGCTGATGCAACTGTATATTTTCCAATTTCAGAACGTTCAAAATGTGCATTAACTTTATTATTCTTCTTTGTTCTAATCATGATTTGTATTTCTGAAAAAGCGTTCTTGCGATGTTATTGTAGCTTCTTTGGTGATTTCTGTCTGTGCTGTGCAGACTGTATTGACGCATCAGTGCATAGAAAATGACTGTATTAAACTCAACCAAAACACAACTCTGCTTTGGTCTGTTTTAAAATGGCGCTGTTTCAAATTATATTGCTGGGTACAGATAACATCACAACCTTACATAGACTTTTACTAAAATCTGTTTCTGAAACTATAAACAACTAAGATATATAAAACGTTAAAGGCTTGTTAAAGCAACATAATATGCAAAATCAACTTCTATTGGTTTTTAAACCTTATATATAATGTATATAATGGTGTTACACAGTTTACGCAAAGATGTATTTTGATTGATTCCTGCATGTTTGTTTATCGTGGGATAGCCCACTGAGGCTCGAGTGCCCGAAAATTACTGTTTTCATCTACTCTTATATCCCACCCATAATACCTGTACTTAATGTAATGTAAACATAATAATCTGCTGCTTGTTCCAACTGAAATTTCACAATGAAGAGGCAGGGCTTGTCCATGTGAAAGAGGCTTGCTATGCGTTTCCAATCTCCAGGTTCCTCCAGGCTCCTTCAGTCTCCTTCAGTCTCCGTCCAGGCTCAATAGCCCCTCCAGGCTCCTCCAGGTTCCTCCAGTCTCCTTCAGACTCCTCCAGGCTCTAAAACATCCCTCCAGTCTCCTCAGGCTCCCCCAGTCTCTTTAGGCTCCAATAGTCTCCTTCAGGCTCCAATAGGTCCCCCCAGTCTCCTCCAGTCTCCTCCAGCTCCAATAGGTCCCTCCAGTCTCCTCCAGTGTCCCCAGGTTCCCCAGTCAACTTCAGGCTCCCCAGGTTCCAATTAGGTCATCCAGTCGCCTCCAGGTTCCTCCAGTCTCTCAGGCTCCTCCAGGCTCTAAAACGTCCCTCAGTCTCCTCCAGTCTCCTCCAGTCTCATCAGGCCTCTAATAGGTTCCAGTCTCCCCCAGGTTCCTCCAGTCCCCTCCAGGCTCCACCAGGTTCCAATAGGTCCATCCAGTCGCTTCCAGGTTCCTCCAGTCTCCTTTAGGCTCCTCCAGGCTCTAAAACGTCCTTCCAGTCTCCAGGTTCCCCCAGTCTCCTTCAGGCTCCACCAGGTTCCAACAGGTCCATCCGGTCACCTCCAGGTTCCTCCAATCTCATTCAGGCTCCAATAGGTTCCTCCAGTCTCCTCCAGTCTCCTCCAGTCTCCTCCAGATTCCTCCAGTCTCCTCCAGTCTCCTTCAGGCTCCTTCAGGCTCCACCAGGCTCCACCAGGCTCCACCAGGCTACACCAGGCTCCAACAGGCTCCTCCAGTCTCCTCCAGGTTCCTCCAATTTCCTCCAGTCTCCTCCAGTCTCCTCCAGGTTCCTCCAGGTTCCTCCAGGTTCCCCCAGGTTCCTCCAGGTTCCTCCAGTCTCCTCCAGCCTCCTCCAGGCTCCACCATGTTCCTACAGTCTCCATCTCCTGGCTCTGCATTCGCGCTTGCAGCCGTGGATTGGTGCATGGATGTGGGGGAGCTGCATTGTTTACAGCCGCTGCCGTTAACCCTCCCCCACCCAGCCTCGCCAGCTCCTCCTCCGCCGCCGCTAGCCTGTTAGCCCCGGCTCCCTCTACCAAAAAGGGGCCAGGAAACCTCTAAAACAACCCGGACGGCACGGGCATCCAGCACCGGGAGGCCCCTGGAAGAGTCCCCCACCGGGAACCGCGAAGAATAAATCAAAAAGAGACGATTTACGGTGGATTTAACGCGATAAAAGTGGCTAATGAGAGGGGCTAGCCGGGGAGCTAACAGGCTAACAGTCCGGTGACGAGCTCCAAACGGAAGATTTCGGAGAGATTATTCGGAGCTGATCCTTGCCATAAAGACGCCAATTTGACCGCGCGTGTTTGCACTTGAGTGGAACTAAAATAAGCGCTTTGTGTGGTGTGCTGCGGGATATGTAGGTCACTGCAGCGGCTGGAGCAGAATCTGGGTCAGCGGCATCAGCGGGTTAACTCTGCCGACTAGCACCAACAGCTGGTTAGCATCAAAGCTAACACTCCCGGAGCAGCTTTTCCGAAAGATTTCTCAAATAACACTCATTTATCTTTAGAGAAATTTGTTTTTACGCCTGATGTGAGCTCATCTACGGCCAATTCTAAAGTGGTATTTATTTTATTTGTGTTTTTAAACAACGAGATTGCGTCTTCTGTGCGGACTGGACGAACAGCTGCTGCTACAAACAAAGATAACTTGTCTGATAAAAGTGGACATTTTAAAGGCCAAGCTCAGGACCGGGTTTGAATGTGGTTTTATGAAGATTGTTTGAACTTTAAAGGCATTTCCTGAAGGCTTTAGCCGTGTGAGCTGGTGTAAAGTCTAGTTGGGGCAGTGAGGGCATGCACACCGCGGTCGTCCCTGCCGCTGTGGCCGGGCTGCAGTAGTCTCTCCTCGGCTGTGGGACTGAGCAGGACTGCGCTCTGCTTCTAGTTCTCCTGGATGAGTTTTACTGCAGTTTGAAAGAGAACGGATCGGGACTTGACCAACAGCATGTAAGACCTTCTATAATAATGGTTTATAATAGGTATAACACTTTTGACTGATGTCACTTCAATATTATAAAACCACTTTATTCTTGTCCATAATAGAGCTGCAACTAACTATTATATTTGACTTTTACGTACCAAAATATCAATAAAATACCAAATATAGGTGTAAATATGGTGACTAAAGACTTTTATTTAATAATGCCACTGTCTTTGTTATAAAAGGGCTTAAAATCTGTATAGTCCATGTAACGATTACAATTATTTTTTCCAATTAATCCTATCAAGCTCTATGCCGTACAGCACAATAATAGCCACTTACTGTTTACGCCAAACTCTTCATCATACTCCAGACCATCTCTTTTAGTTGTCTTATATAAATCCTTGTTACCCAATAAATAATTGGCCAACTAACCATATCTTTGGTCAGGTAAAACACAATTGACCAATTCATCGTTTAAACCAGTGGTTCTCAAATTATTCACCCCAAGTACCTCCTGAGATTATGTTTGGCTGTCCGAGTACCACCAGAGCTAGTCATGAGATGTTTCCCCCAAACTCATGTGCCCAGACTAGTGATGACGTACCTTAATCGTTCTCCAGAGCTCCTGTTGGTGCGGCGGAGGATGGCGTTCCACAGCGGAGCTCCTCGTCAGCCCGTCGACATGTTTCCCGGCTCAGATCTCGGTCCAAAGTTCTTCTGTGTGAACTCTTCGTGTGCCGCCCCGGCCTCGGCGCTGACCTCCAGCCTGGCGGGCTCTACGGCGCCGGCTCCAACCCCCAGACACCCCACGGCTCTGGGTGGCAACGCGGGCGGAGGAGGGGCCGCCGTGCCACAGCCCTACACAAACCCGGCCAGCGAGGTTCCGAGTCCGGCCGAGATGGAGCCGGACCGGCCCATTGGATACGGAGCCTTCGGGGTCGTGTGGTGAGACATTTTTGGTATTTGACCTCGGCTTGAGGTTGTTAAATCGCCTCCATAGACCTTACACTGTTGTGTAATTGGGCAAGACACTCCTGTGAACGTGATTGTGCTGTGGTTCACAAACGTCATACATTTTTGGCTGTATCACATTAAATTACTTTCTGAAAAATGTTTTCTTCCTCCAAATCTCAACTCCACACTGCGCGAAAATGTCACGTAGTTTTAGAATAAAGTTGTGTTTCATTGCTTTGTATTTTTAACCAGGAGTTTTCTTCCAAACCTCTTCAGAATGAGTCACATGTGTCAGAGACCGTTAAAGTCGATATGATTTCACTAAAACGTGAACACAATTATATTTCAGATTTTTGCCTATTTGTTCCCAGTTTGACCATTTTTGTACTTCCTTGATTGGACATGAGCACAAATATCACTTAGGTAGAGGTAATTCCACAACTGTTACTTAGCAACCAGACTGTAATCAAGAGCCCATATAATTGACACAGTTATGATTTGACAAACAGCAATAACATTATCAGCACCTTTATTTTGTTGAATAATTTGTTTACATTGTCAGAAACGTGTGTCAGTTAAGTGTCAACTGTCTCTGTGTTTTCAATGGCACGTCGCGTATTGATGACATCACAGAGGGATTCTGTTTTAGTGCTCAACTCTACTTCCTGAAATGTTAAACTTATTTTTCAAATCTTCTTTACAAACTGCAACTTAGCGGAAGTAAAACTGTGATCAAATATTTACCACAGGTGCCCTCCCTCCAAACTAAGTCATAATTAGAAAAACAGAAGAACCTGGCATTTAGACTTTACTAAAGGTGTTGCATAAAGATAAGTACATATTTTACTAACCTTTATCTAATCTAAAAATACATGAGGTTTAATGCTGTAATCCAAAGACTGTCCTGTGGTGTGACATGAATAATTACGTCATTAAAAAGACTCGTTTGTCATTTATGCTCCAGGATTTAAGACACAAATAACAGAATCATGAAACTAACTTGTCAGTTTTATGTCATTTATGACATTTTCTTTTACATGGTAAGAAGACGTTACACTCATGGTAGAACAAATGTTTTTATGAACATAAATGCACGTTTTTATTAGATCTAATGTATTTTGTGACATGTTTTCCTGCAGGTCGGTGACAGATCCCCGTGACGGGCGCAAAGTAGCTCTGAAGAAGATGCCAAACGTCTTCCAGAATCTGGTCTCCTGTAAACGGGTTTTCAGAGAGCTCCGGATGCTCTGCTTCTTCAAACACGACAACGTGAGTTTGGTTAATTCTAAAAGTACTAAAACAATAAAACTACTGCTGCTGCTTCAGTGAGGTTACACTTCATTGTCCCACAAAGGGACATTTGTCTTGGAGTCTCAGTGTGTAGATGCTTAAACAGCTCAAATAAAACTACAGAAAAGGTCAGTTCAGACACAGGGTTAGTCCTAATCCAAACCTGGTTTTTCTTGTTCTTTTCAGGTTCTGTCGGCGCTGGACATTTTGCAGCCGCCTCAGATCGACTGTTTTGAGGAAATGTATCCTTCCACATTCTGGGACTGGACTTGGGACTGGACTTGGGGCTGGACTTGGGGCTGGACCTGGGGCTGGACCTGGGGCTGGACTTGGGGCTGGACTTGGGGCTGGACCCGGGGCTGGACCCGGGGCTGGACCCGGGGCTGGACCCGGGGCTGTGTTAGTTGTTGCTGTTCCTGACGTCCAGTGGTTTGAGTGTTTTCTTTGACTCAGAGCTCAGATATGTGATCACTGAACTGATGCAGAGCGACCTCCACAAAGTCATCGTGTCTCCCCAGCCTCTGACCACTGACCACATCAAGGTCTTCCTCTACCAGATCCTCAGAGGTCTGAAGTACCTCCACTCTGCGGGGATCCTCCACAGAGACATCAAACCTGGAAACCTCCTGGTCAACAGCAACTGCCTGCTCAAGGTCAGAGCTCACACGCAGTTTCACATTTTACACCTGCATCGCTCTTAAACTCCAAATATCAAACTTCAATTCAGCTCAGCTAAGTTTTATTCCAACTCTGTAAGTCTTATCCGCGTGGTTCCATCTTCTGATCGTTCATAAGTCTTATCCGCGTGGTTCCATCTTCTGATCGTTCATAAGTCTTATCCGCGTGGTTCCATCTTCTGCACTCGTTCATAGTTTATTACCGCGCAGTTCCGTCCTCAGATCGTTCATAAGTCTTATCCGCGTGGTTCCATCTTCTGATCGTTCATAAATCTTTCCGCGGTGCATCTCCATCTTCTGATCGTTCATAAGTTTTATCCGCGTAGGTTCCATCTTCTGATCGTTCATACAGTCTTATCCAACGTGGTTCCGTCCTCAGATCGTTCATAAGTCTTATCCGCGTGGTTCCGTCTCTGATCGTTCAAAGTCTTATCCGCGTGTTCCATCTTCTGATCGTTCATAAGTCTTATCCGCGTGGTTCCACCTCAGATCGTTCATAAGTCTTATCCGCGTTGCGTTCCATTCTTCTGATCGTTCATAAAAGTCTTATCCGCGTGGTTCCATCTTCTGATCGTTCATAAGTCTTATCCGCGTGGTTCTCTCCTGATCGTTCATAAGTCTTATCCGCGTGGTTCCGTCCTCTGATCGTTCATAAGTCTTATCCGCGTGGTTCCTCTCTGATCGTTATGTTCTTTTCGCGTGGTTCGTCCTCAGATCTGTGACTTCGGCCTGCGCCCGTGCTGGAGGAGCCCGACCTCGTCCCGCCACAATGACGCAGGAGGTGGTGACTAGCAGTACTGACAGAGCTCACGAGTGTGCTCATGGCGCTGTCGACACTATCGAGCTCCGCCCATCGCACGTCTGGCTCCCTGGGCTGCCATCTTCGCCGAGCTCCTGGGACGGAGGATTCTGTTCCAGGCTCAGAGTCCCTCCAACAGGTCTGAACCTCCTTCTGAACCTTCTTTGAGCCTCCTCCGCTCTCCCTCTGCTCCTTTGACTGCTCCTTCTGTCTCAGCTGGATTTGATCACAGCATTTGTTGGGGACTCCTCCTCTCTCGGCTCTGTCTTTCGGCCTGTGAAGGAGCCCAGAGCTCACATCCTCCGAAGGAGAGCTCACAAAACCGGTGACGTCGTCCTTTACTACAACGTCTCCATAGTTTCAATCTGTCCCTGGTTCAGTTCAGGACCCTCAGTAGAACGTCTCCTGTGTCAGGGTCAGAGGTCAAGATTTGTTTTATGGTTCATGTCTTCTGTAATCACTGGCCCATGCTCGGCATTGCCAGTATTGTCAGTACTGTAGTGGTCAGATTATCTGTCAGTATCGGGTATTGCAGTATCCGTAGTGGTTCAGTACCGTAGTGGTGGTTCATCATGCATGTCAGTAGCGTGTGGTCAGTAGTACGTAGCGTAGTGGTCTCAAGCGTTAGTGACGCGTAGTAGTGGTCAGTAGCCGTAGTGGTCATACGTATGCAGTAGTAGTGGTCCGTAGCAGCAGGTGGTCCGTAGCGCCGGTGGTCCCGTAGCGATAGTAGTGCGCAGTGGTCCAAGTAGCGCAGTGCGTCAGATAGCGCAGTGCGTCAGATCCCAGCGACGTGGTCAGTAGCCGCAGCTAGCAGTGGTCACTAGCGCAGTGTGGTCCGCGTAGCGCAGCTGTGTAGGCAGCGTGTAAGTAGTACGCAGTGGTTCGTTCAGCGCAGTGGTCAGCACGTAGCGCCACAGTGGTCAAGTAGCGCAGTGCCGTCCGTATAGCTCAGTGGTCGTTATTGCTGTGTCTCGTGTCTCATTCTCGTCTTTCTGTGTCGCAGCCGTCTCTGTCCGTGCTCTACATGCTTTCAGACGGAGCCACGCACGAGGCCATTCACCTGCTCTGTAGGATGCTCGTGTTCGACCCGGTCAGTGACGCACACGCACGCGCACGCACGCACACACACACACACACAGAATTAAGTGTTGGTAATCCAATGTGTACCTGAGGAATAGTAACGTGTTGGACAACGGGAATGACGGACTTTAATCGCGAATAATCATTAAATTGTGCTGTTTTTTTCCCAGTAATCACTCTCAACACTATTGAACATTGGATTCTGTGACTAGGGTTGTCACAATTATTCGGTCAATTGATAATTGTGATTATTCAAGTCACAATATAATCGTGAGATCAAAAAAATCATTATCCTGACCATTTTAGAAGAAAAGGGAAGTATTTTCAGTTCAGTCTGTCGTCCAAAAATAGAGCTAAAGGTAAAGAATTTTTTTAATCTGGCCGTTTTTGTCAAATTAAACTTTATTTTGTCTTTCGGAAAGCTCAGTTTGGTAAAGTCGCTCACAAACTTGAGGAACAGTCACACGTCAGGCCGCGGGAATGAAAGAACATGAAAGATTCCTCTGTGTTTGGTCAGTCACAATAATCGGGAATAATCGTTGAATTGTGCTGTTTTTTTCTCACAGTAAATAATCGTGAAACTATTAAACATTTGATATCGTGACATCATTTTCGTGACGTGTCCATTGACCAACACGCGAGGCTCTGGTTTAAACGCCTCAGTAGAACTGTCAGATTTGTGGGCGTGGTCATCACTGGGCCGATCCACGCGAAACGAAAACGGGCACAAAGTTCAGCGTCTTCTCCGTGTCGCTCTCTGCTCAGGCGAAGCGTATCTCGGGCTCGGACGCTCTCTCCCACCCGTACCTGGACGAGGGCAGACTGAGGTACCACACGTGCATGTGCCAGTGCTGCTACAGCGTGCCCAGCGGGCGCGTCTACACCCGAGACTTTGAGCCTGTGGCCGAGCGACCCTTCAGCCACAGCTACGAGAACAGCCTGCTGTCGGTGTGGCAGGGCAAAGGTGTGTTCCTCATTTACACAAACACTTCATAACGAATCCAAAATCCTCTCTGTAAATGTTTTTGTGTCTAATGTGTCAACAAAATGAAGCAAGACATTTAAAACTGTGATCAAATCAAATCTGTGACATTTTGCCCATTTTTACACACGAAAGCCTAATTTCTAAATGAAAACATGACATGATGAAAACTTGTAATACATTTGTTCTTAAATATGTGTGAGTGAACGACAGAAGTCTAAATCTCTTTAAATATCAGGTTTGTTCTCGTTTAAAGTGTGATGTTTGTTCCAGAGCTGATCCATCGCTTCATCACAGAACATCAACAGGGAAAGAGAGTGCCACTGTGCATCAACCCTCAGAGCGCCGCCTTCAAGACCTTCATCAGGTACTCCAGATGCCCTCCCCGTGTGTGAGGCCCTCCCCGTGTGTGAGGCCCTCCCCGTGTGTGAGGCCCTCCGCGTGTGTGAGGCCCCTCCCCGGTGTGTGAGGACCCTCCCGTGTGGTGAGGCCCTGCCCCCGTGTGTGAGGTGCCTCTGCCCCGATGTGTGAAGGGCGCTCGCGCCGTGTGTGAGGGCCCTCCCGTGTGTGAGGCCTCCCCGTGTGTAGAAGGCCCATCTCGCGTGTGTGAGGCCTCGTCACCTTGTGTGCGGCCTCCGCGTGGTGTGAGGCCCTACCCACGCGTGTGTGAGGCCTCGCGCGTGTGTGAGGCCGCTCCGCGTGTGTGAGGCCCTCCCCGTGTTGTGAAGGCCCTCCCGTTGTGTGAGGGTCGCCTCCGCGTGTGTGAAGGCCGCTCGCGGTGGTGTGAGGCCCTCCGGCGTGTGTGAGGCCCCTCGCGCGTGTGTGGAGGCCCTCCAGTGTGTGTCCAGATGCACCCTCCCCGGGGTGTGAGGCCTCGCGCGGTGTGTGAGGCCTCCGCGTGTGTGAGGGACCCTCCGCGTGTGTGAGGCCGCTCCCAGGTGGTGTGAGGCCCTCGCGCAGGTGTGGTGTGTCAGATCCTCCCCGAAGTGTGGAGGCCCGTCCGGCGTGTGTGAGGCCCTCGGTGTGTGATGGCCTCCGCGGTGTGTGAGGCCCTCTTCCCGTGTGTGGGCGCTCGCCGTGTGTAGAGGCCTGCCGCCGTGGTGTGAGAGCCCTCCGCAGTGTGTGTCAAGATGGCCCTCCCCCGTGTGAGGCCCTCCGCGTGTTGTTGAGGCCCCTCCGCGTGTGGTGTGTGCAGCTGCCCTCCCGCGTGTGTGTGTCAGTATGCCCTCCCTGACTCCCCCTCTCTTCGTTTGCAGGTCGACGGCAGTGGTCATTCGTGGCAAGAAGTCTCTCGTAAAGAAGAGAGATGAGCTCTGAGTCCGGGAGCCAGGAATCAGGATCAGGATCAGGACCGAGGACGCTGCCCAACAGGGTCGGCACTGTGGGTACCTGTACAGCCTTCCACACCCACAGGAAGGACCCGAGAGCCATAAGGCGAAGACCTGGTTTAGGTGGCCCTGCTGTCTGGGTTTACGTGTGCGGCGTTTAAGAGGACCCTGTGTTTAGCATCCTGGTCTTTTTGTAAAATCCTGGTTTAAGGATCGTGGTTTCAGACCTGGGTTTGAATCTGGGTTTTTGACCTGGTTTTTGACCTGGTTTGTTGACATGGTTTTTTGTTTCAGGGCACACATCATGTCTCTAAGTCATGGATTTAGTTATAGTTGCAATCCAGGTCTGGTCCAGGTCTAGTCCAGGTCTAGTCCAGGTCTAGTCCAGGTCTAGTCCAGGTCTAGTCCAGGTCTGGTCCAGGTCTGGTCCAGGTCTAGTCCAGGTCTGGTCCAGGTCTAGTCCAGGTCTAGTCCAGGTCTGGTCCAGGTCTAGTCCAGGTCTGGTCCAGGTCTGGTCCAGGTGCTGTTTGTACAGAGAAAATCGCTGCTTATTTAAAGGAAAGTCCCGGTACAAAACCTCTGATGTTTTCGGTGTAAAAAATATTTTACGGCGTTTTTGTTGTTTTTTGGTAGATTTTAGTTTGAGTTTTGAAGTCATTCCAGTTTGTGCAATCCGCCTCCTCTGAAAACCACTCGGCCGCGTCCGCACTCACGAAACCGCCAGTGGAAAACGCCACGAACCCCAAAATGAGGAAAACACCAAAGTGAACTCCCTTTTACCTCGTTACTGAACTCTTCAACACGAAACGAAAACTGACACATTCTACGTCTTCTCCGTCTGTAAAAATGAACTGTCACAGTGAAAGCCTCAGACCTCAGAGCTGCTTTAAACACATTTAACACTGGATTTTACTGCATTTACTCGACATTTAACAGCACATTATGACACACGCTTTGCAATTGTGATGATTTTTAGCTTTTACTGGACAAATACTTTTATCCACAGAAATACCACACAAATTAGACTTTTGCGAAGCTCAAACACAATTTTTAGTTTGGTTTACTTAGTTATAAAGACTTAAATCCACTAGTGTTTCTGTCTGATGTCAGTTGTTTTGACATTTCTTCCATAAACATCTAAACCTTCAGTTTTGTGGCAGTTTTAGTCCAGATTTGACGTGCACGTTGGTGCGGACGCGGCCCGTCGATAAACTTCAGGATCCCGAACGTTTGCCAAGGTTTTTCCTCCTCGACTCAAATCTCACTGTGTCGTAAATATTCATAATAATAATAATAATAATAATGTTTGAACATAATGCGAGGTGTCCACTTGTAGCAGCTCGACACTTCCTGCTTCGTTCCATGGTTTTTTCTGAAGTTTTACTCAATTTTGTTGTATTTTGCTTGTGTTTTGAGATTGCAGAGAGAGGGAGGGTTTAAAGAGAGCGAGGCCGGAGCCGAGACCCAGACCCAGACCCAGACCCAGACCCAGACCCAGAAGTTTAAGCAGAATCCAGGACTTTGGGGAGAAACATGTAAAATATGAACAGGTTTTAACGAGTCATCCGTCAACCATCCGTTTAAAGGTTGGACCTGGTTTGGACCTGGTTTGGACCTGGTTTGGACCTGGTTTGGACCTGGTTTGGACCTGGTATCTGGATTTCATCCTTGGTTTAGACTTTGGTCTGTTACTAGTTTATTCCAAAGTAATTCCTGGTCTCGTCCCGGTCCAGTCCCTGGTCTCGTCTCGGTCCAGTCCCTGGTCTCGTCCCGGTCCAGTCCCGGTCTCGGCCACGCTCCCTCTCTAGACCTGTTTTTGGTCCTGTTCCAGTGTTTTTATTTATTGAGTGATTGAGAGAAAAGTGCGAATGTCGTTGGATTATTTTTAGTTTTAGAAGAAATACATTTAGTTGTTTTGGGTTTTTTCTTTCCGATTTTAAAAGCGTTAGATCCACGGTTTGCTCTCGTTTCGAACCGTTTTACCTCGTAGTTTTGACGAAGTCTGAGGTCTGGACTCAAACACTGCAGCGCTAAAAAATCATCATAATTTACGTATAAAACCTAAATGTAGTTTTTATTTCCACACTGCGTCTTGTGTCGGTCCAAAGATAAAAACGAACCTTTGTAAACGGCATGTGACTGTTCTGCACACACTGCATGTTTTGTAAAACTGCTGAAAGAAAATAAAGTAAAAGATAAAGCTATATATAATAAGTTCTAATGAGCACATTTGTCAAGTTAAAAAGTATAAAATACACCGTTAAAATATTCTGAATGAAATAAATTATTTTATATTACATATATTTAAAAAGAAGAAAATATGAAAGAAAATGACAGCATCACAAAACTAAAATGGAATGAAAGTTTATCCACACTAAAGAATCCTGCATGTTTTGAACCAGTTTGAACGCTGAAAAGAGCGGGCAACGCACTAAAAGAATATTTATCTGTAATATTTCAGAAATGAATACATTAAAAGTGGGAGATGTTTGTAAAAACAGATATAATCTGTAAAATGATCTGAAAGAGACTGACAACACATTGACACACACATTTACACCCACATTCCCACACATTTACACACATTTACACACACACACACACACACACATTCACACACATTTACACATACACATTTACACAGATTTACACCCACACATTGACACACACATTTACACCCACATTCACACACATTTACACACATTTACACACACACATTCACACACATTTACACATACACATTTACACAAATTCACGCACACAATTACACCCACACATTCACACACATTTACACACACATATTTACACACACACATTTACACACATTTACACATACACATTTACACAGATTTACGCACACATTTACACACACACACATTTACACAGATTTACACCCACACATTTAGACACACACATTTACACATTTACACACACACATGGTCAAGTGTGAAATAACGTAAGAGGCTGATAACCTTTTGTCATTTAGGAAATGGAATTCAAAAACACTGCTCCTGGACCAATTGCACTCGTTTGCGATTCAATCCAATCATAATAAAGGTGAACGGACTTTAAAAACACAGAGGAGCACTTCTGGATCCCCGACCTGGGGCAGCGTTAAAAAAGAGAGAATGTTCAGTTCGACCCGGATCCTTTTCAGACGCAGTGCTTTAAAAAATATATTTTATATATTTTGTTCACGTTGAAGTTTCGAGTCCAGACCTCCAGGGGGCGCTGTGTAAATGTGCATGTGGTTTAATGCATTTCCACGGAAACGGGGCCAGGCCGCCACTTTGAGTCTGTGGAAACTGATTTAGGAATTCAGTTCAATATCCGGACTGCCCCAGGCCCCCGGTCCAGGCCCAGGCCCCCGGTCCAGGCCCAGGCCCCCGGTCCAGGCCCAGGCCCCAGGCCCCAGGTCCAGGCCCCAGGCCCCAGGCCCAGGCCCCCGGTGCCCCCGCCAGGCCCAGGCCCCCGGTCAGCCCAGGTCCAGGCCCCCGGTCCAGGCCCAGGCCCCCCGGTCCAGGCCCAGGCCCCGGTCCAGGCCCAGGCCCCAGGCCCAGCTCCATGGCCCCAGGCCCCAGGCCCAGGCCCCCTCCAGGGTAGGCCTCACAGGCCCCAGGTCAGGCCCCAGGCCCAGGCCCCCGGTCCAGGCCCCAGGTCCAGGGGCAGCCTCTTGTTTCTGATATCTTGCTGTTTTGTCCTGTTTTGGGTCCAGTTGTGGTGGACTTTGATGATACTTGAATTTCTTAAACTGTTTAAACTTTAGACAAAAGTAGAAACCAATAAAACACTGGACTGAAACTGAGTCTGCGCGTCGTCTGTCGCCGCTAACGACGGGCGCCACGATTCATGAGAACCGTTTGTGTTCACGTGACGCGTTTAATCTGTGTCTGGGTCCTCAGTAGAACTCTGTGTCAGGGTCAAAGGTCAGATTGGTTGACCTGGTTCATGGTTCAGCGTTTTCCGTCGCCACAAAGAAACAAGTCGGCCTCAGAAAGTGGCGCCAGAACCGAACGGACAAAGACGAGGACAAACCTTAGAGCGAAATGACATCACATTCTAGACAGTGAACGTTATTACTTTGCCTGGAATGTTCCACTCTAAGGCATTAAACATTAAACCCGTCTATCGTCCATTTATTCAACTACAAGTTTTTATTGATTTGCATTCTTGCTGTACGCGGGCTCGCCTCTCCACAGATCTGACCTGTAACTCGGCCTAGTGTGACCACCTCCTCTCCACTCAGATGACTTTAATGCCATGCAGTGGAACATTTCGGGTCATGTAAGGTGACAAAGCTCTACTCAAAAGGTGACTTTATTAGAGCGACGCGCGTCAAAGGCACTGAAGATGTGGACTTGGTTTGGTCCTGTTCTAGTCCAGGTTTAGTTTAGGCTTTAGTGTGAAAACGGCCTTAATCACCAAATAAATCATGACTTTGTGCTGTCTCTGCTTTACCTGCGTAGAATAATGAACAGTTTATAACTTATTTTCACTAACATAAAAATTACTTGTGCCATGGACGCACGTCTCTGCCAGCTCCTGCAGGGGGCGCTCCTCGGTGGTCCGTGCCGCCTGATGATGCCAATTTACCTTTTTTTACAGCATTCCTGGGTTTCAAAAACAATTTACAACTTAAAACTATTTCTTTAGAATGGGAAAAGGTCCTCAAACTGATTATCAGGAAGCTGAAACGCACGAATAACATTACAAATCATCAGAAATGTGTATTACTCATTACTATTGTTGTATTACCTGTCTGTTATTACTATTGATCAGATATCTCCCATGAAAGCTTGAAAGTTTTTCTTACAAGCTTGACGTCGGTGTGTTTAGACGTTCTAGATGTTTAGGCGTGAATGAGGTGTATTTAAACGTAAATTAAAATAAGTGAAATGAGTGTCACGTGACGGGTAGACTCACGGTGCAGCGGCGGCTAACGGTAACGGGACCGTGCGATCACTGCAGAAATCACACGTTTACACCGACAAAAGCGGCGTGAAGGCGCTGAAGAGCCACCATGAAAATTAGTTAACGGCTTGCGGGGCCGGTGAAGCTCGTCGGTGAGTTGAACCGGGCTTTTCTCTTTCTCGACCCAGACTCGGCGCTAAAGCGGGGCTAAGCTAACGATGCTAAGATAACGGTGCTAACGTGCTAACGTGCTAACAACAAGCGTCAGTGACGTTATTATCGCAGTGCCGCAGCTTTCTGCACATTTTACTACCGATTAAACAAACCAAACCTGCCTTTTCTTCTCGCACTGTCTCTGCGTGTCCCAATGTTTGTGACCGACCCTGAAATCCACATGAAGTCTTAAATGTGGTTGTTTTGGTTGCATTCTGCTGGGTTTATTATGACAGGAGCGTTATGTCTGTTTAATGGCCTTGGCACTGCTTTTGCCGTTTATTCTCCGTTTTTCATTCACTTGTCGTGTTGTCAGGGCAATAGTGTGAGCTGCATGTTTATTATAGTTGCTATAGTTAGTTATAGTGATGCGTCAAAGGAAAAATGTAATTGTGGCGTAACGTCGCCGTAATAGGCCGTAGCTCCTTTAGCTGTTTGTTGTGAACGGAATATACAACGAATACCAATTAACCAAAAAAGATCTTAAATTCGAGACAGGAGCAAAGGTTTGAGTGGAACATAATGTGATTTGACTGTAGAAAGTGGGATTCACCTCAGAAAGCCACAGTAAAACCTCGCGTGTGAGTGACGTCAGAGCTGCTTTGAACACATTTAACACTCGATTTGACTGCATTTACAGCACTTTATGACACACACTTTGCATTTTTGATGATTTTTAGCCTTTACTGGACAAATACTCCGAAAAATGTTGAGCTACAATAGTTTTGACTTTGATATACATATATTTTACACACTTTATACTTACCTAGCGTCTTTTGAGGCTTGAAAATAGTATGTTTTTATCCCTTTGCAATAGAAAAGCACATTCCTACCCTGGAAATTCAAAATCTTTGCTGTAATTTATGGATTTCCTTAGCATTTAGCTTTAGGCCTGATAACATATCAGTACATTTTTGAAAATGGTATTGTCCAAGTCATTTTACCTCCAGTTGCCTCAGAGTTTGACCATTTTGATTAGAGGATTTAGCTCTGCGTAAGTCAGAAATAAAGGTGAGTAAACTCATCTTCAAACGGCTCCTGATTAAACAGCTTTGAGCTAAACTGGACCAAAACCAGTTTAAGCCTCGTTTCAGGAGAATGTTCTCTGTGTTCCAGGTGTAGCACGATGCCTTTCCCTCCACCACCACCAGGGGGCCCTCCACCTGCCCCCGCCCTCAGCCAGGTAAACTCACCTGTCACTGCCCCTGTCTGCTCCTGTCACTGTTCCTGTCTCTGCACCTGTCTAAAGTGATATTTTTTGAGTAAAATTGTATAAAAATGCTTCAACATAATAATAATAATAATTATTATTATTATTATTATATTAAAGATATTTCTTTCATGATAAATGAACAGCGCTGAACATAAACATTTTATTTCGATACTAAAAGGTTTGATGCTGATACAGATGTTGACACCACAATGACACTTTTAGACTGAATTTCAACACAAAATAGTACTTTGTTTATATTGCCACATGTTCATATCTCAGTTTCCTTTTCCCTCATTCACAATGTACTGTATAATAGTTTGTTTTAATTGTCAATTGTTATTTCCTCGTTCTAAAACCGATGCAAACCAGTTCTGTCAAAGCTCAAGGCATCGATCTAAAACTGTCACAAAAAGGTCACGTTTGGCCTTATCTACAGTCTCTACTTTCCACACGGGTTCCAGTCCGGATTCGTGTCTGACTTTTGACACTTTCGACAGCACTAGAACGTGACTTGTGTGTTTCCTGTTTGCTCCAGTCGCCCAGATGCCCTCCCGCTCTCAGCTCTGACCGTGGAGCGCTTCTGTCCGACATCTGCCAAGGCACCAACCTGCGGCGAGTGACCGACGTGAGCGACCGGAGCGCGCCGCAGCTGCAGAACGTCCAGAAGCCCCACGCCCCGTCGCCCCACAGCCCCTCGGACAGTAAGCCCCCGCCCTCCGAGCACCCGTACTTCCGTTTGTACCAGTACCTCCAGCAGGGGGCGCCGCGGACCTCCACAGACAGTAAGACCTCAGTAGAAGCTCCAGCGCGGCTCTGGACACGTAAAAGAGAGTTTAGTCTGGTTTCAATCCTGAACTCGGCCTGTCACGATCAATATCAGACTGACATCAGAGTTGGGGCAGAAACCAGAGAATCCATGTGAAAGTCAATAGTCAAATCGAATGCACAAGTCATTGGCAATCCAAACAACGAATTCAGTCATCGTTAAGTCAGTATTAAAGGCGTGTACTTTTCATCACACTCAGTTTGTGTTTTGGAGCTGGAGGAGTCGAATAATGAATACGCCTTTGACCCACTATAAATATACAAATGTTTGTTTGTACGTTTGATGATTGCAGCTCATGTTTTACTGCTGAATTCAGTTTGTTTTGAGAGATTTATGCTTCAGGGTTAAAATATCAAAAGACACAAAGTCTTCAATATTATCAGTATTTTATAAAAACAATACATGGATCTTCAGAACGTGACAGGCCTGGATCCTGGCTCAGATCCTGGCTCAGTTCCTGGCTCAGATCCTGGCTCAGATCCTGGCCCAGATCCTGGCTCAGATCCTGGCCCAGATCCTGGCTCAGATCCTGGCCCAGATCCTGGCTCAGATCCTGGTCCAGCTCAGATCCTGGTCCAGCTGGTCAGCTCAGTTCAGATCCTGGCTCAGATCCCGGTCCAGCTCAGGTTCAGATCCTGGTCCAGAGCGGCGCTGAGTCGAGCAGAGACACAGACGCAGAGGAAACTCCTTTACTTTTATGAAATAAAATCATCAAAATAATACTTTTCGTCGACTGAAAGTACGTTCAAAAGTATTGTTGAATAATAAAATAAACATATGAAAGGGACCAGATCTCAGAGCCTCAGACCAAACATCTGACTGGATGATTCACCGCTCATTCAGTGCTGTCGATCTAAACTAGACTAAAGCCCAAACAATAATTTACGTAAATCTTGACTAAAACTAAAAAGTAATGTTGGTAAATCGAACACACGGTCACAGTCCAGGCTCAGGAGACAGCTGAAGTCACATTTATACTGTTTGTTAATGTTCTCAGACTGGTTTAATCCCTGGTCTGGGTCAGGTTTAGGCCTCGGCCGGGCGCACACCTGAGGCGGGTTCAGTGTTTGGAGCTGGGTTAGTTAAAGACTGTTACACTCGTCTAATGAACCTGAGAACGCTCCGGACGACGTACGAACCCGCTGTGAGGTCAGAGGTCAGACTGACGGGACGCTGTGGTTTTGATCACGTTGTACGTCCTCCATGTTTACAAGTAGTTCCTGTTCTCAAGAGGTCAGGTTTCTTTGTGAGTAGAACATGGGCAGAACACAAATTAATCAAAGAGTATTTTAGAGCTTATTATTTTTATGTCCGACAGTCAAACAGTTATTTCTGTTCCACATTTAGATTTTTAGAATACATTTTAAACAAGCAAATATGTGACTGAAGGCTTCTAGAGAGAGAATATTTATGAATAAAGTGTATTATTGATGTTTAAAGCCCTAGTCTTTGTTATTGAAGGTGTTTTCGTGTGTGTTTTAGTCTGTTTAGTCCAGACAAACAAACAAATAGGTTCATTTTAGTGGCGGACTCGTCGTCGTTCTGCTTAACCTGGACAACAGAGGGTGCCATCGTGCATTTAAATGAACACGGCGTGAAGCTGCAGCGTGAGAGTGAAGCTGTTTGTGCGCCTGTGTCTTTCCTCTGACGTAGCTCCACGTGACACAGTCTTGTTCCTGTTTGTGCTGCATGTTCATGTTTTCACTGTGTCTCTGTTTCTGTCGCTGCCGCCGGAGACCAAACCTCACGTAAATCTACTATTAATTATCTCTCCGCTCATTCCGCCTCATTCCGCCTCATTCCGCCTCATTCCAGTTTAAAACCCATCCGCCCACGCTAACACTCCCGGAGGAAATCCCGTCTGACATTAGGGCCGTGCGATCGCTGTGAGATCTGAGTGTACTTTGTGAGATATCGATTAGAGCTGCGACCGACGATTATTTTAGTCGTCCACATTATTTATTGAACATTGAGACTTTTCAAACACATTTTGAACCAAATAAAGGTGTAAATATGTGATGTGTGGCTGTCGTTGTTAGAAAAGGCCTGTTTTTCCTCACGATTGATCGTTGCAGTCCTAATATTGATACTTAGACGACATCGTCACTTTGTTCTGAGCACATTTCAAACCAAAAGGCGGGACTTCCTCTGTAGAAGTCAGTGATGTCACTCTGTGGAGGCGGGCTCTTCTCACTCCTCTCCAAACATTTTCCCCCAGAGCCGAAAGCGGGTGGAGCTACAACCGGATCAGCCAATGGGAGCACAGCCTCCAGTCCCTCAGGTTCAGCTCCACCAATCACAGGAGGCCCCAAACTGCGAGTGTCAGGTCTGACGCTTTAATACTGTTTTACCACCTTTAATTCACACAAACGTCATGTCTGAGGGGGATATATATATATATATATATATATATATATGTGTGTATGTATATATATGTATGTATGTATGTATTACGGTGGGCCCTCGCTTAACGCGATTCTACTCGCTGTTCCGCTGCCTTTTCTCATCATCACTTATTTGTATGGATCTATCAGGTTATTTAGTGCAATATCGCCGCACTTGTTCAATCAAAACTAACAGACTTCTCAAAGGATCCGCGTTGTCCACTGGCCTAAACGAGGACGCGTGTGTGATTCAGTAACTGTCGCAGATAGTGACGTTTGGGACCTTAAAGCGGCGTTTACACACGTCCGCACGCAAACACAAAACCGGAGTTTTCCGAAATCTTCACTTTGGTCGGAGTTTTCCAAAAGCACCGTTTTCAAGAGCATAATCCGGTAATGTGTGGACTACAGGTCAAATCGTAGAAAAATATATGCGTTTTATCAGATACTCGGCTCCGTGTGGCCTCAGTCTGCTCGAACCCGAGCCCACAATGTTGACGAAACGTTCTGCACCGACCAAAGTGTATGAAGTGTGTTGGGGTCAATTCCAACTCACATCAGAAAGTACCGCCTCCAGGCATCATAATACCATAAAGTAGATCAATGGATAAATTATACATTTTTACCATTGACACACAGCAAACTTACAGTCGGACACAAAACTTCCAAAACAGAGTTGCCGTTTTGCGTCAGACAGCGCCGCAAAACGCGTAAGATGTTAGTTTTCCCCGCGCCGTAAACAATGTTGTTTCGTCGTGACAACTCTTAAAAGAACTGGAAACGAGATGAAAATCCTGATGGAACCAGGCTCCCGTGAGTGGACACAACCCAAACAGCTCCACCGGCGAGTAGAGTAATAAAGCGTAGCATTTTGATGACGTACATGGCGCTTAGAATGATGTCATCAAACGTTAAAGTAGTATTGGATTGGCCGTAACTCACACCGGACACTTCCTGTTACGCCCACCAACACTTCTTTTTGAGGGCAATTTTCAAAAATACGAGTGAAAACATTTTCACAAAACAATTTGTGGCATGAATCTAGAAGTATTCTCCTTCTTTTCAATCAGCGAGTAGGTTCTTCGTTTGGAGTCAAATGAGTTTCTTTTACACTCAGTCGTATGTAAGTTGAGAGTTCCTTTCATGTAACAAAACTCGAGTCCAGTCCTGGAGTTTGTTTGATCTGCTGTTTCATTTTGTCTTTATATTGTCTAACAAAGACCTTGTCATTTTATGATGTTTTTAATGATGCCCTGATATAATACAAATGGCAATTGTAGCGCTTTAAGTGCGGAGTGACCCATGTATCAAAGATCTCTCATTAATTTCACCAAAATGGCCTCTTGGGCCCTCGACGTGCAGTCCACAGATTGGCCGACTAGTCAAAGGGCGTGTGTTATTATCTCAGATAGAACACGTTTTAATTGATCGAATCTGGTTCAATAGTTTTATCTTTGTGTTCATCATTTCCGGTTTTGTTCTCAGATGGTTCTTCCAGGTCGAGCGCCAACGTGCCGCTGCTTCCCCGCCCTCCGAGCCAGCGCCATGACGACGGCTGACAAGCCCCTCCCCCTCCCCAGCCCCACCCCCTCAGTGTCGCCGCTCCAACGGTAACGCTCCATCTCCTCCGGTCAGCGCCTACAATAGAGAGAAGCCCCTCCCCCGACCCCTTCCGCTGCCTCTAAGCCCCGCCCCCTACCTCAGGAGGAAACCCCGCGCCCTGCTCCCTTGCCCGCCCCTCCACATTTCCACGGTAACGGCGCAGAGAGCAGCCCCGATCTGCCTCAGAGACAAACTCCCTGAACAAACGCACCGCCCCCCTCGCCCCACAGGCCACACCCCCACCAGAGGCCCCGCCCCTCCACCGCCCAGGCTCCGCCCACCACAGCCCGCCCACTGACCAATGTCCACAGCACCCAGCCCCTCCCACGCAGAATTGCCCGGGGCCCCGCCTCCCAAAAGAGACACACCCCTCAGAGCAGAGACAACGCCCCCGCTGAGCAGAGACCACACCCCTATAAGAGCTGCATGGTGAGAAGAAGAAGTCCACAGTGTGATTTGTCTTCACATGTTTAAAAGCAGCTCTGAAGAGTCAAAATGAGACCACTGTGGTGCATCTGACTATTTTCACAGTAGTTCACAGTATTCACAGTATTCACAGTATCTCACCAGTATTCACAGTAGTCTCTGTATTCACAGTATTCACAGTATCCACAGTATTCCACAGTATTGCACAGTATTCTCTGTATTCACAGTATTCTTCTGTATTCACAGTATTCACCAGTCAGATTCTGAGTATCTGCGTTATCTTTGTCATTTTAAAACTTGTCTTTGATTCGTCTCTCTGTCAGCTCCGCCTCAGATGTCATCGCCCCGCCCCGGCTGCAGAGAGGCTCCGCCTCCTCCTCCAGGCAGGACTCACGGTAGCCCCGCCCCATCTGACCCCCCCTCCAGAGGAAAGCCTCCCCCTCCTCCTCGAACCCCCGCAGCCCCTCCCCCTCCTCCCCCAGCCCTGCTCCATCGCAACGGCCCCGCCTCCCCCCACGGTGAGTCTGGACCTGGACCAGGACTAAACCAGGACTCTTTATCCTGATTCTTGATCCTGTGTCTTTTCCTTGTTTTGTGTCTCTTATGTTTTGACTCTAGATGAATTTAATTTATTTTCTAATATATTCAAACACTTTTTTTCCAGATGATTTTGAGTCTAAATATTCGTTCCATCCTTTGGACGACTTTCCTCCTCCAGAAGAATACAGACACTTCACCAAGATCTACCCCAGCAGGGCCCACCGAGGTAAACCTGGTCCCGTTTCTGTGATTAACCAGCAACTAGTGTTTTTAGGAGAACTGCAATTAGCTCTGGGACCAAGCATTATTTTAGTGTTCGGCGTCAAACACAGACTTTTTAAACACATTTAACCAAATAAAGGTAAAAATGTGACCAAAGGCTTCTAGAGAGACTATTGTGTGGCAGAGTGGTTATCCTGAGGTTGTGGGTTCGACTCCTGATCCTCTGACTTCTGTTTGTGTTGCAGTGATGCGAGGAGCGCCTCCTCTGCCGCCCGTGGCCAGGTGAAGAACTGTGTTTCCTTTTGCACCTGCACTTTTTGTTTTCTGACTCAAACTGCTGCGTTTCTTAAGTTTTAGTTTATCTTTTTTTAGTCGAATCTTGAAAAGTGCCAATCTGAGGAGGTCCTCTCTGAACTGACCTGGGATCTGCTCCTTTTACTCTACTGCATGTGGACTACGCTACCCATAATTCATAGTTTACACGCGTTACTATTAAACTACTGTGGAACAAATAGGAGAAAATGTGAAGTCAAACGCTGTTACTGTGTCGAATCTAACTCATGAATAATGCACTTAATGTCAAGATCCAGCTCAGACCAGGACTAAACCTGGACTGAACCAGGACTTAGCTTAGACTCTGGTCTGAACTGGATTTGGTTCTTGTTCTCTGAAGCTTCCTCTTTGAACAAATCTATTCCATTTTTGTACATTTTTTAAGTTGATGTTTAACATTTTAAGTTGATGTGACTAAACTGATGGTTGATGGTACAAAACTGGGACTAAAAAGAGACTAAAACGAGATTAAATCAGGACTAAATAACGGACTAAAACCAGGACCAAACAAGTATTTTTTGCAGTAAATCTGTTGTGGACTTTGGTCTGAAGTAGATTTGGTTCTTGTTCTCAGGAGCAGTAGTAAATAAATGACTAAACAAGGACTAAAACAGGACTAAAACAGGCCTAAGTCTCTATTCGCCCTGACCTCCCCTTGCCCATGATCCCGCTCTCTCTCTGCCTTATGAGCGTTTTGAAATCGCTGGTTGAAGGTGTGTGATCGACTCGTCGCTGTTCAAATGTGTTCTGCATGAAACTGAAACTCGTCTGAAAATAATCCAAAATAAAAGTAACTCCAAGATTATGCCTCTTCGTCTTAATTTCAGATGTTTAATTTACATATATATATTATAAATATTACAGACTAAACCAGGACTAGACCAGGTTTTATTCACACCCACTTTTTATTTTTTAAATTGTGTTACATGTTTCTTAGCCATATGATACTGTATGTATACAGGAAATAGTATAAAAGAAAAAAAAATGAAGATAAAGTAAAATACATTCCAAGCCTTAAATTTGTTTTCATTCCTTGTCATCACTTGTTTTGTTTACATTGTTTTCCTCTTCGCATCTGCTTAACACTTTTTCTCGTTGTTAGTCCGTTACATGTAAATGTAACAGATGGCACTGGCGTGTATGTTACTATCTACCATATTTTCACATTCTTATTTTCATCAGATTTTTTTTCTTCCTGGTTTGCTGATGCTTTGATGTGTTTAAATTGTTGTGGTGTAGTTCCTCTCACAAACAGCAGAGGGCAATGTAAACCTTGAGCGCTGTTTGGTGCGATATTTCCGGTGTGACCCGGAAGTACATGTCCGTGGTAAACACTTGGACCTCACGTGTACGCTTTCGTCTGGTCCTGGTTCTGATCCCGGTTCTGTTCTGTGGGGGAAACATGGAGGGAGACTTTATCAAACTGCCCGCGTCAACGCTCCAGGAGCCGCGGAGGAAGAGGCTGAAGTCCGGCAAGGCCAACCCGGAGAAGGAGGCCTCGAGGCGGTCACAGCACGCGCGGAGTGTCGCTGTTCTCGGAGCCGAGGACGGAACTGTGAGACTCCTGGAGGATCTGGTGTTTGGGAGCGAAGAGACCCTGCTCCAGGGTCTGGGACAGAGCCAGGTACTGAACCAGCACTTCAACTGGACTAAAGCGGGACTGGACCAGGACTTCAACTGGACTAAAGCAGGACTGGACCAGGACTTCAACTGGACTAAAGCAGGACTGGACCAGGACTTCAACTGGACTAAAGCATGACTGGGCCAGGACTTCAACTGGACTAAAGCGGGACTGGACCAGGACTTCAACTGGACTAAAGCGGGACTGGGCCAGGACTTCAACTGGACTAAAGCGGGACTGGACCAGGACTTCAACTGGACTAAAGCGGGACACCTGGATCCAGCACTCAACACCCTGGACTAAGCGGCGACGGACCAGGACTTCAACTGACTAAAAGCGGGACTGGACCAGCTTCAACTGGACTAAAGCGGGACTGGGCCAGGACTTTCAACTGGACTAAAGCGGGACTGGACGCAGGACTTCAACTGGACTAAAGCGGACTGAACTGGACCAGGACCAGGACTTCAACTGACTAAAAGCGGGACTGGACCAGGACTTCAACTGGGACTAAGCGGACTGACCAGGACTTCAACTGGATAAACGGACTGACCAGGACTAAACGGACTAAAGCGGACTGGCCAGGACTTCAACTGGACTAAAGCAGACTGACCAGGACTTCAACTGGACTAAAGCGGACTGGACCAGGACTTCAACTGGACTAAAGCGGGACTAGGAGGACTTCAACTGGACTAAAGCGGGACTAGGACAACTGGACTAAAGCGGGGACTGGACCAGGACTTCAACTGGACTAAAGCGGGACTGGACCAGGACTTAAACTGGAACTAAAGCAGACTGGACCAGGACTTAAAACTGGACTAAAGGGACTGGACCAGGACAGGACTAAAGCGGGACTGGACAGGACTTCAACTGGACTAAAGCGGGACTGGAAGGACTTTCAACTGGACTAAAGCGGGACTGGACCAGGACTTCAAACTGGACTAAAGCGGGACTGGACCAGGACTTCAACTGGACTAAAGGGACTGGACCAGGACTTCAACTGGACTAAAGCGGGCTGGACCAGGACTTCAACTGGACTAAAGCGAGGACTGGACCAGGACTTCAACTGGACTAAAGCGGGACTGGACCAGGACTTCAACTGGACTAAACTTCAACTGCTAAAGCATGGACTGGACCAGGACTTCAACTGGACTAAACTAAGGACTAAAGCGGGACTGGACCAGGACTTCAACTGGACTAAAGCGGGACTGGGCCAGGACTTGGCTGAACGGACTTAAAGCGGTGACTGGACTGATACAGACTTCAACTGGACTAAAGCGGGACTGGGCACAGGAGGACACATTCAACTGGACTAAAGCGGGACTTCAACTGGCTAAGCGGGCGGACAAGACTTAAATGGACTAAAGCACTGACTAGGACAAGGACTTCAACTGGACAAAGGACTAGGACTTAACGGACTAAAGCAGGGCTTTCAACTGGACTAAAGCAGGGACTTCAACTGGACTAAAGCAGGACTTCAAAACTGGACTAAAGCGGGACTCAACTGGACTAAAGCAGGACTTCAACTGGACTAAAGCGGGACTTCAACTGGACTAAAGTAGGACTGGAGCCGGTACTCGTTAAAATGGGCCAGTTTGAGGCGGGGCCTGTGTAACTCCACAAGTTTGTCCTTCTCATTCTTAGTTTGGTTTCGGCTCCACAAACTTTCGGCCCAAAGTCCTTTCGCCGGCGACAATCAGGTCTTTGGAGTTGAATAATGACACCACATTCTGAGGCTGTTGTGCAAGAATGAAGAAATGTGACTTTTGCTTATTTTGCTGAGAAGACCAGAGATTAAACCGTTTGAGCTCCAGAACAACGTGGACGGGAACCCAAACCTGGATCATAGACACATTATTCATTCATATTCATCTTATACTATGCTTATACTACTTATACTACTATACTATGAATATTATTTATATAAAAACCGAACACTCCCTGACGACCTCCTTAACATTTCTGTTTGTTTGTTTGTCCGACCAATAGGAGAAGGTCGAGCCTGAGGATGCGCTGGGATTGGACGACGAGAGCGGTGAAGAAGATGAAAAGTCATGTGATGAAGAGGAGCAGCCGCCAATCAAACGAGCGGCCTGGATCGACGAGGACGATGAGACAGAGGAGCAGTGAGTCCTGGTTCAGTCCTGACTT
This sequence comes from Chaenogobius annularis, assembly GCA_015082035.1. Taxonomy (NCBI): domain Eukaryota; kingdom Metazoa; phylum Chordata; class Actinopteri; order Gobiiformes; family Gobiidae; genus Chaenogobius; species Chaenogobius annularis. The sequence continues at coordinate 350,502 of BJKM01000551.1, forward strand.
GGTTCAGGCCCGGCCCTGGCTCGGTCCTGGCCCAGTCCTGGCCCAGTCCCGGTCCCTGGCTCGGTCCTGGCTCGGTTCTGGCCTCGGTCCTGGTCTCGGTCCTGGCCGGGTCCTGGCCCAGACCTGGCTCAGACCTGGCCCAGACCTGGCTTCAGACCTGGCTCAGACCTGGCTCAGACCTGCTCAAGACCTGGCTCGTCCTGGTCCTGGCTCGGTCCCTGGCTCGGTCCTGGCTCGGTCCTGGCTCGGTCCTGGCTCAGACCTGGCTCAGACCTGGCTCAGACCTGGCTCAGACCTGGCTCAGACCTGGATCTCGTGTGTTTCAGAGTGGACCTGACGCACAGATTCCGCAGAGACTTCGTTAAAGGTGGAGAGTCGTCTCTGAGTAAATCTGGACTTCAGCAGCGAATGAGAGAAAGGTCAGAGGTCACAAACATCACTCGTTTTCTTCATGAATCTAATCTAAATCCTCTTGAATGATGCTTTTTAATCCTGAGGTCGATCTGAGCGAGTCACAAAAAGACATTTAGTCAAGTTTGTGTCTGTGAGGGGCGTGGCTAAAGCTAGCGTGCACAGGAACAGCTTTTGCCTCATTTCTCTGACTTCTGTGCAAAGCCTCTACGCCACATTTGACCCGCTCTTTATGGAACCCTGGCTCTGGATCATGTTAGAACCATTATGACCTGGAAACATCATGTTTTGGCTCTTGACAAAGCGAGTGCCGCGCAATAAACAGGAAACGGCTGATGCTAACGTGCTTTACTAGCTTTGTTTTGCTAAGGCTCAACATATAAGTTAGCATCAGTGGAAATATGGCGCTTTAGCTCAAGGTCAAGTCAGAGTTTGTGAGATTCTTTTGTGTTTTTAGAGCACAAACTCGTCTGAGGCTCTTTGAACTTTTCTTGCGTCGTTTCTTTCTTTGTTTTTTGTTCGTCCAGTTGTGTCTCGAAGGAGCCAAAACCTCAGAAAACTTCCTCCAGAGCAGATGATGATGTGAAGGCTCTGCTAACACTAAAGAACATTTCCTGTTGCCCTTTCAAAATAAGACCATCTCTATCGAGGAGCCGTAGAAAAGGTCCCAAACTCCAGAGCCACAGTTCACTCGTGCTGTAGAAGTCAAATATTCACCGACTCTGACCCTGTGTTTCCCATCATGCACTGCTGCTTGTGTCCGTGGAGAGTTTGATTGACAGGTGTTTGTGCAGGTTTCAGAGAGCAATGGGCGGGACTCCAGCCTGGGCCCAAACTGACCCAAAACAACCCCGCAAGAAACCGGGTGAGTTTAGACCTGGTTTGGACCTGGTTTGGACCTGGTTTGGACCTGGGTTGACCCTGGTAAGGACTGGTTCCTGAGACCTGTTTAGACCTGGTTTAGGACTTCTGGCTTTAGATTCTCTTGCTTTTAGAGACCTGGTGCTTAGGGACATGGATTTATAGACCATGAGCAATTTGTAAGAACGCTGGCTTATGCCAGGGACTGTTTTGGACAAACCTGGGTATGTAGGGATCTCGGATGTGAGGCTTTAACAGGTCGTACCAAACAGGTGTCAAGATCTTCTAAAGACAGGTGGTTCTACAACCAGGTCTTCAAAGACTGTCGTCATTGTCTGCAGTCGACCAGGTACTCCGAACTCTGACGAAGGATACGTAGAGAATCCTTGAACTCATAAGACAGAAACGGGAACTTTACGATCACATGAAACATCACGACGAAGTACCTGCAACGCAACAGGGGCAGTCTACAAAGCGCTTTAGGTTCTCTAAAGGCAGGTCCACCACTGATTCTATAAGGTCTGAATTAGCCTCCGAGTTCAGTCCAAACAGGTCCAAACGACACGTTAGAACCTCACCGATGGTCAGTTCATCCGTGTTCGTCTGCGCGTCTTTCAGAGTTATATGAGAGTTGTAGTTGATCTGGGTTAACTCGTCCCGGTGGCTCCGTCGGACTCTAGTCCACCGTGTCGCGGTGCAGGGTTTCACGATTCCAAAGCCTCAATGGTCTCAGCGACGCACGCGTCCTCTGAACCCTGACCACAACTACGCTGTCTCCTGTTCAGGTTAACTACCTATCACTCTGCAAACGACTGATCACACATTAAAGTACGTACTTTAGAGCTGTACTTGATTAGTGGATGTTTGCGAATGCATAAAGGGTCATATGTGGGATGAGATGACGCAGAGTGTACGGTATCATTATTCATCCAGATCCACTGTATGCTATCACACATAATGCGGGTATACGTATTCGTGCATCATCTTTGGTGCGCTCCTTTGTGAGGATCGTCTCGAGGTGATGTTTAAAACTACCTGCTTAATCGGTCATTGCTATTCTCCTCAGGAGTAGAGTACGCGCGTCGGTTAAACACCGCTCTTTTGTCATCCCTCTCATGGTGAACGCTACAGGGAGCGATACTCTTATGTGAAATTTGTTAAAATAAAAAATAAAATACAAAACTGGGGGGCCCCCTCCTTTTTTGGTGTTGCAATCGCTCCCTCTATCGGAACGCCTCCAGTCGATTTTACACACTGCTCCTTTTCGTTGGCTACGCATCAAGGGTGGACGCTCAGGTTAAACACGCTCTTTGTCTCCTCAGGTGACGTCAGGTTAAACACTGCTCTTTGTCTCCCTCAGGTGGATGCTCCAGTTACAGACACTGCCTCTATCTGCTCCCTCCACGGTGACGCTCATTAAAACACTAAGCTGCTTGGACCCCCCGGCATCAAGGTGAGACAACGCTCACGAAGAAAGATTAAGAACACACTGGCTCATTGTCGTCACACTGCAAAGTGGACAGACTCTCTGGTTTTAAACCTCGCATCATAGTGGCTCGCCCTAAGCAGTGGAGGCGTTTAGGTTATAGCTACTGTCTGGCTTGTTCTTAACCCACTCAACGCGATAGGAGATCGTCTCAGAAGTTAAAACACTCGCTCCTGTGTACTGTCATCTCGTCAGGTAGCCATCGCTCAGTGTTAAAGACACCTTAAGACTCTTTAAGCTGCTCCCTTCACAGTGTGGATCTCCGCTCCAGGTAATAAATGGCTCACAAGCTTCTTTATGTGCTCCCTCAGGGTGGGACCGCTTAGCGTATAAAACAACCAAGGCCTTCTGTATGGCACTCCCTCGAGGTGTGACTGCTACGCAAGTAAGCCGGTGTTTTACCTGTTAAATCACCTGCGGCGTCTTGCTTTCTGCAGTTGTGTGATGCCAAGGTGAGTAACCACAACAGTATCTCTATGATCTGCTCTCAGTGCTCGAGATACGTCGTCATGCATAAGTTAGATTATACTCGACCTTTTGACTCTTGCACCTCAGCCAGGTATGGTCACCAGACGCAGGTTAAGAGCTTACGCTCTCTATTATGTCATCCACTCGGAGTGGCGCGTCAGGTTAAACACCTCGATATATTGTCTCCGTTCGAGGGCGGAGTAGCTGCGGTTGTGAAAGCACGCTCCGCTTAGTCTCTCCGTCATAGAGCGGACGTTCAGAGGTTGCAAAACAAGCGCTGTTGCCTCTTTGCTCTCGCTGCAAGGGAGCGATCGTCAGAGATTGACAACACCGTCGCCTCTCATATTCGTATCGTCACTCCAACGCGCATGTGGAACTGCATACATGAAAATGGTCATTAAACTACCTGCCTTTTGTCTCCGCACTCAGCGTGGTACCGCTCAGTGTTAACACCAAGTGCTCCTGATCGTCTCCTTCAGAGGTGGACAGTGTCAGATCGAAAATGCCACTCTGAGTTTCAAGAGCATTTATCTGGAGAGATAGTTAGATTTCCGGATTCGCTAAAATGCGTAAGCATTCACAGGCCAGAGGTAAGATGCGGATCTTCACTGGTGGTATTGAGGACCCAGATGCCTTGCAGAGACCACATTAACTTCTTCTATCTATTTCGCTACCAATTGGAAGTTCCGGAGAGAGTGTATACAAGGTCCAGAAGTCGACGTCTACACTTATAACGAGTCTCTAGCGGATCTGTGCGTCAGCCGGTTTCCCCAGACGGCGCAGAGAAGTCAGCCTGCGATATCTAGGATCATGGAGCCACAGTGTGAATGTCCATGCCACTGTCTACTGGCGGTGTTTAATTAGTGCTCCTGTTGGTCTAGAAAGCAGATGTTGGTGATCTTGAACAGAGAGAGATTGGTTTGTAGTGCTGCCCGTTAAGAGCGAGCGACGGACGTGAAGAGAGTCATATAGGGCTGTGGCAGTGCCTAAGGGACCCAGGATCGTGGCCATAGGCGTTCTGTGAGGCAACGCAGAGGCTTAGACGCCTAGCGCTTCTTAACGCATAGAGGTTGCACTGAGGCTCCAAGGGTGCGTTTTGTGCTTCTAGAGAGTCCTTCGAGTGTCAGTGATGTGAGCACTAGTAGATTTGGTGCCACGGAACCGGATAAGAATCGAAGCACCAACGCGATCGAAAGCCATAAATAACACGTATTACTGCTCTATAGGGAACTGAGAGCTGAAGACACATGTGGTTTGTTATTTGTTAAATGAGAGCTGCCTGAGCTTGAAGGCAAAGTCTACATTGCGCAAACATGTTTGGTGTGTAAAATGCTCAATGGTTGTTAACCCATGTGAAGAAGTCTCGATAGGGGTCGAGGCTAAACTGAGGCGCGGTTAGACCATGGATAAGCTTCAGAAACCAGGACCAAATGGAAAGGAGTTCTTGCTGTATAATTAGTGGTGCTTGGATTAGAAGTGGGAGCTTTTGTTGGTTCTGTGACTGCTGGGATACACCTCCTGCTTTCTTCTCAGACTTAAGTTTCTATAAAAGATGCGTCCGTTTTGTGTCCCAGTCGAAAGGTCTATAGATGTGGCGGCTGCTACCGGTACGTATATCGACGCCGTGGTTGCGCAGTCTTGAAGCCTGTCGAGAGTAAGTGTGCGCAGAGTTCGTTCATTCTGCTCGACGGAACAGGCGCACGGGTCTTCTCAGCTCTATGGTCTGCTCGTCTGCTCAGTCTCTTAGTTTATCATCTTCTGCTTAAGTCGCGCCCCGCGAAGGGCAATTACTGTGTGCTCAATCACTCAATTGTATCGTGACTATGATGCATCAACGTAAATGCCGCACCTATCGCCTCTCGCTCTGTGGCCGTGGGTAACGTAGCCACCTAAATGGAGCAAGTCTGGCATGTTTGTTTAGGGTTTAAATATTTTACATTCCTTGGCACAATAAGGCATCGAGAAGGTAGGAGAGGTGAGTAGGTTTTCCCTACAGCGAGAAGCTGATATACACTGCGTGTTCTTATCGATATTCTCTGAGATATTTCAATATTACATAGGTTCTTCTGGCTGCATGATGAAATGGTGAGGTTTCAGTAGTGTTGGACCTTACACGAGCATATGTCTTTTCTCACAGTGTATTAGAACAGAATGTTCTGACAGACAGTGTACGCTGGCTTGATGTCACCATCGCATCGTTCGCGGTTGTCACGCTCTCCCAACGGTCCCACAGTTCTGAGATGGAGCCTGGCCTGTGGCTGAGACTCGCGTGACCTCTTGACCTCCAGAAGACCTGACTCTGGTGTTGCTTGAACGCACCAGAGACTTAGACCGCCAAAAGCACAAGCTCTGTTACTCTCAGTACTGCAGCTAGGAGATGTCTGCATCGGTCCAGAGGTCTTGGTCTTTCCAGAGTGGAGTCATGCATAAAGCAGTTATCGCCAGTTCTCACATGTCGTATGCTCTGATTTCAAAGGTGGACACAGGATTGGGATGGAATTAGATTAGGTAATCTTTCTGGAACTGTGGTGGTCTAGTATTACATGTTTACTGCTTCTACACTGCTTACACAGTCATGCGAACGATTAGTATTGAACAGTTAGCGTTAAGTAACGGTTTCTTCACCAGTGAACTGTCAGCCATGTCTCGTCTTTCTCACTGTTTTACTTATTCTTCATATCAACTAATCCCTATGGTCTCAGGGTCCTGGCTCTACCCGGGTGGTCCTCAGTCGGTTCCCTTCTACTCCTGGTCCGGTCCTCACGGCTCTCAGATTCTGGGTCTGCACTTCTGGTCACCCTTGGTGCTCATCTCTCGAGCCTGCTCAGTCTGGTGTCGTCCACCGTGGTACTCACCCTAGGTTCCTCTCCGTCTCAGTGTCTTCTAGTCGCTGGTCGTCTTCGACCGGCTGGTGCTCCTTCTTCTGAGCGGTCTCAGTGGCTTCGCGTTTTCCGACCTCTGTTTTTCGACCCTCAGGCTCTCGGTGCTCTCATGATCTCAGGTCCTTGGTCTGGGCCACTCTGGTCCTCTTCCTTCATGGCCTCAGGTCTTGGTTTGCACCGACTGGTCCTCTCCTTGCAGGTCTCACGTCCCTCGGGTTCTCAGGTGCTGGTTTCTCTAGTCTGGTCTCTCCTCAGGTCTCTAGTCTGGTTCTCACCCGCGTTGTCTCTCTCTCAGGTCTTTCTAGTCCCTGGTGCTCCCTGTACTCGTCTCCTGCAGGGCTCAGTCTGGTCTCGACCTCTTGGGTTCTCCGATCCTGCTGGTCTCTCAGATCTTGGTCTGCTACCCTGCGCTCGGGTCTCCTCAGGCTCAGTCTGGTCTCACCTGGTTTCTCTTCCTCAGGTTTCAGTCCTGGGTCTACCTGGTTGCTCGTCCTCAGGTTGGGGTCACAGCTGGTCTCTCGCTCCCAGGTTTCTCGTAGCCCCTGGAATCTCATTCCCTGCGTCTTCTTCCGTTTCAGAGGTCTCACTTCTGGTCTCTCCTGTCAGCGATGCTCTAGGTCCTGGTCTCGACCCTTGCGTCGGGCGGGTTCCCTCAGGGTCCTCAGGTACTTCTGGGGTCTCCGCCTTGGCTGGTTCTGTCCGTCAGTGTCTACCCGCCAACTCCTCCTCCGGCGTAACTGGAGATCAGTCCCCCGCTCCGTCAACAGATAAGAATTGTCCCCGTTCCCCGTTCTCCCGTCCCCCCGCTCCCCCCGCCTCTTCTCCGCCCCTCCCCCCCCGCTCCTTCTCCTCCCCTCTGCCCGCTCCCCTTCCCGCCCCCCGTCTCCCCGCCCTCCCTCTCGCCCCTCCCCCCGCTGCCGCTCGCGTCTCGCTCCTCCCCACCCCCCTCCTCCTCCCGATCAGCCTCTACGCTCCCCACCCCTTGCCCGCCCTGTGATAGATCGTTCGTCTCTAGCTCGGTCTTTCTTCCGCTAAGGTCTCAAGATTGCCTGGTCGTCACCTCCTGGTCATGCGATCTCTCAGCTGTCCTCACGTCCTGGTGTTTCTCTACTCAGGTCTTCGAACCCTGCGCTTGGCTTTCGATATCCTGGTCTTCTTTCGTCACGGTCCTTCAGTCTGCGTGGTTCCTCTCAGTGTCTCAGTCGCGGGCGTCTTACTTAACTGGTTCTCGTACCTTCTCCAGGTCTCACGCCTGTGTCGCGTCTCGCTCAGGTCTCTGAGTCGTCTGGTGTCTGCTCCCTGGTACTCTCCGTTCATGGGTCCTATCACACCCTGGTCTCTCCTCAGGTCTCAGTCCTGGTCTCACCCCGGTCTCTCCTCAGGTCTCACCCTGCGTCTTCTCCTCAGGTCTCACCACAGGTCCTCTCAGGTCTCACCTGGTCTCACCTGGTCTCTCCTCAGGTTGCAGTCCTGGTCTCTCCTCAGGTCTCACCCTGGTCTCTCCTCAGGTCTCAGTCTGGCGTGGTGAACATCTACTCTCTGGACTCGTGCTTGTCGTCGTCTTGTCCCAAACCGCTAAAGTCCGTCATAACCTCACGCGGACCTGCGACGTCTCTGCGCTTCAACCCGACGTCAGAGCTTCTGGCCCTGGGCTCAAGGGCGAGGACGAGGCGTGAAGCTGGTGAGAGCGCTAATGCTAACAGGCTAATGCTAATAGATTAACCAGGGGTGCTAATGTAACCAGCTCAGAAATAAAGAAAGAAAGAAGAGAGAAACATAAATAAATCAAAAATAACAAGAACTATTATATATATAATTACACATTTTACTGTTTATATATTAATATACGTATATATATCTGTATATATATTATTTCTATGACAAAACTGACTGTAATATGATGATTAAAAAAAAAAAAAAGGCTAACAGGATAATGCTAACAGGATAATGCTAACAGGATAATGCTAACAGGATAATGCTAACAGGATAATGCTAATGGCTAATGTACTCTTCTGTGGACAAAAACATGAACCCTTCTAATTATGAACCATATAGTTACATGACATATAAACAGTGCACTAACGAGGCAACTGTTCCCAAATGTTTGAGTGGAACATGATGAGATTTGACTGAAGAAACTGGGATTAAAGTCAGAATGTCTCAGTAAAAGCCTCAGACACACGTGAGTGACATCAGAGCTGCTTTAAACACTTTTAACACTGGACTTTACTGGATTTAACTGCACATTATGACACACATTTAACATTTTTGATGATTTTTACTGGACAAATATTGAGCTACAACAGGCTATTTATGTGAAAGCATGTATTTTTCCAGTACAAGAATGGAAGTAGTTGTATTTGGTGCTGAAAATGTTCATTTGAGACAAAAGCGTAATGGTGGTCCTTGTCCTTTCCTCAGCTGCACATGCCCAGCCTCACCGTCTTCTCTAACTTCCCCGTCTCCAAAAGAAAGATCTGCCACAGAGTGCAGGACATGGCCTTCTCTCCTCACAGCGGATTCTTCTGCCTAGCAACAAACAAAGGGCGCGCTCCACTTTACAGGTGAGAACATCGGACTTTTGAACGCACCAGAGCGTGACGGGCTAAAAAACACATTTAAGATCGTTATATTTGGCATCTTCTGATGTTAATTTCACTTCCTGGTTGTGAATCATGACATCACTATAGGATATTCCATAGAAAAAGCCTCATAAAGAGTCGTCACGAGCGACTTGAGCCACAGCGGCAGTCCCAAGATGGCTGCCGCATCAGAGGGTTTACTTTTTTACAGCAATTGGTATTTTACAAAAATATGAAAACATCTTTATTTGAGTTCATGTTCAAAGAGTCTTTTACTTTTACTCACAGAAAGTAGTTTCATAAAAAGCTGTTGTTCAAACTGGAAAGACTTACAAGAGTTTTTAGATGTTGTAATTGAGTCCAGATTTAAACATTTATACATCATATAAAGACAGAAATGTCAGACCAAACTGAAGATTTGTTTAGTTATGATATTTTTGTTGATTATTTAGTGATACTTCATGAAGTACCTGAATATTTATTACTTTAAAATGCATAGAAAGGTAATTTGTATAATGTAAATAGATGTTTGTGTTGGGCAAAGACTTTTAACTCTTTTATAACAAAGACTGACATTATTAAATACAAATGTCAAAAAAGAACTGAACTCTGATGTTTCTGTTTTCAGGCTGCTTCATTACAAGGACTTTTAACGACTCGAGGCCCAAACGGATGAAACTAAAGAACTGGACCTGGATCCAGGCCTGGATCTGAGCCGGTCTGGACCTGGATCCAGGCCTGGATCTGAGCCGGTCGGTCCGGACCTGATCCAGGCTGGATCTGAGCGGTCCGGACCAGGTCCAGGCCTGATCTGAGCCGGTCCGGCCTGGATCCAGGCCTGATCTGAGCCGGTCCGGACCTGGATCCAGGCCTGGATCTGAGCCGGTCCGGACCAGGGTCCAGGCCTGGATCTGAGCCGGTCCGGACCTGGATCCAGGCCTGGATCTGAGCCGGTCCGGGCCTGGATCTGAGCCGGTCCGGACCTGGATCCAGGCCTGGATCTGAGCCGGTCCAGGCCTGGATCTGAGCCGGTCTGGACCAGAGGTGGTCCTTCAGCTGCAGTGACTCTGTGACTTTTTATTTTGATTGTTTGTACAAAATATATATAAAACTGAAGTTGAGTTTGTGACCTTTCCATTTGTGGCCAGCAGGGGTCGTCGTTGCACCAGCTGTAAATAAGATTAATAAAAAACCTTTGAATCACTTTTTAAATCATGTTTTTCTTGTTCCAAATGTCAACACGGCACAAAAATGTCTTTTGTAAATTATACAAAGTTTTAGAATGAATTAGTGTTTCATTTCTTTGCATTTGAACAAACAGAATCATCCTGCGCTGAGACGTTTGTAAAGGTGTTGCAGAAAGATGTTTAAACCGGTTTAAACCTGTTTAAACCGACCATGTGACATGAAGAACCTCACATTTAAAACTAAAGCTCTGGACTTCCGGGCTGAGTGGGGGGACCGGGGGGACCAGTGGGACCAGTGGGACCAGTGGGACCAGTGGGACCAGTATTTAGATACAAAACAGAACCCAGACTCCCGGTTTCCATCCCCAACCAGCGGTTTGAGTGGAATAAAACGGTCTCAAGATTTGTTTGGCAAGGAAAAAACCTTGAATCTGATGAAAAACTGCAATTCTCAAAAGAAAAAGGAGTTTACTTTGTCCAAAAAAACGACTTTATTTCAGATCAAATCAGCGTCGCCGTGGAATAAGACTGAGCGAGTTGCAGATGGTTCCTGTTCAGACTTTACTGGCTGTTGACGAACACTTGAGTCATCTGGAGGAAGAGGAATATCCCTGGGTAAAATCTGAGTTTATGACGTGGAGGGAGCTGATGACAACATACAAACCAAACAAAGAAGTTCAAATCTTAAACGGGTTATGACCAATGGGAGTTATACGTTTACCACGGAACTCTGCTGTTGTTCTCCCTTTGCAAAAAGGAGGCCAGAAAAATGAATTGAATCATTTCCGTCCCATCTCAAGACTATCCAGGTGATTTCATAACCAAATATTCCATTTGAAACAGTTACGAGTCTGGGTTTAAACCAGGGCCAGTACTGTCACCGCTGCTACTAAAGTTATATGTGATATTATAATGCTATTGCTATTGCATTGGATAATCATGAAGAATGTGCTGCTGTTTTTGTTGATTCAGAATCTTTGAATTCTCTTGGAGCGTCTGGATGCTTTCGGGTTCGATACGAATTCTAAAAAATGGTTTGAGATGACTCCACAAATAGAGCTCGAGATGTTTCTGCTGGTGACTTTCAATCTGAATGTTCTTACTTTAATAAAGGAGTTCCTCAAGCCTCTGTCCTTTCTTACTTTAATAAAGGAGTTCCTCAAGCCTCTGTCCTTGGACCGCTGTTATTTACAGTGTATATAAACTCAATTGGGCAGAATAAAACACAGTAGTATCCACTTGTATGTAGATGATGCATCTCTGTATGCTCCAGCGCCTCCTGCTGCACAAGTGATTAAAAATATTCAAGTGGATTTTTTACTTCATTCAATAAAACTTAATTAAAAATTGTTAATGAATTCAAATAAAACAAAATGTATGCTGTTCTCCAAAAGGCACTCTAGAGACCCAAAAAAGATATCTATTCTCACGCTTGATGGTACTGTGATTGAACAAGTACCTCATTACAAATACTTCATCTGGATCGATGATGAACACGTACAAGAGCTGACAAATCATCTTAAAGTCAGATTGTCATTCTTCTTTAGACATAAAACCTCTTGATTGTAGAAAACAGTTCTTCCAGGCTACAATAGTCTCAGTTCTAGATAATGGAGACGTTATATATATGTGTTCTACAGCAACAGTGTTAGAACCTCTGAACTCGGTTTATCACTCAGTTCTAAGGTTCTTCACTGTTGTTTTATGCATTGGTTAATTGTATTGAATGTGTAATTTGTGTTTTTTGTTTGTTTGTTGTTAATTCTGTGTTGTGTTTTAACAGGGACCCCTTTTCTCATTGGGTTTTCCCTGTATGAATAAATCAAATGTATTGATTAGATAATTTATGGGACATGTTGTGCCGTAATTTTTGTTATATTTTGTCATATTGTGCCATTTGTGTCACGGTTGTTATTATTTGTTGCTATTCTTCATCTAAATATTATTTTGTCCCGCTCTCTGGTCGTGTTTCCTTGTGTCATGTTTGTTTGTGTTGTGTTTGTTTGTGTTGTGTTTGTGTTGTTTCAAAATGACAATAATATCAATATAGAAGAGCAACAACACACTGTTACTGCAATACAAATATTACTCAAGTGAAAGTGTCTGAAAGTTACTCCATGAAGTACAATTTCTGAAAAAGTGCCTCAACAGTTGTGCCACCTCTGGAGTCACTCATTCAGAACAGAGGAAGTCAACTTGAATCATTGCAGTCGACGTAACGTGAGTCAGAAGATATGAGACTGAAAATATTTAAAAGTCCTTTATTGAAGCTGCAGGAGATCCAAAAAGCCTTCAGTTGTGTTTGTGTCGTTCATCTGCAAATCGCTAGATGGCGCTGGTCAGTCACTTTCTCAGACTCTGATCTTTCCTCTTTCAGAAGCTCATTTACATAAAACCTTGAAACTCCTCCTTTTCCCTCAGAACAGACAAATGAATGATTCAAATGACTGACATCATCGCCATAGCGACTGTACAGAATACAGCCAAGCATTAAATGAATGATTCAAATGACTATATAATTCAAATGTCTGTATATATTTAAAATCTCTGTATATATTCGAAATAACTGTATTTAATTAAAATGACTGTACATAATTAAAATAACTGTATACAATTTAGATAACTGTACATATCTAAAATAACTGTATTTAATTAAAATTATTGTTTATATGTCTGTATATATTTAAAATAACTGTATTTAATTAAAATGACTGTACATAATTAAAATAACTGTATACAGTTTAAATAACTGTACATATTTAAAATAACTGTATGTCAATAAAATGGCTGTATATAATTAAAACAACTATATACAATTTAGATAACTGTACATATCTAAAATAACTGTATTTAATTAAAATGATTGTATATCATTAAAATGACTGTATATAATTAAAATAACTATATACAATTTAGATAACTGTACATATTTAAAATAACTGTATATAATTAAAATTACTGTAAATAATTAAAATAACTATAAACAATTTAAATAACTGTACATCATTAAAATGACTACATATAAAAAATAACTATATACAATTTAAATAACTGTACATAATTCAAATTACTGTATATAATTCAAATGACTGTATATAATTCAAATTACTGTATGTAATTAAAATGACTGTATATAATTAAAATGACTGTATATAATTAAAATGACTGTATGTAATTCAAATGACTGTATATAATTCAAATGATTGTATGTAATTAAAATGACTGTATGTAATTCAAATGACTGTATATAATACAAATGACTGTATATAATTAAAATGACTGTATATAATTCAAATGACTGTATATAATTCAAATTACTGTATGTAATTAAAATGACTGTATATAATTCAAAATGACTGTATATAATTCAAATGACTGTATATAATTAAAATGATTGTATGTAATTAAAAATGACTGTATGTAATTAAAATGACTGTATATAATTAAAATGACTGTATTAATTAAAATGACTGTATATAATTAAAATGACTGTATATAATTCAATGACTGTATATAATTCAAAATGATTGTATATCATTAAAATGATTGTATGTAATTAAAATGACTGTATATAATTAAAATGATTGTTATGTAATTAAAATTACTGTATATAATTAAAATGATTGTATGTAATTAAAATGACTGTATGTAATTAAAATGACTGTATATAATTCAAATGACTGTATATAATTAAATGACTGTATGTAATTAAAATGACTGTATGTAATTAAAATGACTGTATATAATTCAAATGACTGTATATAATACAAAATGACTGTATATAATTAAAATGACTGTATATAATTCAAATGACTGTATATAATTCAAATTACTGTATGTAATTAAAATGACTGTATATAATTCAAATGACTGTATATAATTCAAATGACTGTATATAATTAAAATGATTGTATGTAATTAAAATGACTGTATGTAATTAAAATACTGAATAATTAAAATGACTGTATGTAATTAAAATGACTGTAATATAATTAAAATGACTGTATATAATTCAAATGACTGTATATAATTCAAATGATTGTATATCATTTAAAATGATTGTATGTAATTAAAATGACTGTATATAATTAAAATGATTGTATGTAATTAAAATTACTGTATATAATTAAAATGATTGTATGTAATTAAAATGACTGTATGTAATTCAAATGACTGTATATAATTCAAATGACTGTATATAATTAAAATGACTGTATGTAATTAAAATGACTGTATATAATTCAAATGACTGTATATAATTAAAATGACTGTATGTAATTAAAATGACTGTATATAATTAAAATGACTGTATATAATTGTAAAATGATTGATATATAATTCAAATGATGTATGTAATTAAAATTACTGTATATAATTAAAATGACTGTATATAATTAAAATGACTGTATGTAATTAAAATGACTGTATATAAATTCAAATGTAATTAAATGACTGTATGTAATTAAAATGACTGTATATAATTCAAATGACTGTATATAATTAAAATGACTGTATGTAATTCAAATGACTGTATGTAATTAAAAATGACTGTAATATAATTAAAATGACTGTATATAATTCAAATGACTGTATGTAATTAAAATGACTGTATGTAATTAAAATGACTGTATATAATTAAAATGATTGTATGTAATTAAAATGACTGTATATAATTAAAATGACTGTATGTAATTAAAATGACTGTATATAATTCAAATGACTATATATAATTAAAATGACTGTATGTAATTCAAATGACTGTATGTAATTAAAATGACTGTATGTAATTAAAATGACTGTATATAATTCAAATGACTGTATATAATTAAAATGACTGTATGTAATTCAAATGACTGTATATAATTCAAATGATTAAAACAGACACAGTGTGGAGAAAAAGCAGAAGAGTCCGGTTGTGATAACGACACGTTTAAACCTCACTACATTTGATTTGTTTACCCCGCCCATAGCCACGCCCCCCTACGGAATCTGCTCCGACCTGCTTCACCTGCCGTACCTGTCAGTCACATGACCTCAGTGCAGCTGGAGACACAGGACTGAACCAGGACCAAGCTTGGACTGAAAAAGCAGAACTAAAACTGGATCATCATTTGCATTCTCAGGATATTTTTGTTGATGTTTGCGCTTCTTTTCAAACTTTCTGAAGCTGAAGATCTTCATTTGAAAGGTATTTATTGTGTTTTCTTTCAACTGTTCCCACACGTTCTTTTTTATCGCACACGTCTTGAACGCTCTCCTCTGCTTCTTGGTTCGTACTTAGTTTTATTTATTAGACAGTGCTCATTAACCTCATCAGGAGAGAGCTCAAGGGCTCTTTTCCACCTGTTGTTCCTGGGCATCTGATGTTATTTAGTGGTAGAGGAAGCCCACGCAGACACGGGGAGAACATGCAAACTCCACGATCCCAGGACCTTCTTACTGTGAAGCGAGAGCACTAACCTCTGTGCTACAGTGCTGTTTACCTCTCTCTCCAGCCTTCCTCTCTCCTGTCTTCCCTCTCTTCTCTCTCTTTCCTTACTCTCTTACCTTTCTCCTCCTCTCCCTCTTTTCTCTTCTCTTTCCCTCCTCTTTTCTCTTTTTTCCTCTCACCTCTTTCCCTGTGTGTTCGTTCCCTCCTTCCTTCTCTTTTCTCCTCTTTCCTTCCTCTAGCTCTTTTACCTCTCTCTCTCCTCCTTCTCCCTTCTTCTCCCTTCTTCTCCCTCTTTCTCCCCCCTCTCTTTCACCTCTCACCTCCTTCACTTCACTCCACATATTTCCGCCTCAGATTTCCGCCTGGGCGGAGTCACCTGTCTGACTCACCTGGCCGGCTCTGGCCCCGCCCCCTCATCACATCACACTCTCTTATCTGATTTCCGGAGACAGATGATTGAAATGTCATGGAAACATCTGATTTCTGAATGTTGAAAATCCAGTGTTTTTACAGTGACATTCTGAGCTTAATGCCAGTTTCTATTTCACATTAAGTTCCACTCAAACCTCTGGAAACAGGACCGAGTTTGACATGTTTAACTTCTGAAGGTTATTTTAAATCAGGTCTGTGTTTTCAAAGGTAAATACTGGAATTCAACCCATAATCAAAAAGAGTCCTCAAAGCCCCCTGTACACCCGTCTCGCTCCTGTCTCTCCCCTGTCCCGCTCCCGTCTCTGCCCCTGTCTCTGCCCCTGTCTCTGCCCCTGTCTCTGCCCCTGTCTCTGCCCTGCCATGTTCCCGCTCCTGTCCCGACTCCCGTCTCTCCCCTGCCTCTCTCCTGCCTCTCCCCTGTTCCCGCTCCCGTCTCTCTCCCCCCGTCTCTCCCCCCGTCTTCTCCCCTGTCTCTCCCCCTGTCCCACTCCCGTCCCCGCTTCCCCGTCTCTCCCCTGTCTCTCCCCCTGTCTCTCCCCCTGTCCCGCTCCCGTCTCTCCCCTGTTCCCGCAATTTCCCGAGTCCCGCTCCCGATCTCTCCCCATGTCGCTCCCCCTTGTCTCTCTCCCCTGTCCCGCTCCCGTCTCTCCCCTGTCTCTCCCCTGTCCCGCTCCCGTCTCCCGTCTCTCCCCTGTCTCTCCCTGTCTCTCCCCTGTCTCTCCCCTGTCCCGCTCCCGTCCCCTCCTGTCTCTCCCCTGTCTCTCCCCTGTCCCGCTCCCGTCCCGCTCCCGTCTCTCCCCTGTCTCTCCCCCTGTCTCTTCACTCTCTTCACGCATCGGCCTTTTGTGCTAAAGTGCTGTGTTTCCGCTGATGCTAACTTATATGTTTAGCACACATGCTTAGCAAAACAAAGCTAGCAAAGCACGTTAGCGACAGCCGTTTCCTGTTTATCGACGCACTCGCTTTGTCAAGAGCCAAAATCTGATATTTCCAGATCAAAAAAAGCCAAATCATGCCATAAAGAGAGGTTCAAACACGGAGGCTTTGCAGAGAAGTGAAATGAACGAGGAAAAGCTGTTCCTGTTTACGCTAGCTTTAGCCACGACTCACACAAACTTGGAAATACTAGACGTAGATTCAGACATGATGTTCGCAGTCTTCTGAAGGACTTCAATTTCAATTCATTTTATTTTTGTAACGCCCAAAATCACAACAGTAGTGGTCTCGAGGGGCTACAGCGGAAAAAACAGAATAAAAACAGACCTGACCATAACCTTTCTTCAGTTCAGCAGGAGTGACCTGAGGACTGACCTGTGACCTGAGTCTGGATGGCAGAGCTGATGCCTGATGACCCGGAGCTCTTCTCGGAGCAGGAGCTGACCTGCTCCATCTGTTTGGATCTGTTCAACCAGCCCGTGTCCACGCCCTGCGGACACAACTTCTGCCAGGTACAAATACTATTATTATTCCTGCTACTGCAAATACTGCTACTGCTGTGGGGTTGTTATATAATCTCAAGAAATAACACCCTCAATTTGCCTGTTATGACGGAAGAGCAAAATAAAAAGTTAGGAGCTGAAATAACAGTGTTGGAAATACAAGGTGCAATCGAGAGACTAAAGAACCATAAATCTCCGGGGAGCGACGGTTCACTTCAGAGTGGTAGAAAGCTCTGAAAGAAACCCTCCTAACACCTAAAGAAGGGATGGACCGACTCGACTTCGCCTCATACAGACCCATTTCAATGTTTCCACCTCAATAATGTCCAAAAGTATTGAACAAATACTCCCAAATTTAAGCCACGAAGATCAGACGGGATTCATTAACAAACGACAAACGACACATCATGAATCGTACAAAAACGGCAAAACAAATGTGTAAGAATTAGTTTGGACGCTGAGAAGGCAAGGCAAGTTACACAAGGTAATTATAGTGCTTCACACAACAGGAGGAAATGCATTCGATTACAGACGTCCCAAATCTGTCTAAGAGTGCAAATTAAATCATTTCAGTCAGAGTAGGCTTTTGCTTTAGACTACTTAATTATAAAACAAATTGGGGCTCTCTACAACGGTCCAGCATCAAGGATTAAAATCGACGGTCACTCTGGTAAGAGGGGTGAGACAGGGCTGTGCTTGGTCCCCCCTCCTGTTTGCTTTGTACTTGGCACCATTGGCCCAATATATTAGACAATCAAAAACAATTCATAGAGTAACAATTGAAGGGATGGAGTCCAAGTCAAAGGATTGAAACTATAAAAATGAATGTTTTGACCAGATTTCTCGATCTATTCCACTCTCCCGATTTCCATCCCAAACCGGCTGTTTGATGAGTGGAATAAAGCAATCTCAAAACTTGTATGGCAAGGAAATAAAACATGTGTCCGGTGCAAGACTCTCCAATTCTCTAAAGAAAAAGGAGGTTGGGGTTTACTTTATCTTTATTTCAGCTCAAATCAGAGCATTGCTGTTCTGGTGTGATCCAGAGTATGAAGCACAATGTAATAAATATTGAGCGTAATATGGTGCCTGAGGTCCCTGTGCAGGCTCCACTGATGGAGTCACTTGGAGGAAGTTGAAAATCCCTGGGTAAACTTGGAAAGGACTAAACAAAATCTGAAACTGGTTGATGTATGATCAAAGTTTTGCAGCCAAAGGCACAGATCTAAGATTTAAAGTGTGGCTACTTAGCTAACAGGCTAGCAGTGTCCACCGCTATCTACAGTCTCTGTATCACTGTAGACCGGCCTGTCTCTCTCTTTCTCTCTCTTCTAGGCGTGTATCGGCGGTTACTGGGCGTCGGCTGCCGTTTGCACGTGTCCGCTATGTAAGCGGCAGTTTGATGAGCGCCCCCTGCTGTCGGTGAACCGCGTCTTTGCAGCCATCGCAGACAAGTACAAACTGAAGCGTTATGGCATCGGCCCGAGTCCGAGTGTCACGGACCCATTCACGTCTGCGCAGGGGGCGGAGGCTGCCAGAGCGGAGGGGGAGTGGTTAGCGGAGAAGGGGGCGGGGTTTGACCTGGAGCGTGTAAAGCTCGGCGAGACGGTGTGGTGCGACGTGTGCACAGGTGAGTTTTCTTCTGTCTTCTTCTACTTATCACACATTTGTATCTTTCCAAACTCCAGCCGCGTGGGTCTTTATGGCCGTTTGGGCTGAGAGCTGATTGGCTGATACAGGGACAGCCCCTGCTTCATTTTTGTGTCTGAATAAGCGGATCTAAACCTGCGCCAAAATAAGTCCATGCATGTGAACAGTAGTGACGAGCCAAAGGGTTTGAGAGAGCGAGGAATGAGTTAGAAAGGTTTCAAGACCTAGTTCCTTATTTTACGGACTGAACTTTAGGTCCTTCAGCCTCTGGAGACGTCTGGAGACGTTTAAAAAACGATTCCATTTGATGGTGCAAATTTGAGGCCTTGAAAGCATTAACTTGTACAATAATGCATTCCATTTCAAATGGAATGGTCTTAAATGTTCCTTCTCCTCTCTGTGTGGAGCAGATGGTGTAAACCTTCTTGTGTCTCAGGTCTGAAGCAGGCGGCCGTCAGCTCCTGCCTCACGTGCACGGCCTCTTACTGCTCCGTGCACGTGGCCCCTCACCGAAACACCGCCTTCTACGCCTCGCACACTCTGCTCGACCCCCAGGAGGCGCTGAAGGGCCGTACTGCCAGCAGCACCACCGCATGCTGGAGGTACTGGACATCTGCATCCTCTGTTTCATCCTCTGCTCCTCCTCTGTTGATCCTCTGTTGATCCTCTGTTTCATCTGTTGATCCTCTGTTCATCTGTTGCCCTCTGCCCTCTCTGCTCCTCCTCTGCCCCTCCTCTGCTCCTCCTCTGTTGATCCTCTTTCATCCTCTGCCTCTCTCTCTTCATCCTCTGTTCATCCTCTGCTCCTCTGACGGCTCCTCCCTCTCTTCATCCTCTGCTCCTCCTCTGTTCATCCTCAGCTCCTCTCTGTTCATCACTCTGCTCCTCCTCTGTTCATCCTCTGCTCCTCCTCTGTTCATCTCTGTTCATCCTCTCTTCATCCTCTGCTCATCCTCTCGTCATCCTCTCGTCATCCTTCGTCATCCTCTGTTCATCCTCCTGCTCTCCTCTGTTGATCCTCTGTTCATCCTCTGCTCCTCTCTCTCATCCTCTCTCGTCATCCTCTGTTCATCCTCTGCTCCTCTGACGGCTCTCCTCTGTTCGTCTCTGTTCATCCTCTGCTCCCCTCTGTTCATCCTCTGTTCATGCTCTTCTCCTCCTCTGTTCATCCTCTTCTCCTCCTCTGTTCATCCTCTGTTCCTCCTCTGCTCCTCCTCTGTTCATTCCTCTGCTCCTCCTCTGTTCCTCCTCTGTTCCTCCTCTGTTGATCCTCTGTTGATCCTCTGCTCCTCCTCCTCTTCATCCTCTGTTCATCCTCTGCTCCTCTGACGGCTCCTCCTCTCTTCATCCTCTGCTCCTCCTCTGTTGATCCTCTGTTCATCTGTTGCTCCTCTGCCTCCTCGCTCCCTGTTCATTCCTCTGACTCTCCTCTTGTTGATCCTCTGTTTATTCCTCTGCTCCTCCTCTCTTCATCCTCTCTTCATCCTCTGCTCCTCTGACGGCTCCTCCTCTCTTCATCTCTGCTCCTCCTCTCTTCATCCTCTGCTCCTCCTCTCTTTCATCCTCTGCTCATCCTCTGCTCATCCTCTGTTCCTCCTCTGCTCCCCTCTCTGCTCCCCCTCTGTTTCCTCCTCTGTTCCTCCTCTTGTTCATGCCCTCTGTTCATCCTCCGCTCCTCCTCTGTTCATCCTCTGCTCCTCCGCTCCTCCGTTCATCCTCTGTTCATCCTCTGCTCCTCCTCTGTTCCTCCTCCTGTTCATCCTCTGTTCATCCTCTGCTCCTCCTCTATTCATCCTCTGCTCCTCCTCTGCTCCTCCTCTGTTCATCCTCTGCTCCTCTGACGGCTCCTTTACAAGTTCACAGTCAAGTGATTATTTCTATTGAACATCGAGACTTCTTAAACACATTTTTAACCAAATAAAAGTGTAACTATGCGACGAAAAGCTTCTAGAAAGAGAATATTTATAAATAAAGAGTATTATGGATACAAATCTAAAATTGTTTTATTTTTGGAGATTTTTGGCTTATTTTTCTGGACAAAACTATTGCGATTCACAATAACATCACAACAATTACTCAAATTGCTGACAGTTAAAACAAATTGATATTTGTAATTTGAATGTTATGAAGTTCCATGTTTAAACAAATGTAGAACTTTAAATGAAAACGTTCTCGATCCAGAGGAAAACGTCAATAAGCACATTCTTGTTTTAGTGCCTTAAACCGCCCACTGTCTTTGTTATGGAGGTCTTTTCGTGTGGGTTTTCGAGTCTGTTTAGTCCAGACAAACATCCTCTCCCCATCGATCATTCACTTTATTCATAAATGTTCTTTCTAAAATCCTTCAGTCACTGGATTTACAGCTTTGGTTAAAAATGTCTCCATTTAAAAAGTCTGTGTGTAAAAAGTCTGTTCAATAGAAATAATCCTTTGAGCTCGAGCACTAAAATAATGGTTAGTTGCAGCTCTGATCTTCTGCTCTTCTTCATCTTTCAGGTTTTCTGTCGCACTTGTCAGCGCTGCATTTGTGCCATTTGTGTTTTGGAGGAACATCGCACTCACAACACTGTGTCTGTGCAAACGGAGCGCCTCAGCAAACAGGTACAACACCCGCACGAGGCGTCCTGGCGCCGCGCCCACTGCGCCGCGCCCACTGCGCCCGTAACGCAGTTTGGCTGGAATGGAAGTGGCTCATTGTGCTCCATGTTTCATTGTGATGTGCAGACATTACAATGAAACATGGAGCCTAGAATAGGCTTTGTCTTTCGTTCTTTATCATTTCCAAACTCTCGGACTGGAGCAGCTCCACTGTTCAGGCCTCAGTTTCAGCTGCCGCAGTCGGACCGGGCACAGCTCCGAGCAGGGGTCCCTCTGCCATCCACGAGGAGCAAAACGGTCTGTGGATGATGACAATTGGCCTCATATTCAATTAAAAACCGAGGAAAAGAGTGAATGACACTTTGAGCTGCTGCACCAAAGTGCAGCGCCATCGCCGCGGCGCGTGCGCAAAGTCAAAGCAGTTCAACTTCTGCAAATGTCGACATCGGGTTTTGTTTTTTGAATAAAAGCAAAAAGGCGTCAATAGTTCTCAGCGTGTAGTGTTTTCTAGAGGCTCGATCTGTTCTGCAGAAGAGCAGGAGACGGGCTTCAGGTGCCGCTGAAGCAGCACGGGACATTTAGGGACTGTGGGGGGCCCTCAAACTGAGTAATAATGACGACATCCAGAATACAGGCAGGTGTATGACCCCATTGTGTGTTTGTTGTGTGTTTGTCCAGAAACAAGTGTCAAGGACGGAGCAGGAGATCGTGACGAGGATCAAACAGAAAGAGATGCGTCTGAACGAAATGAGACGGAAACTGGACTCGGTCAAGGTCAGGACCCAGATTGCATTTAGTAAAAAGACTACCTGGGGAAAAATGACTCGAGTATTGTTTCCGTAAAAGTAGGAAACCCGGAGTACAAAGTTAATGTGAGCCACCTGCTCGTGCTCGTGTCTGACGTGTTGAAGTCAGCATGCTAACGCTGGAAGAGGTCGCTTTGTCCTGTGTTTGACAAAAGTGGAGTAAATGTAGAAGATTTTCTCTCGTTCTCCATTTCAACCAACGGCGTTCCTGCTGGACCGGAAGTGTCATTACACACGGAAGTGCGGATACGTAGAAAAAGGAAAAAAGTGGGCGGGGTGAAATAAGGGATTATTGCCTTTGCCAAACAAATGGAGAAATTGAAAAACAGCCGGTTTGAGGATGAATCGGAAGAGTCTGGAAAAGTGTGGGAAAAGAGTCTCATTTTTCAAGGTCTTTTCATATTTTCCTTCTCCAAAGATGTTGATAGATCTTTATGGAAGATCTCACCTAATATAACCATTTAAATGGAGTCTTTCTAAAACAGAAAGAGATCTTTAATTTGTTTGTACATTTAATTTGTACCAACGACATAATGGACTGGATTTTTTGTAAGAAAGAGGTACATTTTGTGTGGAAGTTTGTGGTTTGGACCAATATTATAGCCCGTCATTCAAGTGTTTCATGTGGACAGTTCAGTCTGAATGATTAGAGATGAAACCGAATCAGCCAAGTAACACTTGAACGCTTAAGGCGCGTGTTCTAGAATATTGCAATCTTGATAAAACTGGAGAAACGAACTAGTTAAGTAAAATTGTTTAATTTTAAACTCTTTGCAAACAGAGTCATTCTAAATCAGTTTAAAAGTGCTTTCAAACTGTACGCGCCAGAGCGGAGTTTGCCATCATCAGATAAGGCGAACAAGACTATGCACCTAACAAACATTAGCACTTAAACTCAATCTAGTGCACTAAGACATCTCCAAGCTAACAAACCATTAGCATCGCAACAAATCATTAAGCATGACACAGAAAACATTGCATGCTTAACAACCATAGCATGCTACAATTACTGCACACCTTCCTTAGCTTCATAGGCGAAGTAAAACACGCTATATACCATCAGCAATGGCCAAAACATCTCATCTGAAGTTGGGCTCTACCTCTCCCTCAGATTTGCTCTCCTTCCCTCCCTCTCTCTTCCTCTGAATTCTCTCCTTCATCTCCCCTCTCCTCACTCTGATGTGCTTCTCTCTCCTCCCCTCACACTCTCCTTGATTGGCTCTCCTCTCCATCCTCCCCTCTCCTCTGGTCTGCATCTCCATCCTCAGTCTTACGCAGAATGGCGAAGCTCTTGTAAGATCGAACCGACTCCTAGGACTCTGATAGGTCCAGGCCCCGATTGGGAACCGGGTTTTTTCCCGGACAAAAGCTCAAGTTTGTGAGGTGGGATTCAGGACCAGCTCGATGCGGATTGTCACATGGGCGCGACTAAACACGCAGAGGCTGGAGGCGGAGCTTAAAAAAAAACGACCTGAACCAAAAACGAACTGAAGGAAACTGTGCCACAAGTCAAGAACCACATCCGCTTCTCTTCAAGTGAGTCATGGTTTAGTCCTGGTTTTAAAGGTCCGGTTAGCTCCTGGTTTATCTGGTTTAGTCCTGGTTTAGTCCTGGTTTAGGTCCATGTCTGGTTTAGTCTGGTTTATCCTGTGTCCTTGTCTTGTCCATGTCTAGGTTTAGTCCATTCTGGTTTAGTCCATGTCCTGGTTTAGTCCAATGTCCTAGTCCATGTTCTTGGTTTGTCCGCTGGGTTTAGTCCATCCTGGTTTAGTCCTGGATTTAGAGCCATGTCTGGTTTAGTCGTTTAGTCCATGTCTGGTTCTAGTCCTGGTTTGTCCATGTCCTGGTTTAGTCCTGGTTTAGTCCATGATGCTCGTGGTTAGTCCTGTTAGTCAGTCTAGTCCATGTCCTGGTTTAGTCCATGTCCTAGGTTCGCTGTGTTCTCGGTTTAGTCTGTCCTGGTTTAGTCGTGTCACTGGTTTCAGTCTGTTCTGGTTAGTCTGGTGTCCTGGTTTCGTCCGTGGTGTCCTGGTTTATCCGTGTGCCTGGTTTAGTCTCTGCCGGTTAGTCCTGTTAGTCGTCCTGGTTAGTCCTGGTTTAGTCCATGTCCTTGTTAGTCCGTGTCCTGGTTACGTCGTGTCCGGTTTAGTCCTGGTTTAGTCCATGTCTGGTTTAACGTCCTTCAGGTCCTGGTGTTGTTAGTCATGTCCTGGTTTAGTCCTGGTTTAGTCATCAGTCCTGGTTTAGTCTGGTTTAGTCCTGGTTTAGTCCATGTCCTGGTTAGTCCTGGTTTAGGTCCATGTCCGATCCATGTCCTGGTTAGTCCATGTCCTTAGTCGTGTCTGGTTTAGCGTAAGTCCTGGTTTAGTCGCCTGGTTTAGTCATGTCCTGGTTTAGTCCATGTCCTAGTTCATGTCCCTGAGTCCTGGTTAGTCACGTTCCTGGTTTAGTACCTTTTAGTCCAGTCCTGGTTTAGTCACTGGTTTAGGTCCATGTCTGGTTTATGGTAGTCCTCCTGGTTTAGTCCTGCGCTGTTAGTCCCATGCGTGTGTGACAGTCCATTGGTGCTATCCATGTCTAGTTAGCATGTCCTCATGTCCTGTTTTAGTCCATATCCTAGTCATGTCCTGTTAGCCATGTCCTACCTCCTGTTTCCTGGTTTAGTCTGTGTCCTGGAAGTCCGCTGTCGCTGGTTTAGTTCCTGGGTTTAGTCACGTTGTGGCCTGGTTTAGTCCGTTCTGCGGTTTAGTCCTTGGTTTAGTCCGTGTCCTGGTTTAGTCCTGGTCGTCATGTCTGTTAGTCGTGTCTGTAGTCACGTGTCCTGGTTTGTCGAGTCCTGGTTTAGTCCTGTTTGGATGTCCTGGTTTAGTCCGGCTCTGTTTAGTCCTGGTTTAGTCCATGTCTCTGTTTAGTCCGCGTTTAGTCCACGTCCTGGTTTAGTCTCGGTTATTTCCGTAGTCCATGGCTCTGGTTTAGTCCATGCGGTTAGTCATCTGGTTTAGTCCTGTTCTAGTCATGTCCTGGTTTAGTCTGGTTAGTCCATGTCCTGTTCTCGTCTGTCTGGTTTAAGTCCTGGTTATCCGTTGGTTTAGTCCTGGTTCTAGTCATGTCCCTGTTTAGTCGCTGGTTTTCCATGTCCTGGTTGTATGTCCTGAGTTTGTCCATGTCCTGTTTAGTCCTATGTCCTGGTTTCATGTCCTGTGTTCCCTGGTTTAGTCCATGTCGATCTGGTGTCTGAGTCCATGTCCTGTAGTGCCATGTTCGTCCTGTCTGTTTTGTTAGTCCTGGTTTGTTCCATGTCTGTTTTCCTGTTAGTCTGGGTGTCATTGTCCTGGTTTGTCGGATTAGTCCTTCTGGTTAGTCCTGGGTTTAGTCCATGTCCTGGTTTAGTCCATGTTCTAGTCCATAGTCCTGGTTTGTCCTGGTTAGTTCCTGGTTTCAGTCCATGTCCTGGTTTATCCATTCTAGTCCATGTTTTCCTGGTTAGTGTCCTGGTTTAGTCCTGGTTTAGTCCTGGTTTAGTCCATGTCCTGGTCTGGTGTTACAGAGTGTGGATGCAGCGAAGCCCCCTGCAGACTCGGAGGAGGAGGACGAAGAGCCCTTCTCTCTCCAGTTCCATCTCTCTGACGTGAAGTCGACGCTGATGCAGGTCAGAGACAAGATGGCCGACGTCCGGATGGTCCCGGTCCAGACCCGAGACCAGGGCCGGGACTCATACGGCTCCAGTGAGTCAGCTTTGCCTCATTTCTTTGACTTCTCTGAGTCTCGCGTTCGACCCGCTCTTCATGGACCGCTCTGGACCATGTCAGAACCATCATGACCTGGAAACATCAGAATGTGGCTCTTGACAAAGCGAGTGCCGCGCGGCGATAAACAGGAAACGGCTGTTGCTAACGTGCTATGCTAGCTTTGTGTTGCTACGGCTCGACACATAAGTTAGCATCAGTGGAAATGCAGTGCTTTAGCTCAAGATCACAGGCTAAAACATCTCGAGGTCCACTTTGGATCCAAGAAACGCCTCAGATGCCCTCCCTGTGTGTCAGATTGCCTCAGATGCCCTCCCTGTGTGTCAGATTGCCTCAGATGCCCTCCCTCTCTCTCTCTCTTTCAGTTCCAGCTCCTCTTCCTCTGTCAGAACTCGCTGCTGCTGAGAGTATGATGAGTCTGAGAGGAAGCTCCTCCAGCCTCCGACGCAGCCACTGGAACGTCAAAGGTACGGACTGGACCTTGGACTGGACCTTGGACTGGACCTTGGACTGGACCTTGGACTGGACCTTGGACTGGACCTTGGACTGGACCTTGGACTGGACCTTGGACTGGACCTTGGACTGCACCAGTGTTAGACTTTAAGGGTTTAATTCCTCCTGTGGTTTTTCAGAGGTGAAGAAGAACAAAGCGATCACAGGTCAGTCTCAGAAATGTTTACGACATTTCAAGTCCAAATCTTCCAAACTGTTCCTTTAAAACATGTGTCTTTTCCTCAGGACACAAGAAAGCCAAAGTTTACATGGGTGAGTCCTGTTCCCATGGAGACCAGTCTCTCCCGCCCTCTCTTATCTCTCACTTTTCTTTCTTCTCTGCCCTCATCCTCTCTCTCCTTTTCCTCTAAACCTCCCCTCTCCCTCTCTCCCTTTCTTCCCCTCTCTCGTTCTTTTCTTTTCTCTCCCTTCTCTCTCGTCTCTCTACTCTCTCACTCTCTCCCCGCTCCTCTAATGTTCTCCCCCCTCCCCCCCTCAAGAGGAACGTGGTCTTGAA